>JAVGWX010000015.1:36413788-36791288 GCA_036924085.1 Ariolimax columbianus
GAAATTATAGCAGGGCACCAACAAAATGATAAAAGTAAAAGTCTTGAGAGCCTGTGTTTTTCCTGTGGCAGCTTATGGCTGTGAATCATGGACAATTACCAAAACTTCTAGACAAAGAATCGAATCCTTCGAGTCAAAATGTTACAGAAAGATCCTCAGAATACCCTGGACAGAGAAAAAAACAAATGCAGACATTCGGCAAGAATTGAGCATAGAAGAAAACTGGTTTATCAATTCCATTTTGGCTAGAAAATGCAAGTACTTTGGTCACATCAAGAGACACAATGGTCTTGAGAGAACCGTGATGGAAGGTATGGTGCCAGGCAAAAGAGGAAGGGGTAGACCAAGAAGATGACGGCACCAAGATATCCAGGAGTGCCTGAGTATGACTGTGGCGGAGGCTGGTGTTTTGGCAAGGGAATGAGTTTCTTTCAGACAGACTGTGATGGGAGCGACGTTCTACAAAGGGCATGCTTCATGATGATGATGATTATAAATACTTCACGTCATAGATAGTTTAATTATGTGTCTTATGATGTTTAGATCATAACTTTAGCTCAGTATGTTAAATATTACTGAATTAAATTTTCAATATGGAATTCTAGCACTTGGAATAAAAACCACAAACCAGTAGAATTATCTAGTACTGGAAAAGGTTGTATTGTATGTCTATTCTGTAGCAATTTGGCATTTCCAGTCCGTAATGCAATTAAGATCAGTATTTTTAAGCTCCTATAATGTTATTATAGAAATAGTAAACTCATTGCTGTCCTACTAAGCCAGTCACTGTTACTCTGCTGCTGAAGACGGATGTGTCAGACTGAAAGGTGCAAATATCGCAGTTAAGCTGTAAACTACCACACAACGCTTTCTGTTCTTCGGACTACATCCTGCTACTGGCAAAGCCCTGTTCGGGGTTGGTAGCGGGAGATTGAAAACAAAGAAGAAGGAGAACTGTTACTCCTCCTAACAAAAAGATAAGACCTCACACAGTGAAGTCCCCTAACAGCACAACCATAACAGCGACCCAACTTACCTCCCAAGATTCCAACCATCCATTTTCCTGAGGGAGGTAACCACAACATGTTGTGACTGGAAATCCAAATTTGCCAATATAGTTGGAGTACTGGTCCTTAATGTGTACTGATTGCTCTGATTTTTTAGCCAGTTTGCCAAGTTCTGCATTGTGCAAGTGAAGCCTGAAATACAACGTGAATATATACTGTATATACAGGGCTTGAACATTTTTAGGGTGGCCCACCAGTCTGTCAAAAATGTCACCAGTCAGCATGGAGGGACTACAGCCATGCAATTTATGTTAAATTAAATTTGGCACTCATTCACTTTTATTTTTACGTAAGAAGTTGTACCAAACCAAAATATATTGTATTACTTACACAGTATTAGCTTATTACTTCTTAAGAGAAAATGCACTGTTGTCAGAGACAATGTGTCCTTAAACATGCTTGGTAGTTTTAGCAATTATGGCTTTTGTAAGTTTAAATTGTGGTAGTGCAGGTCCATTTAGATTAACAATCATAAGCTAGCTTATGTACAATCTGTTCTAACCTCTAGTCTAAATCTAGTCGTTGTGTAGTAATGATTAAAAACGTCATTAGCTATTTAAAATGGATTTTTTTGTACTCGCCAAGCAAATATGTTTGCAACCCTGTATATATACAAATATTTAAAACACGATTCTTGAAGCACACCATGAATATCTCAAAGAAGACTTTTATATTTCGCTCCATTTTGTTGTTCACCTTAAAAAGACTGTATTACAGTAGTCTGGTCAACAAGGTGGAAGTCAAATGTGTGATTCCTGTAATAGTCTACTGAAAAACACAGAACTACACTACTGCTTTGAAGTCTCAGACTCACCTTCTTCGGTACACCTTGGGATATAAAAAGAGCCACTTAAATCTACAACCATAAAAAAAATGTAAAAAGCCAAGAACTCAGTTGTTTAGTTCTGTACAATGTTTCATTTGTGTTCCATTATAGTGCTCCATTTGTGTTACATTATAGTGCTCCATTTGTGTTCCATTATAGTGCCCCATTTGTGTTCCATTATAGTGCTCCATTTGTGTTCCATTTCAGTGCTCCATTTGTGTTCCATTATAACTTAACTTAACGTCTTTATACTGGTTTAGAAGACTCTGCAGAGTCTGTAATCTCACATCACGAGCATGCTGATCAAGGTGGACTGGGTTCCTCCATGTGATTGTGCTATGCTTGGCTTTATCTGCGTGTCGCTCACTACTACTGGGATCACGTCGATCCCTCACCTCTTTAGTCAGGCTGCCAAGAAAACAGCCCGTTTCCAGGGAGGGTTACAAGGAAGCCAAGGTGAGGGTCTTGGCCAGTATATTTTGCCTGACCCTGACTAACATGTCTGATCAGTATATTTTGCCTGACCCTTACTAACATGTCTGATCAGTATATTTTGCCTGACCCTGACTAACATGTCTGATCAGTATATTTTGCCTGACCCTTACTAACATGTCTGATCAGTATATTTTGCCTGACCAGACATTAGTCTTCCTCACCGACTGATGAAATGTGGATTGACATGATCCCACAGTAGTGAACATCATGCAGATGAATCCAAGCATAGCACAACCATCTGGAGGGCCGCGATCCCCCTTCATCGGCATGCTCGGGACGTAAGGAAAGCTACTACAACTTGCCACTGAACGCCATTTACAGGGCGCAAAATAGAGTAAACTTACTCATTGTGGGCATTAAAAAACAAACAACACACTTCATTTTCAATGTCAGAGTAATGCCTGTCATAGGTAGAAGACATAGTAGTAGTGATTGAGCTGGGAGCAGCCAGCGTCTGATAACTGACTGATAGCACCAGGGTCAGCGATTCAAAGATGACCAAGATCTTATTCCATCTCCAAGTTGTAATTCTGGAAACAGGCTGAACCCATACAGTCTGGCTGACAGAATAAGGGTCAAAGAGGGAATGCAAACCCGGTCCAAAAAAAGATGCAGTGCTGAAATCGGGTGTGTCTCGCAGGTATCGCAACTTCACTGTAAACTAAGCCACAACGTACCAACGTAATTTTCAGGATGAACACTGAGGAAGAAGACGAAGACAGGATGAGGAACTCAGTACAAGTAGCTTCTACAACAGCACAGTACAGGGCAATTCGGAAAGATAAAAACATAATATAACGGAGGTGATTTGGAATTTGTTCTTTTACATCAGCAAAGGACTAGCTCACACTTATTTCCCTGTTTGATTTTTGAAAAAAAAAAAGGTAAAGCAGACACCCGCTGTCAAGGATGAAGTGTTAGGGCCATCATTGAACCAAGCCACAGCTTTGTGAGGTGGGGTGACGAGTTCCCTTCCTCACTGCCTTTTTCCTCCCCTAGCCCTCAGCTAGGTACCAATTTACAGCTGGATCGGACCTGCCGAAGACGGATGTCGGACAGAAAGGTGCAAATATCGCAGTCAAGCTGTAAACGAGTGACACAAAACATTCTGTTCCCTGAATTATATCCTGCTAAGGACCTTGTAGCGGGAGACTGAGAATAAACGCAGAAGAAAAAGAACAGCTGGATCAGCTGAAACTGTCGGTAGCGGGAGTTGAACCGCGAACTGTTGTCATCAAAAGCGAGTGTTCTACCATTGTGCTAATTAGCCACCCCATGTTCTATCCCCCATATTTAACCAACATTATTCCAAAGCTTCCCAGTGTTTTGTTACAAGCTTCAAGTAATATCTTTTCTTCTTTTGGGTATGGGACTGTCTTTTCTTGTCTCCCTGCACATATTCAAGTGTTGTTGTTGTTGCTAATGCCACTTGTACTCTTGGCAGCCTTCTTTAGTGGTGGGCTTGGGACCTTCTTTGGAAGGGGAGGGGTTGGGGATTTTACAGTAGATCTCTGCATATCCTGAAGCCTAATTGAGAAGGTGAACCAGGGTACTCCTGGCTGTAGTGTAACGTGAAGCTCCTCAATAAGCTCACCACTATAGGGATCACAGTGCCAATCCCCATTTTATTAGCCAGAATGCCATGAAACTGTTTCCAGTGAGAACTGCTAGAAAGTGAGATGGGGTCTTGATCAGTTTGTTTCACCTGGCTGTGACTAACATAGCCTGATCCGTATCTTTTGCCTGATTCCCAATATTCTACTATCTAGAAAAACTACCTTGCCATTTGTTCTCCCAGCTTGGAAGCATGTTTAGAAAGTCCATCGATGTCAATGTACTCCATCACAAGCATTGCTCCACCTTTGGGATTTGTGATCACCTGTAAGATAAGAAACGGAATGCAGAACCTCAAAGTTAGAAACATTGCCAGTAACATAGAAATACTGTGTGACAGGACTAATCTATCCGCCATGATGGTTTGGTCATGTCTGGAGTGTGAAAGAAGCTGTAAATTGGTGACACAGCGCATTCTGTATTCCAGACTACATCCTGCTACTTGCAAAGTCCTGTTTATGGCTTGGTAGCGAGAGATTGAGAACGAACGCAGAAGAAGAAGAACTATCACAACAAAGCACTAGGGAAACTTGACTCCTGACCTCTAGGGCAACCTCATTTTCGCTGACAGTGTATGAAGAGTCAGAAAACTGGACCGGAACCAGCAAAAGTTCAATAAATATGCAAGTTATGTTTAAATGAAACCTCAGCGGTCTCAAGGTAAGGTGTCCGTCTCGGGTGCCAGATATCGCGGGTTTGAAACACGGTGGAGCCCAAAATATGTTTCACATGTATCTTCTGGTAAAAATTGTCTTGGTCTTAGTCGCCCCCTTTCTCTTTTCCCCTGAATCTTGTCCCTCTAGTATCTTCTGTAGAAGACTTTGTGTCCCAAGCAACTCAATCTTCGTTTCTGAATCATTTACAATCTGTGCTCCTACATCTGTAACGACGTTGATTTTAGAATTTTCTTCTGTCCAACTCACTCTTTCCATTCTATAATAGCACCACATTTCAAAAGCTTCCAAGCTTTTTCCATCCTCCTTTAGCTAAAGTCCATGTTTCAGCTCCATACAGTGGAATTGACAATATACGAGCAGTGATTATTATTTTCCTCAATTCTATCCCAATATTCTTTGAGGCTAGCAATTTCTGTTTTTCTCTGACAGCCTTTTTGGCCAACGCAACCCTTGTCCTAATTTTCGCCTCATTGCAGGCATCTTCTGTTATGATTTGCCAAAATATGTAAACTTTTGTACCTGTTCGATTATTTCCCCATTGATGATTATATTAATTATTACTAAAGTCTTTGTCTAAAATCCGTAACAGGACATGTAGCGAAGAATGCTTGAGAAGACAGATTGAGCATCTATGGTTCTGCCTGAGATTCAGTGATATCAGTTTTGCTATACAGTAAACAGCTTAAAGTCATGATAAAACTAAGATTTGCATTTACCGTAAGATATTGCGTGTAAAATGCACTCATGTATAATACGCATGTTTGATTTAGCCAAAAAATAGGTTACTTTCTATCTTAGTAACCTTGTATAATATGCACCCGAGCTTTAGCAGGTCAAGTAAAGATCACGATTTCATGCCAATGTGGCATGTTCGGAATATGGTTTTAGGGCCATATTTTTCTTGACCAACATCATGCAGGCTATCGTTACTTTCCCAGATTATTCTGGTATCCATTATTCTACCCCAGGAGACATTTTGCAACCGAGAAAAATCCTGCATAATCTTGGGACCAAACACTGATTTCTCAGCTGGAAAATCAGTTTACTAACTACTGTGCTACTTCGGCTTTATTAGCGGGCCAAAATGAGTTAAAATTGTGTGTATGAAACATGAGATTTTACAGTAATTCTCTTGGTAGTTTGTTTTTTCTCTCACCTTTATGGGTTTTGGTACAGTAACTTGATAAGCAGATCTCAAGGCCATAAGACTTTCATATTCTCCCTCAAACATACGTAGAGCCTGGACACAGAACAAATATGAATTATATATAATTTAGAATACATGCTAACTTTTCTTACTAAGTGTGTTCAAATGAGCCCAGACCAAACTGCAGCAAGTGAACATACGTACGATACACATGATGACGTCACTTCTGGTGTGAGTAACACATATCAATCGTCAAGTTTGCAAAAATACATTATCCTCTGGCTCATAATTTCCTCAGCAGACCGATGAAAACACGATGGGTGTGATACGGAATCCGCCCAGAGTTGATCATCGAGCGGTGACTCAGTTTCTAACAGCTGAAGAATATCAAGCAGTTGACATTCATCGCAGAATGCAGGTAGTGTATGGTGACAAAAGTGTGTCACATCCAGCAATCCTATTTTTAGAACCTAGTTTGCATTCGCTCTTCCATCCCTATTCTCTCAGCCAGACTGCATGGGCGAAGCCTGTTTCCAGTGCCACCACTTTGAGACAGAAGCGGGTCTTGGACAGTTCTGGTTCGCTGACCCTCAGGCAAGGAGAAAGCTGTGATTTGCTGTTCTCTAGTTCACCGAGTTTTCAGCTCTTTAACCAAAAAAATTCACAATTTTTTAAAATCAAAATTCAACACAATACATATATCAGCAAGCTGTAACCATGCTAATTTGAAATAAATGGCAACAACAGAAACTGTGACATGTACAGAGACATATTGCTGCTTAGCCACAATGTATGCGAAGGCACTAGAACAGAGAATAAAACCTATTGTTGGACGTCACTAGAACAGAGAATAAAACCTATTGTTGGACGTCAACTGACCTGATCTCAATTTGGATTTCGCCGGGTATAGGTTGCATGGATGCCTTATTCACCTTTATACAATTAAGCAAAAGAACAATAGAATACAACAAAAATCTATGCATTGCTTTCATTGATCAAGAAAAAGGGTTTTTTCTCCTTCTTCCTCATTCGTCTTCAGACCTTGACTTCAATGATTCTAACAAAGGCATCAGTCGAGTCAACTTGAGGCTCCGGGCACTTCCGTACAGCTTCTCGTGGAAGTACACTGGCTGTTGCCAAATATTACTTGATAGGGTAGACAGAGCTAAACTTTTGAAGATACTGGAAGATTATGGTGTACAAGACTGCTTCTTATCAGAGAATATATCGTTCGAGTATAAAAGTTGTAAGAATGACTGATGGTGCTACAGATGCAATTGAAATCCCAGCAAGAATGTGCTCTCTCCTCTACTGTTTAACATATACACGGAAAAAAATTACATAGAGACCAGTTAAACTGAGACATCTGAAGCAGAACCGAACTCAATACACAAATTGTTCTTTGCAGATGATCAGTGTCTGTTTTACAACAATGAAAATAAACTGCAAAATTACGTGAACGTGCTTGCGACTACCTGTGCTAAATACAATATGAAAATTAATAAGAAGAAAATAGAAATTATGAGGATCAGTAGAACACTTGTGCCACTCAACAAGTGTAAATGATATTGCTCTTCAACAGGCCCATGAATTCAAGTATTTGGCAGTATTTTTTTCGGCAGACGGCAGGATTGACAGGAAAATCGAGACTAGGTGTCAGACAACATCTTCTGTAATTTATGAGCTGTCACCATTGCTTAGGCACCCGAGCATGAGTTTGGCAACAAAGCAACAGCTGATAAACAGTTTATTTATGCCGGCTCTGTGCTACTAATGTCAAACATGGCCTCTGTCTAGGGCGCATGAGAGCAGAATTTTGACGCGTGAAATTAAATGTTTGAGGAAGGTCATCGGTGTTACCAGGAAAGACAAAATGCAAAACGACAACATTCAAAGTATAGTAGGCACTATATCTTATGCAGAATACATTTCCAGGCACAAAATACGTTGATTTGGTCATATCTTAAGAATGTACCCTCATCTGCTCCCACTGATGACTTATAACACTGGTAGCTCTGGCTACAGGGTAAGGGGGCAGCCACGAGGCAGGTGGTTAGATGGCATTAGAGTGATTGTGCAGCAACATGGACTCACATTAACCTACACAATACACTTGGTGCAGAACAGACGACTTAAGCTTCTTATAACACGTAACGACATAAGAGGAAAGAAAACTAACATATATCAATTAACTTGCTCTCCCTATTATACCTGGATTTTCATGTCAAGCCAATAGATCACGGATAAGAAAATCATCAACCAATAGAACATAGTTTTCCAAATTAGAGTCCAAGAACCATTCATTGTTAACTGCTAGAGATGACTGAGTCATTCAATCAAAAGTGTGACTTGGAAATTTCTTTGTTGTCCAGAGACAAAGGTATTACTGAGTTTATGATTCATCTATAATTGTCTCCTAACAGACGTAATATGAAATTAGATTCCTGGTCATCTCTTTTTTAAATGTAATATTTTAACCAATGCCAGTGAGCTACCGAGGCCTGAAAAATTTGCAAAGAATATTAAGATTAACCTGCCAGAAATGTTATTGTAAAAATCCAGTTAACACACCAGTGTGGCATATTGAGAATTCGGTGTAAGGATCATATTTTTCTTGACCAACGGTACAGTAGGGGTTTTTGTTGTTTATTGCCCACAATGAGAATGTTTACAATTTTGTGTGCCCTGAAAAGGGTGTTAAATGGAGGGTTGTATGACTTTCCTCACATCCAGAGTGTGCTGATGAAGGTGGGCCGTGGTCCTCCAAGCGACTGTGATAAGCTTGACTTCATCTGCATGACGCTCACTACTTTGTGGATCACGTTGATCCACATCTCATCAACCAGACTGCCTTGTAAACTTCCCGTTTCCAGGGAACGCTACATAGAAAAGAGATAGTGGCCTTTGTCAGTATATTGTGGCTGATACTGACATGACGTCTTAGTCAGTATTTTTTTTCTAACCAGACTAGTGTCTTAGTTCCCCGCACACTAAGGGTGATGTGGTCAACATTGTGCCTGCGACGTTTCCTTTCACAAATTATTCTGGTACCCAATTTATTGAGGCTGGGTCAACCCCAGGAGACATTTTGCGATTGGAAAAATCCTGCACCAACTGGGGACTGAACCCTGATTGCTCAGCTGTGAAGCCAGTGCACTAACCATTGTGCTATGTCGGCTCCCACAGACATTTTATAACGGGTGATAATAGGAGTTTGATTTGGGGCAGCTACCCCATTCTGCAGAAAAACCATGTCACAAGAACAAGACAAACTACATCATGGAAGTACACAAATTGCTCAAGATCTCAATCTTTCTGTTGTTTTAGCACTGCTGATACTAGTGAAGCATAGGTCAGAAATACTATGTTTTTTGGTGGATATCTTCATCTTGATTTACAAGCTCGGCAGCCGCTTTCAGTGTCTCTACGTCCACATAGAAATTATTGGAGTATGTTGACATTGTTAGTATTAGAGTTGTTTCTCCTCTGTCCCTTAGTCTGTAATAGACCTCTATTGAATATGGCTTTGTTTGCATGTGCCGTCTATTTATACTTGTATCTATGTTTCTTGCAGGTAAAATGTCCTAACATATTCAAAAGTGATAATTTCCCTTTCTAAATCTGTCTGAGCTCCCTTCTTTTCTATTTGTTATATAGTTTCTACTATCAGAGGGTGGGCATAAATAAGGAGTACTCTGAGTGGTGTGAAGTGAAAAGTGAAGTGCCACAGGGCTCGGTTTTGGGACCAATTTTGTTCTTGATATATATAAACGATTTGGACATTGATATGGGATACATGATTGCAAAATTTCCTAATGACACAAAACTATGCAGTAGTGTCTCATTTAAAGCGGAAGTGGATATATTGATGTCGGATTTAGATAAAATTTGAGAATGGTCTGTAAGCTGGCAAATGGAGTTTAATGTAGATAAATGTACAGTCAACCACGTGGGTAGATCCAATATGGAACATAATTACAGAATGGGCGAGAACAATATTAGAAAAATAGCTAAGGAAAGGAACCTAGAGGTTATATATAGATTATACAGGTAAGGTGAGTGAGCAAGTTCAGTTTAAAAAAGAAGTATTAAACATACGAGCAAGGAAGTGTCAAATTGTATAAAGAATTAGATAGATCTAGATAGGAGTGTACAGGTGTGGAGTCCTTATTGTAGAGGAGATATAAACATGCTGGAAAGGATACAAAGAACAGCGACAAAGCTGATAGTGGGATTCCAGAATTACAGTTGTGAGGAAAGACTCAGAAAAACTGACCTACATAGTCTAGAAAAGAGAAAAATTTGAGGTGACAATACAGGTTTATAAGATGATCAGAGGAATGGATAAATTAGACTATTACAAGTTTTTTAAAATACAGCCACCAACAAGAAAAAGAGGGCATTGCTACAAATTAACTAAAGAGAGGTCCAGATTAGATATTAGGAAATATTTTTTTAGTCAGAGAGTGGTGAATGCTTGGAATGCATTGCCACGGGAGATAGTGGAGGCAGGGACAGTTAATGCATTTAAGAATAAATTGGATGCGCATAGATTTTAGAGCAAGGTAATGTAAATGAAACTGGTTGTATACAGACTCTGTAGAGTCTTCTAAACCAGTATAAAGACGTTAAGTTAAGTTATCTCAGGGAATTTTGCATTTTTTCCATAGTGGAATTTGGCATGTTTGTATTAGGTCTCTAATTACTGTCTGATATGATTGGGTCTGCTCTTGCAAGATCTTTTGTTTTTTATATGAAGTGACTTATCTTTAATCACCCTCTTCCCATGTGATTTGTCCTGTCACATATTCGGTGATCTGGCAATTGTTTGAATCTCTCACCTTGCTGGAGTGTTTTTTGGTCTCTGCGCATCTCTATACTTTTGATTCTTGTGATGTTCTCAATTGCATTGATTTGTATTGTTCTCATAGCTCCATAACGAGAAAGATAGCAGGCTCAACATAAGGAGAAAGCTAGTTCAAGTACCCAAAAGAAACTATACACAGGTTATGTGAGACCAGTTATAGAATATAGGACCACAATATTTTTTACGGCAACAAAAAATAACTTCCAAAAAATTAATACAACTCAAAACCAAAGTATGCATTGGAGATGGCTTGGCTTCGTTCATTCTCAATCTCTCGTTACCAAGCCCTGAAAAGGGCTTTGCAAATAGCAGAATGTATTTCCAGAGAATGGAATACTATATTTGCACCTTTTGGTCCGACACATCCAACTTCAGCAGGAATTTTTTTGAGTACCTGTTAGCCTTCCCTCTTCAAGCCCTTCTCCTTAGCCAATCTGCTTTGTTACAGCCTGTTATCCAGGAAAACTGTGTGGAGGTGTAGAAGCTCTGGTTTACTTGCCCTGTCTCTAGCAGTCAGCTATGGGTCGCTGACCACTGCAGCTCATGCGCTGTTCAGCATCTTGATTCCTGCATTGGAGATAAGCAGCAAATCATCTACTACATGTTTATGGGAACTACTACATATTTAATATAACAATTTTTTTTAAATGTGTCCATGAATTTAGCTTTTCACCTCCGGTTTGCCATTAAATTTGACAAATACAACACCATCATCTATTTCATAAGCTGATCCGTCATTGATGCAACCACTACCAGTCATTCCAGTGTTGCGGAATATCCTTGTACCAAGCTGTTGTTTGATAAGTTCTTCAGTTGAGTTCATCTTCTGTGAGGAATGAAGACAACAAAGCTGTTATAAGACTGTACAGAACTGAAGCTATATGAATGAAGATTTAGATCAGTATAAAATTGAATGTATTATATTTATCTGTATAACACTTTGGCGGATTTTAAAGTACAATTAATTCAGTACTAGATTTGAAACTTTTTTTTTTAGTTTTAACAAAGCAACATGGTTGATGTATCGTTGTATAGTATTTTTATAGAGCTATGTAACAGTTGACAATATTGGCTTTCAGAGATGCATAGCTCCTGCTAGCTACAACCATGAAGGAACAAAATCATTCCCCTAGCCACAGCTGTCACCTCGAGTAACCCAATGTTTGGGGGAAGCCAGGGCAAATAACTATCCTACTGCTTTAATGTGTAACATAAAAGCCAGAGCAAATAACTATCCTACAGCTTTAATGTGTAACATAAAAGCCAGAGCAAATAACTATCCTACAGCTTTAATGTGTAACATAAAAGCCAGAGCAAATAACTATCCTACAGCTTTAATGTGTAACATAAAAGCCAGAGCAAATAACTATCCTACTGCTTTAATGTGTAACATAAAAGCCAGAGCTGCAAGAATTCCTCAGAAATAATAACATCAACTTAATCTGCAAACAAGAAAACCCACCTAAACTAAAAGACACCCACAGATTCTTTATTCATGGCTACAACAAGACTGCCGAGCCCACAAACACCTACAATGTCAAACATGACCAAAGGAAGCAAAGATGAGGCAGAAGCTGTGGGGCTACCAACCTGACCTAGAAACGACTGTGAACTTCATCCAGGTTACAGAACTGTAGATCTTTAATGATAAAAAAAACCTGAATGCAGAGAAACAAGTAATGCTATATGTGTAATTTGAAAATTTTACTGAAGTGCCTCAAGCAATAGAGGGCGGTCTAAAGGGATAATGTCAGAGTGTGTGGTAGACACTTTAACAAATTTAAGGGACCTAGGGGTTATAATAGATCATACAGGTAAAGTGAGTGAGCAAGTCCAGGTAGCAGTGAAAAAGGTAAATGCAATGTTAGGTATGATAAAAGGAAGTATTAAACATATAAGCAAGGAAGTGATTGTTAAACTGTATAAAGCATTAGATAGACCTAGATTGGAGTACTGTGTACAGGTGTGGAGTCCTTATTGTAGAGGAGATATAAACATGCTGGAAAGAATACAAAGAAGAGTGACATAGCTGATAGTGGGATTCCAGAATTACAGTTATGAGGAAAAACTCTGAAAAACTGGCCTACATAGTCTAGAAAAGAGAAGAATTCGAGGTGACTTAATACAAGTTTATAAGATAATCAAAGGAAGGAAAAAATTAGACTATAACAGGTTTTTTTTTAAAATACAACCACCTACAAGAAGAAAAGGGGATTGCTACAAATTAACTAAAGAATGGTCCAGATTTCATATTAGGAAATATTTTTTTTAGTCAGACAGTGGTGAATGCTTGGAATGCATTGCTACAGGAAGTAGTGGAGGCAAGGACAATTAATGCATTGAAGAAAATATTGGATGTGCATAGCTTTTAGAGCAAGGAAATATAAATGTAACTGGTTGTATACAGACTCTGTACAGTCTTCTAAACCAGTATAAAGACATTAAGTTAAGTTAAGAAACAAACTTGTTATCAATGAAATAGTAAAATATTGTAAGATTGCACCACAGACCAACATAGTTTTGTAATGTTGAGCTTCAGATCTGCTGTACTTGGAAGAAATAATAACAATAGGCACAAGGTGCAGGTTTGAGATACAATCACTTCAGGAGAGCAGGTATACAGTCTACTTGGCAAACAATAAAGACTAAGTACATTTGCATTTACTGTACAGTGAAAGAGTTGCTCAAGAGGCATACAACGTTTTATAATAAATGGTCAGAAAACATCAGGAGATCTGTCAGATTGAAGCATCATAAGAACAAGATATAGATTTTGCTGGAAATCTATTGAGGCCATGGAAGCAGACCTTTGTTGTGGAAATGGCATCAGAACTGATCAATACAATACTAAAGGTTAATACAGAGACGACACTGCAGCTTTTAGACATTCTGGTAATATTATATATTATAATATTAGAACCTTTTTTTTTGCGTTCGCCTTATTTCTCTAATCCCTAAGGCGGTGTGCATTGCACTGCGTTTTTATTTTGCGCCTGTCGGCCCAGTGCATCCGACTTCAGCATGCATTTTATGTAAGGGTCTGCTTCCTTCTGCATTTTCTAAGGGTTTGCTTCCCCGGGGTAACGGCCGGTGCTGAGATGGGGATCGAACCCAGCACCTTTTGGTTGTGAGCCGTGTCACTTAACCACTAGGCCACGCCGTCCCCAAGGGACAGTATTTAAAACTTACAACTTGATCTCATGACCATGATTAAAATAGTTGTATAATAATAATACTAAATATACCATACAGTCATCACAGTGACTGAGTGAGTACTGTACTCAGTACACAAAGTGACAGTAAGACTCAAACTATGATCATTTTGTTGGATAAAAAAAAGATTAAGAGTAACAGCAATCACATCAGCAAGGTTGAATATTTCTTACATCATTGATAACGGGATATACAAGAAAATTTCAATTTAAGTTTAGATTGAATATTTCGAACTGGTTTTATTGATAAAAGTATTTACGTTAAAGTGTATTGTTTCATTTTAGTAACGTAACATTTATAGATGCAGAGTCTCCGTAGTACCAGTGTAACCAGTCTAGTAGTAGACATTATCTTTATCAAATTATCTGTCAAAGTATCGGTGATTTACTAAATTTTTTATGAAAATCAAAATGATTTTCTGAAAATTTTCATTTTCATTTTCTGATTTCGTAATTAATTTACTTACACAAAAAAAACAGTATTCTTTCCCAAATATAGTCCACTGAGGCAAACGGTTTACTAAGGATCAGAACGGGAGGTTCATGAGTCAGGTCTACTGACAAAATAGTCAGCAAATTTCAAATACTTGATATCTTGTGCGATGATTTATTTTAACAATCCTATTGTTTACATATTGTTTCGTTTTTCGTAAAAGTGTCGTTCGACTTTTAATTTGTTCAGGGAGAGAACTCTTTAATTATTACTTTTAGTTACGCGAAATCAACATCAATGCACTCCAGGCAGACCCACGGAATAGGTGCTCAATTTGTCTCTCTCTCTATCTCTCTCTCTCTCTCCTATTCCCCACCTCTCTCTCTTTCTCTTTCTCTCCTTCTGTCTATCTCAACAAATGACGTAGAGTCTGAATATTTGTGGTTCGTGTAACTCATTAGTTGTACACACTACAGCGCTGCCATCACAGGCGCCCTGCCTGCCCAAAGAACGTTTGATGCCATAGCCGAGCTGCCTGTGGACCATCAGTTAATTTATTGCTACACCATAATCCAGCAAGCACTGCATCGGCACACTATAGACAGTGACCTCAGACATATTACGGCTACAGTGAACCTAAGTGCCCCTTCCTGCAAATGACTACTCCAGGAACCCACAGCGTTCGATGCTATCCAGTTTGCTGACCACTTTCAAAAGGAGAATTGGCAATGCGCTGGAAATTCCATCCGCCACCTAGAACTACTGATGCACATATTCAACAACTGCACCACTGTAGCCAAAAATACTTAAGCCAGCAGTAGGTAACAGGATCAGTGAGAATACACAGAAACTCCTAGCTTTTTCGTTTCGTTTTGCTTTTGTTCTGCTTGAGTATTTCAGTGTCAGATTATGGCTTGGCTTGGCTTCGTTCGTTCTCAATCTCCCGCTACCAAACCCTGAAAGGGTTTAAGTAGCAGAATGTAGTCCAGAGAACGGAATGCGTTGTGTCGTAGTTTACAGCTTGACTGTGATATTTACAAAATTCGGTCCATCACATCTGCATTCAGCAAGCATTTTTTGAGTACCGGGTTAGCATTCCATCTTCGATCTCTTCTCCTTAGCCAGTCCGCCCTGCTGCAGCCTATTATCCAGGATCACCACGTGGAGGTGTAGAAGGGTCTTGGCATCTCTGGTTCGCTGGCCCTGACGCTAGCAGTCAGCTCTAGGTCGCTGACCACTACAGCTTATGTGCTGCTCAGCATCTTGATCCCATGTCAGATTATGAAGAGATTTCTTTACTGGGTCCTAGTATTTGCTTCGTAAATGGAGAGCTTTACTACTTCTGTTTTTCTGCTGTACATTTTGTTGTTGCCTGGGTGGCCCTTGGCTTTGTATCCATTATATCTGTATAGCATTGCTTCCTGATGGATACTATCTGGTGTGTGTCGTGTCGCATGACATGAACCATTTGGTTTGCTGTCGCTTGATGAAGCCTAGTTCTGATGCTGTACATAATTGTCTCCTAATATATTTGTTTCTGATTCTATCCATTTTTGTAACTTTAAGCATTCAACGTAAACATTTCATCTCTGTTGTTACGATGGGTCTTTTATCTTAGCTTGTTAATGTCTAATTTTGACACTCATAGCACAATGTGGGTAGGGGTATCGTGTTGGATAGTGTTCCTTTAGTATCCATTGGCACGTGCTTACATTGTAATGTTGGAGACACTTACCGACTAATTTGACTTACTTTATTACAGCTGTTTTGGATTTCGGTGTCACCTTTGCCATCTGCTGAGATTATGTTACTCGGGTAATTTATGTTCTTGTAATTGTTCTTACTTCGACTTTCTTTGTTTATTTTCATACTGTAATCCGTACATTCTTCATTAAAGCTTGTTGATATGCTGTTGCATTTGTTTTTCAGGGGTTGCTATTAGTGTTTGATCATCAGCAAAGAGAAGTTCATTTAATTAAGTTTTCACTAAGGAAGATTCCCTTATTATTGTTGACTCTTTTTTGTTTCACATATTGTGTGTGTAAATGTGAAAAACAGTAAAGGAGATAGTACACACCTTTGCCGTACACGGGATCTTTTTTTTTTTTTTTTTTTTTTTTTTTTTTGCGTTGGCCTTATTTCTCAAATCTCCAAGGCGGTGTGCGTTGCACTGTGGTTTTTTTTTATTTTGCGCCTGTCGGCCCAATGCATCCGACTTCAGCATGCATTTTATGTAAGGGTCTGCTTCCTCCTGCATTTTCTAAGAGTTTGCTTCCCCGGGGTAACGGCAGGTGCTGTGATGGGGATCGAACCCAGCACCTTCGGATTGTGAGCCGTGCCACTTATCCACTAGGCCACGCCGTCCCCGTACACGGGATCTAATATGTTTTAAAAAAAAAAAATATTCTACGTTTGTTCTGACTGTATATTTTATTTAAAGACTTTTATATAGGTTAGTCAAATGTTTATGTACTCCATAACGTTCAAATGTTTTTCACAGTTTATATCTATTCAATCGATCTACTGATTAGCAATTTCAGAGCGGAGGCAGAGGCACTGAGGGCGCAGTGGAAGAAATGGTGACAGGTAAAAAGAATGAAAGCCATATAGTCCTGATTACAGATGCCCTGGCCGTAGTCACAGCACTAAAAAGCCAGAAAAATACTGAACTTAATGATTTTAGAGCAGTACTCTGTCAACTATGCCAGCAGGCCGCACCGAAAAAGGTAGTGGTACAATGGATTCCATCCCACTGCAACATCCAAGGCAACGAGGAGGCAGACAGACTGGCAAAAGAAGGTGCAAGAGTACCACAACCAGATACTAGTATGACATACGAAGAGTCAAAACCGCTTATTAGAGCTAGATACATGACCAAATGGAAAACCGAACATACTGGCTACACAAAAAACAATGCCTATTACCAGTTGAACAGAAGAGAGCAGGTCGTGGTCTTCAGACTTCGCACTGGCCACAACAAATTGAAGATAGGTGGCACTAACGAATGCCCGTGTGGTACCGGGAAAATGACCGCTGAGCATTTGCTGCAAAACTGCCCGACATACGAGGATCAGAGAGAGCAGATGTGGCCATCACCAGTGGCAATACTAGACAAGCTCTATGGCAGTGTCGATAGCCTCAGGATGACCGCCGCTTTTTTCGAAAAAATAAAGGTCGAGGTCTGACAGCGTAAGAAGAAGAAGAAGAAGAAGATCTACTGATTTATCTTGGTCTACGAAAAAAAAGTGTAGTATTTGATCGTAGTCGATTGCTTTCGCCACGATTTGCATGACTGCAAAGATTACATCTGTACAGCGTATGGCTTTGATTCTTTCATTCCCAATCTCCCACTACCAAACCCTGAAAAGGGCTTAAGTAGCAGAATGTAGTCCAGAGAACGGAATGCGTTGTGTCGTTGTTTACAGCTTGACTGCGATATTTGCACCTTTCGGTCCAACACATCCGACTTCAGCAAGCATTTTTTGAGTACCGGGTTAGCATTCCTTCATCGATCCCTTCTCCTAAGCCAGTGTGCCCTGCTGCAGCCATTATCCAAGATCATCGCGTGGAGGTGTAGAAGGGTCTTGGCAGCTTTAGTTCGCTGGACCTGACACTAGCAATCTGCTACGAGTCGCTGACCACTGCAGCTCATGCGCTGCTCAGCATCTTGATCCCGTACAGCGTATTATTAAGTTAGTTTCCGGTCGCCAAGATGATGAGAAAGCTTTTCGAATGTTGAATTGTGTTCCTACGTTTCATGATATTCCAAGAATAAACCATAAGGGGAAAACGGTTTCATTCCATCCAAAATATGCAGAATGTGGTTTAGCAATTGATAGGTTATGGTACGAAAGGTCGGAAGGTATAAATACAAAATCGCCCGATTGTACTAAATCCAAACAGGAGCATTGTGACAGGTCTTGCTGATTGACAGAAACAGGAGCATTGTGACAGGTCTTGCTGATTGACAGAAACAAGAGCATTGTGACAGGTCTTGCTGATTGACAGAAACAGGAGCATTGTGACAGGTCTTGCTGATTGACAGAAACAGGAGCATTGTGACAGGTCTTGCTGATTGACAGAAACAGGAGCATTGTGACAGGTCTTGCTGATTGACAGAAACAGGAGCATTGTGACAGGTCTTGCTGATTGATAGAAACAGGAGCATTGTGACAGGTCTTGCTGATTGACAGAAACAGGAGCATTGTGACAGGTCTTGCTGATTGACAGAAACAGGAGCATTGTGACAGGTCTTGCTGACTGACAGAAACAGGAGCATTGTGACAGGTCTTGCTGATTGACAGAAACAGGAGCATTGTGACAGGTCTTGCTGACTGACAGAAACAGGAGCATTGTGACAGGTCTTGCTGATTGACAGAAACAGGAGCATTGTGACAGGTCTTGCTGATTGACAGAAACAGGAGCATTGTGACAGGTCTTGCTGATTGACAGAAACAAGAGCATTGTGACAGGTCTTGCTGATTGACAGAAACAGGAGCATTGTGACAGGTCTTGCTGATTGACAGAAACAGGAGCATTGTGACAGGTCTTGCTGATTGACAGAAACAGGAGCATTGTGACAGGTCTTGCTGATTGACAGAAACAGGAGCATTGTGACAGGTCTTGCTGATTGATAGAAACAGGAGCATTGTGACAGGTCTTGCTGATTGACAGAAACAGGAGCATTGTGACAGGTCTTGCTGATTGACAGAAACAGGAGCATTGTGACAGGTCTTGCTGACTGACAGAAACAGGAGCATTGTGACAGGTCTTGCTGATTGACAGAAACAGGAGCATTGTGACAGGTCTTGCTGACTGACAGAAACAGGAGCATTGTGACAGGTCTTGCTGATTGACAGAAACAGGAGCATTGTGACAGGTCTTGCTGATTGACAGAAACAGGAGCATTGTGACAGGTCTTGCTGATTGACAGAAACAGGAGCATTGTGACATGTCTTGCTGATTGACAGAAACAGGAGCATTGTGACAGGTCTTGCTGATTGACAGAAACAGGAGCATTGTGACAGGTCTTGCTGAGTGACAGAAACAGGAGCATTGTGACAGGTCTTGCTGAGTGACAGAAACAGGAGCATTACGACAGGTCTTGCTGATTGACAGAAACAGGAGCATTACATTAATAAGGAAGATTTTCTCGTTTGGGAGAACAAGACTTCAGAGTTTTATTGTTGTTGCTACAGAGTGAGATGCAAAACGAAAAAGAGACGTGGAAGAATGATCATCTTGAACTTTGGCAGTTTATTCAATAATGCAGTATTGGGAACTTAGTTTTACTACGAATTCTCCTTTCCACTACGTCAGTGCTGCTAGCTGTGACACCTTTTCTTTTTGTTGGAGTCATTGATGCGGATTTTTAATGACAAACGAGGAAGAAGAAGACTGTTTAGAAGTAATGCATCGCCTGTTGGTACATACGTCTGAATTCAGCGCAAATAAAAGAAATATTTTTAGCAACGGATTTTAGGCAGTGACGGACGTTAAAGAAATGTCCACGTTTTAACTGTTGTGTGTGTTAAACAATCTGCTAGAATAGACGAGAATTTCTGCTTCCTCTTCTGCTTACTGCTTATCAATAAATTGCTTGAGTTAGGGTTAGGTTAAGTTACGTTAGGTTTAGGTTGGGATATGCTTAGGTTAGGGTTAGGTTAGGTTTAGGTTAGGATAGGTTTAGGCTAGGGTTAAGTTTGGGTTTGGGATAGGTTATCGTAGGGTTAGAGAGTTAGGATTAGGGTTATCATCTTTTCTGCACTTCTATCTTTTTCTAAGCCTTTACTTATTTATTTCAAATAAAATTATATCGTTATATCGATCTGTCCTTCCTTTAACCCGAAATGGAATGACACGTCACAGTAATCAGCTGTCAAATATATACAATGAAACCCAGGTGGTTTGGGGTGAATTAAGACGCAAGTTTTATATTAAGATACCATCGACGAGAATACAACCTCTCTTCTTGTCAATACCCTCTTCCTCAACGGAACTTGGTTGACCCAGTTCTCAGAATCGATGACTAGAAATCGACAATTCACTCAGATGGATGGGACCGTAATCAAGGTGCTATCTTTGTTTCCCAAAGAATTAATTTAACTAGTTCGATGCGGCGTCTCCTCTCACATCTACCCATATGTAAATTGGTATAGAACTTAAATTTAGAAAAGACAACGCATGAGTCAGGAACCATCACACATCGGAGACTTAGTACATTACAATCGTTAACACTTCATTACCAATGACAATCACGGCTATAGATTTACCAATTACTTCTTCGTTTTTTCTTTTCCTGCCTTGGCTTTCAGCGTCCGGTTATGAAAAGATATAGGAAACGATTCCAACTGTGTGTCTGATGCACAGTGCCACTCTCCTCTCACCTCACTCTGTTTCATTTGACTCTGTCCTACAGTCACACCCTTGCACAACTTTCACACGCGCCCTCGTGGTAAAGCTCTTCCATAGCACTTTGGTTGGGCTAGCTTCTGAGGGCGCACAAACCTAGCATAGGTACATACAGATGCACACATGCATCCAAGCACTGGTTTATGCGTCCTGATATCGCCCAATTGACTACGGTCTGGGGTGGAAAATGGCGCGCCTCCGCCAGTAGAAACTAGTGAGGCAAACATCTAAGCAAAAAAAAAAAAAAAAAAAAATTCAAGTCAGATCATCTCGTAACCTGATAGGTCGTTGTGGTACACATTAAGACATCCTCACAACCCCACGCACCCCTTCTCTGTCAGCGGCCGCTGCCTGTGCCTCTTCTTGTCGGAGATTGGTCCATTCTTTTATGTTGTCCTCCCACCTGTTTTGGGGACGGTCTCTTCGTCGTCTACCTTGCACCTTTCCGTGGATGATCGTATTTGCAAGACCATTTGATCTCGAAATGTGACCGTACGAAGCGAGTTTCCTTCTTTTGCCAAGAGGTTTTCAAAAGGCGCTATTGCCGTTGTAATTCTATCTAGTATTTCCTCATTTGTAACTCGATCTTTGTGTGTGACGTTTAAAAGTCTCCGGAAACATCTCATCTCCAAGGCCTGTATCCTTCGCTGAAGGTCAGCTGTAACTGTCCATGTCTCGCAAGCATAGAGAAATATTGATACGACCAATGAACGCATTAATCTTATTTTCGTGCATAGAGCTAACCGTTTATCTTGCCAGATTTGTTAAGCCGTGCAAGTGCCGCTATTGTCTGAACTATTCCGGCCAACACCTCCCATTTTGATTCATCATTACTGACAATCGACCCCAGATATTTAAAACGGTCAACCACTTCGAGTTCCTGACCGTTAGCTTTTTTCCTGCTGTTGAAGCCCTTGGCGTTGTTGGTCATTAATTTTGTATTTCCAGCGTTCATCTCCATACCATAGTCAAGAGCTGTTTCATCAAGCCTTCTGATCCTGATTCATTCCTGGAGTTCTGCTTCTAAACCCACCAACCCGTCGATATCATCTGCAAATCGGAGATTGGTTATCGTTCGTCCCCTTATATCTGACAGTACCAACGTGACCTCCAAGTGCCTCACTCATAATTCCCTCAAGGAATAAATTGAAAAGAGTTGCAGAGAGTGTACAACCCTGTCTCACACCAACTGATGTGCGAAACCAGTATCCTCGCCTCCAATTCACAAGAACTGCGTTGGACGCCTTGTCATACAGGTGTTCAATGACCTTCATAATATTTCCGTTGATTTTATACATCCTCATAGTTGCCCAAAGCGCTTTATGCCATACCCTATCAAACGCCTTCTTAAAATCAACAAACACATGATACAGTGTTTGCTGCTGTTCTAGATATTTCTCGCTCAGCAGCCTTAAATTAATTATCTGTTCTTTAGTGCTTCTTCCCTGTCTGAACCCTGCTTGCTCCTCGGCAATGATGTTCTCTGAAAGGGGTTTCAATCAGTCGAGGATTAATCTAAGCATGACCTTGCTAGGGTGGCTGATGAGGCTTGCTGTTCTGTAATTTTGGCACAGCTTTAGGTTTCCAGACTTACGTAGCGGTATAACTATAGATTTCGTCCATAAGTCCGGCCAGTTTCCTGTCGTCCATATTTTGTTGCAGATGTGTGTCAGGCCTTCCACCACTACCTCCCCGACCTGCCTGTAAGAGTTCTGCTGGTATATTGTCCACGCCGGCCGCCTTCCCTCTTCTCAATGTCTTTACCGCTGCAGTTACCTCTTCCTTCGTTAACAGTTGGTTATCCTCTATAGTTGTTGGAGGGATTGTCTTCTCAGGTTCGTTCCGACCCTCATAGTTGTATAACTCGTAACAGTACTCATCGAGCCAGTACGTCATTTTCTTTAGTAAGGCACTTGCCGCCTATATCCTGGATCATAAAGTTCTTATCTTGTCTCGATGTTACCAGGTCTTTGACCACCTTCTTCTGGAGCGGCCGCAGCAAAGAAGAGCGCCGTGAAGCTGGAGTTGTCTTTGCCATCAAGACCAACACGGTCGACAAGCTCACAAGCATGCCCAGAGGAATTAATGACCGCCTGATTACACTGCGTCTCCCCCTAATAGGAGGGCGCCATGTAACACTCATCAGTGCATACGCACCCACAATGACAAATCCTCAGGAAACAAAAGATAAGTTTTATGAGGACCTTGAGGCGCTCATCGCTACAGTCCCCAAATCTGACAAACTGGTCATCCTCGGTGATTTTAACGCTAGGGTTGGCACAGACCATACAGCCTGGGAGGGGGCCATTGGCAGACATGGTATCGGAAAATGCAATAGTAACGGACTGCTCCTTCTGAGGACATGTGCCGCAAATGAACTACTCATTACAAACACAGCTTTCCGACTACCTGTCCGAAATAGAACCACATGGATGCACCCAAGGTCCCGCCACTGGCACCTCATTGACTATATTATCATCAGACGTAGGGATCGAGCGGATGCTATGGTAACGAAGAGCATGTGTGGTGCAGAATGTTGGACCGACCATCGACTTGTCATTGCTAAGCTAAACTTCAAGATCCAGCCCAAAATGCGCCCCCAGGGAAAGAAACCACCGAGGAGGCTAAATGTCTCTCAGCTAAAATACGAACCCACGAGAGGAGGCTTCCAGGAAGAGCTTGAGGGTAGACTGTCTGAGCTTCGTTTTGAAGAAAAAAGACATCGAAGAGAACTGGGCATCATTGAGAAACACACTCTACGATACAGCTGTTAAACACATTGGCCCACTCACGCGCAAGCATTAGGACTGGTTTGATGAGAACGATCTGGAAATACAGGGCCTTCTCGATGCAAAACATGAAGCGCACAGGGAATACAAGAGGGACACACCATCTCCGGCAGCAAAAGCTGCCTTCAACACTGCTCGCAGAGCTGTCCAGACCAGGCTTAGAGAGATGCAAGACTCCTGGCTCAGCAAAAGAGCTGACGAAATTGAGATGTTCGCCGAGCGCCATGACACCAAACGGTTTTACGAGGCACTGAAAGCTCTCTACGGCCCGCAGCCCTCTAGTAATACTCCAGTTCGCAGTGCGGATGCGGTACTGCTAACAGATAAGGTTCAGATTCTAGACAGATGGGCAGACCACTTCTGCAAAATACTAAACCACCCATCGTCCATAAATGAAGAGGTCATCCGGCGAATGCCGCAGGTGGAACTGAACCTGGTGTTGGATGAAGCCATTACTGAGGAGGAAGTCGACAGGGCAATCAGTTCAATATCTATAGGAAAAGCTCCAGGAGCTGATGCAATACCAGCAGAGGTATATAAGACAGCTGGCCCATCCCTCACCAGAAGAATCACTGAACTCTTCTGTCACATGTGGGCTGAAGGTAAAATTCCGCAGGAGCTAAAGGACGCCTCAATCGTTCACCTGTACAAAAGAAAAGGCAACCGTCAGGAATGCGACAATCATCGTGGAATATCGCTACTCTCCGTAGCAGGCAAGATTCTAGCGCGCTTACTGCTAAACAGGCTCAACAAACACCTTGAACAAAGCCACCACCTCCCAGAAAGCCAATGTGGATTCAGAGCCGGAAGAGGAACAGTGGACATGATTTTTGCCGCTCGCCAAGTACAAGAGAAGTGTCGATAACAAAATCAGGCCTTGTACACCACATTTATTGATTTGACAAAGGCATTTGAAACAGTAAACAGAGGAGGGCTGTGGGTGATAATGTATAAGTTTGGCTGCCCCAACAAGTTCATAACAATGGTGAAACAGCTACACGAAGGCATGTGTGCTCGTGTACTGGACAGCGGTGCAATCTCTAAAACGTTTCTAGTATCAAACGGAGTAAAACAAGGATGTGTACTCGCCCCGACTTTGTTCAGCATGATGTTCGCGGCCACGATGACAGACGCCTTCAGATCAATGGAGCTTGGAATACCCATAAAGTACCGCACAGATGGCAAGTTACTCAATTCCAGAAGAATGAAGGCCAAGTGCATCCGACTTCAGCATGCATTTTATGTAAGGGTCTGCTTCCTCCTGCATTTTCTAAGGGCTTGCTTCCCCGGTTTAACGGCCGGTGCTGTGATGGGGATCGAACCCAACACCTTCGGATTGTGAGCCATGCCACTTAACCACTAGGCCACGCCGTCCCCCTATAGACGGTTTAACTATAGCAAAATGATAGATACATGACCAAATGGGAAACTGAACATACCGACTACACCAAAAACCATGCCTATTACCAGTTGAACAGGAGAGAGCAGGTCGTTGTCTTCAGACTTCGCACTGGCCACAATAGACTGAGGTACCACCTATTCAACAAATTGAAGATAGGTGGTACCGACGAATGCCCGTGTGGTACCGAGAAAATGACCGCTGAGCATCTGCTGCAGAACTGCCCGACATACGAGGATCAGAGAGAGCAGATGTGGCCATCACCAGTGGAACCACAAGACAAGCTCTATGGCAGTGTCGACAGCCTCAGGATGACCGCCGTTTTTTTCGAAAAAATAATGGTTACTGTCTGACTGCGTACGATGAAGAAGAAGAAGATGAAGATAAAAGGGGAGAAATTACAACTGGATATCTTGTCATATAGTGTTTCAAAAAAAGGAGGTGTCAACAACTAGACTGGAAAACTGAGAAAGTATCATATGTCATGGAGCTCAACTGACCGAGACATCTTATTACGGTGATTACAGGGATCCACATCTCGTCAGCCAAGCTGCCTTGAAAACAACCTGTTTCAAGTGAACACTGCATAGATAAGAGATTGTGGTCTTGGTCAGTGTATTGTGCGTGACCCTGACGCGACGTCCTAGTCAATACGTTGTGCCTGATTGGACTAGCGTCTTAGCTCCCCGCTCAAAGGGATGGATTCGATCAATTCCAGAGCATATTGGTTCATGACGGTTGAAATAACATCAGACACTGCTGGCAAAATCAAGGATTTACCCAAAGTGTGAGGTTTTCCTTTATTGTCTATCAGCTTCCTTGACTACCAGTTTGGATATCGCTTAAGATACGATTAAACCGTTGTCATTTGCAACCGATTTCTCAACAAACATTTTGATTCAATGTTCCAGTTGTTTCTTCATTTTGTCTTTATGATACATTTCCAAATGCTCCTGCAACTTACGTGCACGCTTACTCTCATTGGAAAGTGTAGTCCTTCATATGAATCACATACGAGGCGTACTAGCATGATGATGTCACTTCTGGTGTAAACAGCACGTACCAACCGTCAAGTTTGCAAAATGTCATTATCCTCCGACTCATAGTTTCCTCAGCAGATCGTTGAAAACATGGCTTGTCTGATACGGAATCCGTCCAGTGTTGATCAGCGAGCGATGATTCGGTTTCCAACAGCTGAAGAATGTCGACCATTTGATACTCATCGCATAATGCAGGCAGTGTATGGTGACAAGAGTGTATCAAAGACAACAGTGAAGAACTGGACAACAATGTTTACAGAAGGACGTGAGTTAACGCAATAATATGCGTCTGACTTGGTCGTGGAAGATCTTCCGTTAACTCACGTCATTCTTTAAAAATCGTTTTCCAGTTCGCCCCTGTTGTCTTCAACACACTTTTGTCACCATACACTGCCTGCATTCTGCGATGAATGTCAACTGGTCGACATCCTTGTTAGAAACCGAATCACCGCTCGCTGATCTATTCTGGACGGATTCCGTATTCACACACGCCCTGTTTTCAACCATCTGCTGAGGAAACTATGAGTAGGAGGATAATGAAATTTTGCAAACTTGACCGTTAGTATGTGCTGTTTACACCAGAAGTGACGTTATCATGCGCATCGTACGTATGTTCACTTGTTACAGTTTAGTCCGGTTTCATTTGAACACATTGGATGCGCATTAGCATTGTTAATCAAGTGAATATAAAAGAAACGGTTTTCATATACTCTGGGGTCTTCTAAATCAGTATAAAGACGTTAAGTTAAGTAGCGCATGGGTCATCTAACCTTTCCTCTTGTGGCCCTTGTCTCCTCTAACCTGTCTCATGTGGCCCTTGTCTCATCTAACATGTCCTCGTGTGGCCATTGTGTAGTCTAACCATGCCACCAGCAGCCCATATATGTACAAGCGGACGCGTCTTGCCGCCTCCGCAATAAACTTAGCCGCGTATGAAGTAATAGCAGACTCTCCCTTCAATCTAAACTACGTATCTCTACCAGTTACGTGTGATTCGTGTATTGCTGTACGGATCTGATGCATGAACCCTGCTAAAATGTAACATATCAAGACTCCATGCCTTCCGCGTGCTTAATCAGAGACATATTCTCGGAATCCGCTTAAATGACTGTGTTCGGAATGCAGAGGTCACCGCAAAGACAAAACTTCCGCTTTAGGGTAAAACTGGGATCGACGCCGCCTCTTCTAACTTGGTCACGCTGTTTAGTCTTGCTATTCGTCTCAGGGTCTAACGACCTACTATATTTTCCACAAATCTGCCATCTGTGCCAACGACCATCCACAGGCAGGTTGGGAGATCGGGGGAAGAAGCCCCCGCACATCGTGGCTTTGGCAAGCCTCTTAATCTTCTCCAGCTTTACACAGGGTCTGGAAATGAACCGTTGCATTTGGACATAACAGTCGGTCTATGGCGTCTAAGCAGACTGTATTATTGTTATAGGTTAACGTTTGATTCTTATCTCACGTAAAATACTTGCTTATCTTGCCTATATCTCAAACACTATGGCTACTGAGCTTCTGTGAGATCACATATATACGAGGTACGTTCAGAAAGCAAAATATGGTTGGTTATCATCATAGCACATCGCAGAGAATATTGCTTTGTGCATGCGCAATGAATTCCTTGATCCGTTGGCAACACACATACGACATGTTGTGATATTTTTTATTTTTGCTTTAAATTGTTATTGGGTGTTCAAAATGAAGCACCCGTCGGCTGTGAGATGCGGTCTGTAATTCGCTATTGTAATGCGAACAACGAATTAATGTGAATTATGAGACGCGGATTGGGCGACCGCTATAGGTAGGTGACTGATGCTTTGGTGCAAACGGTTGGCGGAGAAGTTGGTAAGGACAAGCGTTTCACAATTTCTTCTTCTCTCTCTCTCTCCCCCCCCCCCCCCCCCCATTCAGTTTCCATACATTTCAAGGACTCTACGACTTTTACCTATTATTTCTTACATTTGAAAAAGGTTCTTCGCCAGCCATCGTGTTGATAACCAGGATTATCGGAAAGATTCTATTCAGGATTGCCTCACATTGCAGGCTGCACCTTTCTATGAAGACTGTATACAAAAACTCATGTTTGCTACGATAAGTTCCCCAGTAATGACAGAGACTGTATTGTAGTTGCCCCCTTCAGTTATCACTGTCTTTAAGATGATAAGACCTCTAAGTAGTCAAGAAAATTATACTTAACTTTTTTTTCTTTCTCCCTGTGTCGTTCTCGTTTCCCTTCTGCGTGTTGTAAGAGCTTCTTTTCACCAAGCACGAGCTGACCCTTCAGGGTACATCTCCACTTGGATCGATTTGCAGCTTCGTCTTCCAAGTATGCCAGGTTCATCTCCATAATCTCCTTCAAATAATCTTTACACAAATCTTTGAACCTCAACTATTGACGGCCGACTGTTGTCTTGTCAAGCGCCAACTGTTCATATATCAAGAACAATATCGGTCCCAAAACCGAGCCATGTGGCACTCCAATTTTTACTTCACACCACTCAGAGTACTCATTATTTATTGAGAGAGGAATAATGGCCATTTGTCCCTGCAGTGTCTATGCTTGCTTTTTATTTCATTGTGGGCTTTAAATGAAAAAAACACACACACATTTGTCTTACTTTTGTATTGAACCCATGTCAGCTTGGTCATGACATTCGCGTTCAATCCGCTGCTACATTAACTTCTCACGTTTCGACCTAAAAATGACTTTATCAATAATCGGAAAACAAGACCAACACATGCGGAAACAGGGAGTGAGAAGAAACTCAATAAAGTATATATATGTATTCAGGAAGCAAAAGTTGGTTTAAGTAGATAAATTAGATATCAGTTAGGAAACAATTATGAAGCATTTATAAAGGCGGCCGGTGTGATGCTGACCACATCATCCCCTATGTGTTGTTGGTTACAAAATAATATGGGCCTAACACCATATTTTCTATTTCCTATGCGCCGCATGGCGTGACGGTATCTTTCCTGTTTTTTTAAAATGAAGCATTTACAGCAATGGAATGCCTTTTTGAACATTGCAAACGGGATCAAGATGCTGAGCAGTACATGAGCTGCAGTGGTTAGCGACTCATACCTGACTGCTATCGCCAGTGAACCAGAGCTGCCAAAGTCCCTTCTACCTCCTCCACGCGGTGATCCTGGATAACAGGCTGCAACAAAGCAGATTGGCTAAGGAGAATGGATCGAAGAGGGAAGGCTGACCTAGTACTCAATAGTGCCTGCTGCGGTAGAATGTGTCGGATCGAAAGGTACATTTATCGCAGTCAAGCTGTAAACTACGACACAACGCATTCCGTTCTCCGGACAACATCCTGATACTTGAATAGCCCGATTGAAGGCTTGGTAGCGCGCGGTTGAGAGCAAACGAAGAAGATGGAGAAGGACAACGTTAGCGGACAATTCAGAATACACTACAGTGGTATATGGTGCCCCAACAACCACATAAGCCACAAGTAACAAGACAAAATAGAATACAGGCTTTCCTCTATTAGTCTATTACACGTTTCCTCTTCACATGCAGCCCTCATGCTGGTTTTGGGATGATACTCCCGGCCTAGGCTAATGGGGAAGCATATGATGATGTAACCGAAGTGCGACGCAACTTAGTTACATACCAGGTCAAGTTTACTACGATGGGCCATTACTCCAATCACTATGCCACCCGAATTTAATAACAAACACACAAAAAAAAAGGTTCACTTTATTTTATTTTTCTTCTCATCGGTTATCGGTGTTTGTCCTACACACAATTCATAAACTATTATTTTTAATCAATAGCAAAGAGCCGAAAAGAACCTCTAACAGTTTTCCTTATTCCGTTATTTGTCCGTTGTCTGTTTAAATCTCCGGAAGTAGAAAATCTTATGTTTCTATAACTCAAATCTTTGTGTACCAAAAATTGATTTGGAATTGAGATTTACCATCCATGAAAATCATGGCTGACGAAAAGGTTATTTAATATTTCATCGTATCACGTATTATAGTAGATGAATGTACTGTATAATTCTGACATATGTAGTCGTTATTACATCTGAGTGAACAGATAATCACATAATAAAAGGCTTAATTTTTCGCCTCATAAAATCCAATCAGAATGTTTCGTCTGTCACTCTGTGAATGGGATATGTTATTTCTTCATTTTATTCCTCATTTGAATCGAATTATTATTCGATACATTTGTAAAAAAATATGGCGAGTCTCTGCTTTCAGTGAAAAAAAAGGCAGATACTTGAAAAAAGATACATTTTTAAGCGTAGATTAGATCTAATTCCTTATCTGTTTTTCCATCAATTTCATGTGTTAATAAATTACTTAATAATAGACTTAAGACTAACTGTTAATTTAACAGTTACATTCTATATTGAATAATAGTTTATAATAGTATTATTATAATAATAATTATAAAGTATTGTAATGAAGGAATTTTGGTAACATTTTCAAAATAACTGAATTACTCACTCTCTCAACTCTGCATTAAAATTAACATCACAGATGTGTAGCTCTAACTCTTGCCAAATAAATAGTAGATAAATAATTCAGTGAGAACGATATATCATTCAAGTAATTCATCATAATTCATGTCTTAGTCTATAATACATGCATCAAGTCTGGGAAAAACAGTTAATTTTTAGTGCATAAATTCAGCAAACAATTTTTCATCTACTTTTTTTGTGATTGTCCTGAAAAGGACGTTGTTGTCGTAGTTTGCAGTTTTACAGATATCTGTGACTACCAGTGTCTAAGTGCCTTTGGGCCTGATACAACTTATTTCATCTAGCATTTTTCGGTACCGAGCTTAGTCTTCCTGATGTGAATGTGATCCTAATTTAGTTGGCGGCTGAAAGCAATGATGACATCATCATCATCCGTTTGTCATGATGATAAACAGGCTGTATTTTGGGGAGGAAAAAATCGCTTGTCATCAACCTCACTTATCGTCAACAAGCTACCTTGGTGGACCAGTTGTAAAGATAAAAGTCTTATCTCTTTTGAGACCAGGGGGGGTAGCTTGAAACATGGGATTCGTTCGTCCACAGGTTCCATTCACCCGAGAGGCGAGTGCCTGACTTACCTCTCGACTATAGTGACCCTTAGTATTCTCTTAAACAGCACTAGTTAAGTACAAACTATTTTCAATGCATCATGGAGGTGGAATAGGGTCTTGGTCCGCTATTAGTCCCTGTCAACTTGTTCATCGTGCTGCATCTTTAACCTTAAAAGGGATATAGTATCATATATATATCAGGAAAACCCAATTCGATATATATGTCCTGTGTGCCAAATTATCATTTTGTAATTGGAAGTGCAAGTATGAGTTCATTTTTCTTTGCTGTTCGTCCTGAAAAGAACGTTGTAGTTTGCAGTTAAGCTGCGATATCTCTGACTTTTGGCCTGACACATCCAATTTCAGCTGGCTTATACGAGTACCGGGTTTGGCTTCCCACTGCGATATCTGTCCCTTGACCAGACTACACTAGTGACTAGTGTCACCTGTTTCCAGGGCTGCCATGAGGAGACGAAATAGTGTCTTGGTTCTTTATCCTTAGCCTTACTACATTAACAATATCATCCGTGAAGGCATTATTTTTCAGCATGTCACGTTTTACTATTGTTGACTTTCAGAGCATGTAACCTTTTTATATGTTGGCCTACAGATATGATTTCTTTGTGTGTAGAAACATAAATTAATAAAGAACGCGTTGGTGTTATTGTTTTTGTGTGTGTGTGTTAGTTTTTGAGATACAAGAAGATGATAAACATGGTAAAAAAACATTTCAGACTCGCTTATTTCTGGGGGGGGGGGGGGGGGGGAGACCTGGTCCTCTGAAAAATATTTAAATTGTCTTTGTCACAAAGGATGGATAATGATCTATCACAAGATCTGCAAATCTGTTACTGTAAGTTTCCACTACAATCGTATTTATTGCATCTGCATGAACAAACTAAACAGATCTACCTAAGAAAAATCCCTTGGTAAACCTTAAACTTTATTACCATGAATAATAGTACCCGGTATAATCTTCAAATCCAAGTGAAAAATAAATAGTTTAAACAAAAAAAAACTGTCATGCGACATTTTTCCCATTGCTGGGGTAGTCGGAGGGGTTTTTAAGGCTGAGGACTACAGACCGCTTCGCCACTGCTGTCGCCACGTCGTGTGCTGGCTATGTTTGTTTATTTTACCCCCAACAGAAAACAACATATGCCATACCGGGGATTTGAACTGCTGCCTTCCTTGTCGGTAGACAGGACTAGAAACCATTCGGCCACGCGCTCCTCATAGCTACCTTTCCTGTTGGCATGTAATGCTCCAAGCTGCATCTTCTCATAACATGTCCGAAAAAGGATGACTGCCTTGTTCTGATCTTTGCAATAAGTTGTCTTTGTCTTTATGCCTCTTCAAGTAATGTATCATTAATCTTCTTAGTAGTCTATGTGATCTGAAGCATTCTTCTGTAAAACCACATCCCTGTTGCTTCCACAGATCTATGCACTTGCTTGCTAATTGTCCATGATTTGCTGCCATGTATCAGTAATGGTTCCACGTAGCATCCAAAGACTCTCTCTCTCTCAATTACAGCGACAAGGTTTTGTTGCACAAATACCTTATAGATTGTTATTAAGTTCACAAAGAAATATCTATGAAGAACGTTCATTGTACATTGTTTGTTTCTGTGGACATTTGACAATTCTTTTCACTGCTGAAAGCTCATTGAAACGGTTAATTATTTTTGAGAGTACTATTGAGTGCTTTTTGTAATTGTTTGACATGATTTATCTATTAGTTACTAAAATTATTTTAGTGCAAGGTTGCTTTTCATATTTTTTCTCACTGTTTATTAATTTAGAAAAAGTGGCATACAACTGTTAAATTTTTTTTACATAGCCTATTTCCTTCGATATGAGTCCCTCCACTCCTGCAAATGCATTGATTTCTTTAGAAAAAAAGGAATTTGGTCCTGTGTGTTAGTTGCCCATTGGAAGCAATGACGGCGACATCATCCGACGGTTTTTTTGGTTTTGATCATATAACTTGGGCTGCATTTGGATAATAGTGAATAAAATGCGCTGATCATAAACCTCACTTTCTCATCCTGAGCTACCTTGGACCAGTGGCAAGACTATTAGTTGAGATGACTGGAGGTAACTCATAGGATGCAGACACTTACGCATAATCACAGAGAAAAAAAAACCAGTGTTTGTCAAACTGGACACAGTATAATTCGAAACCGGCGCGCTGGGATTGGGAAACAAACATTTCACCACTAGGCCACACTGCCAGTAGCCAGCCATCACCATCTGGTGCACCTCTTTATCGACCTGAAAATCTTTCTTCCCATCGCCTCTTTGAGTAAAAGATGTGGTAAATAAGGGCGAGGTCTGGTGAATATTTCGAATGCGGAAGAGAGTCACAGTTCAGGTCCTCATTGTTTGTAACCGTTGCACTGTCAGTCTGGGTACATGACTGCATTGCCATAATATTGCAACAAAATATATGTACTTAGAAGTCCACAAGTTCACATTGTTCGATTTGATTACTGTTTGAAGATGGTTTCTGAGATCTGTATATGTTACACTGGTGACATTGTTCTCCATGGACATGCCATGCTCAGAAATAATGCGTCAAGTCAAGAACAACAATACACACCAATAACCCCTACAAGACAGTCAAACAACTACTGAAGACTGCAAACAAAGATGCCTGGCTGAATAGATATGGGATATAATGGGAGAGAAATCAACAAATACATGGTCATTCCGAAGACATCAACCTCCAGAAAAGGAGAAACTAAAGCACCATTTTCCAACTTTGCACTTAACACATACAACTTAACAGTCACTTGAACAGAATACAACCAGAACATACTCCAAAGTGTCGACTGTACACACATTCCTTTGAAACTTGGACATCATCTTTTTGAATGTCCAGCGTTTGCCGGTGTTAGGAAAGAGCTTCCTCAGAGGCCAGACAAATGGAACACTTTGTTGGATCTAAACAGCAGCTTATAAACACTTGCAAATGCCACTATATAGCATTGGGCCAAAGGGCTGGAGCTCATAGGCTGCTGCATCAATAACCAACCAACAAAAAGAAAATCTGCATAATCGTCCCTGCTTATGGCTGCGCGCAGAACTTTGGTTTTGGTGAGAAGGGATGATGCTATTCTTTGCTCTTTCCCTTCATTCCTGCTGGTGGTAGTGATCACAGGTTCTATCAAAAGTAACAATTCTTATTAAGAAACCTTCAAAACTTGAAAGAGCATACAAATGGAGGAAATAGTAAAATACAATCTTCTGGATTACCTATCATCATTAGAACTTGGAAAGGAACTACTACCACCAACGTTCTTCTTCACCAACATTCTTTGTGGAGGTAAATACGAATGGAAGAAAGCTTGCATTTCTCTACTGCCTAGTACATGAAAAAGCATAGATAAAACTCATTATCCAGAGGATTGGAAATCCACCGCTTAGCTCAGAGATGACTTTGAACCACAACCGTAACTTAACGTCAGTTTAGAAGACTCTACAGTCTGTATACAACCAATTTCTTGGAGGGTGGTTTTTAACCGATGTGGGAGTCTCTTTATAGACTCAAACACTAGAGCTAAGTAGACCTGCAGCCATTTAGGTGCCATCTATATCTGCTCTTAACAAACCACCTGGGGATAGGTACAAATAACTTGGGTAGATTTTTTAACTTGAATCTTGTCTGGGCAGCGGCCATTAAACCTATTCTTTTCGATTTCCAACTGCCAAGGAATTTTTAACATGCTCGACACTGAACACACGAGTCTGATCTCACTACCCAGAGATAGGGAAATTTTTACCAGAAGATCCACATGAAAAAATCCAGGTCTGCACCATGATTCGATCCCGCGATCTCCAGCACCCGAGGAGGGCATCTTACCTCGAAACTACTTAGTCCTGCTAACTGGTCTTGTCAAAATTTCATTAATTTTTTTCCCAGAGACTTGGACAAATTTAAATGTAAAAAAGCAGCTGACAAATGGGGAAAACGTGTTATGTCCATGCTTTGCAACTTCACGACTGGCTGACTTTTTAGGGACATACCCACATCGCAAATGAGAACTTACTGTTTTTATTGCCGCAAGACTTCTGTATTGCATTCAGTAGGTAGTGGTTTTTTTCAATACATTCTCTAACTATAAATTTAAGCCAGGAAACAAATCAGTTATAGACATGAAAAAAAGATTGGAGAGAACCAAAAGAGTTGCATGTTTTTGTCCTATTCAGACTATGAACTCTGGACACAGTAAGATAGGACTGTTTTTTCATATAGCCAGAACTGTTAATAAGTTGGGTGTATTCTGTAAAAATCCAATAATTTCAATATATTGTCTATGAGATGGGCCTTAAACTCGTAGTCCATGTGCAGCTTGTGGCCCGCAGTTATTTTCTCTAGCCTGCAATGTGGTTGTTGTTTTAGTATAGGATAAAGCATAAAAATGATACAAGAAGAATAAAGGGCTATATATTGTTCGTATGCTGAAACAAGTGTTTGTCAAGCAACGGAATGTTGTATTGAACTTTAACAGCGGATAGTTCATAACACAGTAAGATGTGGTGACCCCAATGACCAATGCTACAGGGAAGACAAGAAAGGAAGCAGGCTTTATTATTGCATAGTATGAAAGCAATTAAGGAAGGGGACTCAGTGGTCTTCAGGTAAGGTGTCAGCCGTGGGGGGTGCCAGTGTTCGCGGGTTTGAATCACAGTGGAGACCAGATTTTTTCCTGTGGATCTCCTGGTCTTTGGATAGTGAGATCGGACTTCCGGGTTCAGTGTCAGGCACATTAAAAATCCCTTAGCAGTTAGAAATTGAAAAGAGTAGGCTTAACGGCCGCTGCCTTGACAAAGTAAAAGAATTCTAGTTAAAAATCTACCCAAATTATTTGTACCTTCTATCAGGGAGTTTAAAAGACCTACAATGGATAGCTTTTGGCTACCTGGCAACAGACATTAACAACATACCTGTTTGAATACCAGGATTCCAAATATTCCAAGTAGTGAGCAATTAAAATTATCCTTCCTTATCCCTCTGGCAGTTTTCAGTTTGAGACAGCTGGTCTGTGAGATGCTATGCTTGTGTTTGTCATCAATTTACATCTGAAGTGACTTCGATTAAATGTTTGCCTTTTGTTCAGGAACATGAGAGTGTACCCGAGTCACCAGAAGTTCATTTTGAGCCCATTGTCAAGCTGTCTCTTGTTGAGATAAAAACAATGGAGGAAGATGAAGATGTCTTGCTTAGTTTGTGAGTAACAATTGTGTGTCTTTGTGCCATTCAGTTTTGTAATTGTATATGTAGCATGAGAGATACACTTTGGTCAAAGCAGATATCTCAGATATTAAAAATGAGAATCAGTCATTGCTATGTGCATTCAATTTTATTGTACGGTGTAGAAAATTGGACTCGGACCAAGAAAATGGAGTAGCATATTGAGGCCTTTGAAATGTGGGTATTGAGAAGGCTTGGACGAGTTTCTTGGAAAGATAGGAAAACCAATAGTGAGGTTCTGGAACAACTCCAGGTGCAACAGCTACTTCTGAAGGAAATAAAATGCAGAAAAATAAAATATTTTGGTCATGTCAAGCGCCATGACAGTCTTCTGAAGGTTATTTTGGAGGGTAGAGTAGAGGAAAAGAGGTCAATAGAGGTACAGCTGGACAGACATCATAATGTGGTCGGGACAAAGTTTGACTGCGTGTACCAGTCTGGCACGAGACAGAGACAGGTGAAGATCCATTACTGTCAACCTCTATTGTGGAGACGGCACGATGATAATAATGATGTACATATCGTTGCTCACATTTGTGATTAGTTATTAAAGTTTATAATTAATATGCTGTTATTTAACACGTTACTATTTTTACATTGGGAATAGTAGAAGGAAAATATAATAAAAAATATAAGGAATGAAGTCCACCACAAAAATACAGATCTCCACCTCTGAGGTAAAGTCTGTCCTATTGTATGGCTCAGTAATGTGTAGAAAAATGAGAAATACAATAAAAAAAGTTCAATGTTTCATCTATAGATTCTTGCATTGAATAGAGAGATTAATATATGATATGAAAGTCACTAATTTGTAACTGTGGTAATGTGGAACTTGAGATGAAGAGAAGGCACTGGTGTTGGATAGGACACAACACATAGAAAACAGCTGATAGTATTGCAAGACAGTTTCTGTTCTGGTATTTCCAAAGCAAGAGAAATATAGACAGACCTATACACTCAAGGAAAGTGAGCTTGCGACAAACATAAAAAAATGAAAGGAAGGCGTGGGCAGAGTTTGGAAGGATGTTGTAGGACAGGAATACTTGGCGAGTGCAGGGACTTGAAAGGGATTGATTTATTGAATGGTATAAAATTAGCTTTGGTATTATCCATGTGGGAGTGTTTATATTTTAAGCGTTGCTCTTGTTGCATTACAATGTTTTGCGACTTTTTATATACTGTACTAATAAATTATAAATATAGGCTTTTTTTTATACTTACATTACAAGGGCTTCAACAGTGGGCTAAAAGCTAATGGCCAGGAACTCGAAGGGGCCGACCGTTTTAACTATCTGGGTTCGAATGTTAATGATGGAGGATCAAAATGTGAGGTGTTGCACAGACATTAGCGGCGCTTGTACAGCTTAACAAAATCTGGCAAAATAAACGGTTAGCACTATGCACGGAGATTAGATTAATGCGTACATTGGTCTGTCAATATTCCTCTAAGCTTGTGAAACATGGACAATTACCTCTGACTTGCAGATGAGGTTACAGTCCTTGGAGATGAGATGTTTCCGGAGACTTTTAAATGTCACATACAAAGACTGGGTTGCAAATGAGGAAATACAATTTGAAGACCTCTTGGTAGCTGTCAAAAGTTGGAAACTGACTTGGTACAGTCACATATCGAGAACAAACGCTCTTACAAATACCATCCTTGAAAGGTGCAGAGCGGACAATGAAGAGGCGGTCCCAAAAAGAAGTGGGAGGACACAATTAAAAAAACAGACCAATCTCCGATCAGAGGAGGCACTTGCAGCGGCTGCTGACAGAGAGGTGTGGCATGCGGGTGTCTTCATGGGTACGCCAACGACTTCACCAGTTACGGATGACCCAACCTGACCTTCTTACATCATGAGTCAAGAAATCTTGTATGTTTACTTAATCCAAAACAAAAATTATCACCACCTGACATAAGATTGCTAGATCCACGCAGAACTGTCTTTGTCTGAATTTTACTGCATGCAGAATTTACACAGCATAAGTGTACCTATATTTGCTTTCCATTGTCGGTGTGGTACAGCTTTATTATTTAGTTGAATTTTTGTATATGACAAGGACAAGAATAGCACCACTGTCTAACAGAGAGCGTGTCGTAAGAGGCGACTAACTGTGACATGGCATAACACCGGCCATGGTAGGGGGTTTGTTTAGATCAGCATAGATGGCGCCTAACAGGCTGTGGGTCTACTTTGCTCTAGTGTATTGAATCTATTACGATGGTCTCTCACATCTGTTAACCACCCTCCGTAAGTGTTTGTCCCAACGCAGCGGAGTATTAAGCTGCTTGAGCCTAGCCCACTAAGCAGGAAACCCTTCTCTCGGCTACATCAAGCTCATGCCAGAGCTGGGACCTGCACAGGGGAATCTGCCCCCGTAGAAGTACGGGTCGACTAAGAACTATGTATATTATAAGTATACATTTCGGGTATGGGTTTTGTGTTTAGGTAATGTAGCAGTAGTGTCTAGATTTCATTGTATTATTGATTTGCCTTTTTGATCCAAGTGAAGATTATTGCCACCACTACATCTGAACCCTTTGCAGGTAGCATATATGCAACATTTGCAGTGGTAGTTTCAGTAGCAAGATTGTTACATGATGATGTTACTAGTTCAATGCAGACCTCTCTGTAGTCACCTTTTACACAATACTTGGCCTAGTGATTTAGTGACACGGCTCACAATCTGAAGGTTCTGGGCCCGATTCCCATCAGCACCGTCTGTAAACCCAAGGAAGCAAATCCTTAGAAAATGCAGGAGGAAGCAGACCCTTACATAAAATGCACGCGGAAGTTTGGTGCACTGGACCCTCAGGCACAATAGAAAAATAAGGCGAAAGCAAAAACAAAAAATCAATACTTGAGTGGTTACAGTAATCTGTTCAAATTTAGGTAGAATGTGACTAAATGGTTGAGTATATTGCAGCCTGTTTCCTGTGCTAGCACTTTGAGGCTGAATATGGTCTTCGTTGGCACTGGTTAGTTGACCCTGATACAAACAGTCAGTTATGAATCACTGGTTGCTGTTAGCTCATTCACAAAGCTACATTGGCCTTCAGAAATCTGACACTTCTTTTAAGTATTTTACCTTAAAACGTTGCAGCTTACAAATTCTTGTAGAGACTGAAGAACTATACATTTTTCTATTAAAAAACAGGAGAGCCAAGCTGTTCCGTTATGATGGTGAGTCAGAGCCTAGGGAGTGGAAGGAGCGAGGCACAGGAGATTGCAAGATCCTGAAACATAAGAAGACTGGTTACATACGCATTCTTATGAGGCGAGACAAGACACTGAAAATATGTGCTAATCACTACAGTAAGCTTTGTGTTGTGGACTGTGTAGTTATCCTTAGCTGTCATAACGGCTAGTGGGAAATGTAATCAAAGTTATGACACATTTATTTTCTTCCATTGGTGATGGAATAAATTACTATAACATATTGTTTTTCATTTCATGTTGGCACTTACAGATTCGTGCTAATCGTTTGTCTGGAGTTTGAAGGAGAGTAAAATATATCTTAATAATTTTTGTTTTATTTCTCAACCCTCCAGCTGTCCTAACGGCCGAAGTTCGGCCGTCATGTTTCTTTCCGTGGTGCTTCGGCCATAAAAATCGGCGTTGCTTTAAGAAGTATACATTTTATTAGGTATTAATATAACTTATTGGCTAACGGAAATAAATAGCAAAATTAGTATGGCCACTAAGACGAGACGAACTGCTGCGAGGAAAGGCCAAGTCAGATTATGTGATATGTGTGGCGAAAATGTTAGTATTACTACAACGTTGGAAGATGAAGGAACCGTTTTATGTAGGATATGTAGAGTTGAAGAGAGGCAGGCACAAATGGAGTGCAATATAAGGGAAAATGAGAAGAGATTAGAGGAGATAGAAAAGAGGCAGATGGAAATAGAAGGGAAACAAGTGAAAATGGAGGAAATTTTAAAGAAGCTGCAGTCAAGGTGTAGTCAAGGAAGTAAGGGAGATTTGAGTGAGGAAACAGCTCACAGGGCAGAGAGCTTTGGAGAGAAGTATGCACATATAGGTGAGGGGTCAGTTTTGGTAGTAGGAGATTCAATGGTGAGAGAGGTTGGCAGACATTTGTCTAAACAACACAACATGTTTGAAAGAATGGATATTGGGGGAGCAAAAATAGAGGACATAGAGGGGAGAATAAAGAGGTTAGATGACAAAGGAAACAGTCATGTGGTAGTATTGGCAGGTACAAATAATGTAAAGAGAGATGGTACAGAAATAATTATGGATAAATATAAAAGTCTTATGAGAACACTTAAGGAAAAAAAGTTTAGAAAGGTCACAATGATGGGCATTTTAGACAGAGCAGATGGGTCAGACTATCTAGATAGCAAAATAATAGGTATCAACCTTAGGTTACAGGTGATGTGTGGGGACATGGGAATGGAATTTATTGATGTTAAAGTAGACAAAAGTAAAATGTTAGATAGGGGAGGTTTACATCTAAATGAGATAGGACAGCATGTTGTAGCAAAGTATATGTTCTATCATTGTGTTAGAAATTTAAACTAGTTAGGCCTATGAAGTATGAGACTAAAGATAGGCCTACAATAGGGTGCTATAGAGGATGTAGTCAAAGGGGTAATTTGGTGTCAGGGAAGTGTGAAATACATAGTAGAAAAGCAAACACTAAAATGATAAAGCAGAAGCAAAAAGAGGAAAACCAACAACATTACAAACTAAAATGTTTTTATGCAAATGTGAGAAGCATAATAAATAAAAGAGAAGAATTGGAACTGTATGTAGAAGAAGAAAAACCAGATATAATAGGGTTAACAGAATCATGGACATATGAGGAGATTGCAGATAGTGAACTTGAAATTGAGGGATATACAATGTTAAGGAAAGATAGGATAATTGGAGACAAGACTAAGGGAGGTGGCGTTTTATTATACTGTATAAATTCTGTTAATATAACGATCAAAGATTATTTATCATGTGGTAACAAAAATGAAAGTGTATGGGGAGAAATAGAAAGTGGGGGTGAAAAAACAGTGATTGGAGTGTGCTATAGATGTCCATCAAGTCAAAAAGAGGAAGATGAGGAGCTGATTAGTAGTATAGCAAAGGCAAGTAAAGGGAAATTATTATTAATGGGAGATTTCAACTATCCAGAAATAAAATGGGATATGGCAGAAGCACTTGTAGAGTCAAAACCTTTTGTTACGTGCATAACTGACAATTTTTTAATTCAACATGTAGAAGCAGCCACCAGAGGCAAAAACATACTCGACCTAGTTTTTACCACAGAGGAAAATGTGATTGAAAACGTTACCGTTGGCGAACTGTTTGGCTCAAGTGACCATCAAATCATCCGTTGGGATCTTATTGCAGGGAAAGAAGTAAACATAAACACGCGAACATACGACTACTCTAAGGCAGATGTTAAGAGGATGAAAGAGGCAGCGAACCACATAATCTGGAAAGATATTATTGTAGGAACAGATGTTGAACAGGAGTGGGAAAGTTTTAAAACAGTTCTAGAAACGCTAAAAGAGGAATGTGTTCCATGTAGGGAGGTAAACCCCAAGCGTAAAAAGTGGATAACTAGATTTGTAGTGAAATGTAGAAGAGCAAAAAATAAAGCATGGCAAAAATATATAGAGGCAGGTAAATCAAAAGAAACATATGTAAAATATTTGGACAAGCAGAACATATCTCAGAAAGCGAATAAAACAGCAAAAATAGACTTTGAAAAAAAACTTGCTCAGAGGATCAAGACTGACAGTAAAAGCTTCTTTTCTTATGTTAGAAATAAACAAAGAACGAAAGACAAAGTAGGCCCTCTCATAGACAGTACAGGGAAAATAATAAGTGAGAATAGGGAGGCTGCTAATCTGCTCAATCAGTACTTTGGCACAGTCTTCACAAAGGAGGACTGCTCCGAGATCCCAGAGCCTATAGATATTTTTCAAAGAGACATGGATACAGCGGGATTAAGATCAATCTGTATTACAGAGGAAATGGTTTTTAAAAAATTGGAGGGGTTGAAGGTGAATAAATGTCCAGGTCAAGATGGTATTCACCCAAAATTGCTGTATGAAATTAGAGACCAACTAGCAAAACCATTGGCTATATATGTTCTCAATCACTTACAAAAGGGATTGTTCCACGGGATTGGAAAGATGCAGGAGTGATCCCCTTATTCAAAAAAGGCAAAAAATCAGATCCGGCAAATTATAGACCGGTGAGTTTAACGAGCATAGTCTGTAAATTGTTAGAGTCAATAATCAAAGAAAACATTGTAATGCATTTAGAAAAATTTAATCTAATTAGAAATAGTCAGCATGGGTTTACTAGAGGGAGATCATGCTAAATGGATTGAAAATTGGTTAACGGGAAGAAGGCAGAGGGTGGGCATAAATAAGGAGTACTCTGAGTGGAGTGAAGTGAAAAGTGGTGTGCCACAGGGCTCGGTTTTGGGACCAATTTTGTTCTTGATATATATAAATGATTTGGACATTGATATGAGATCCATGATTGCAAAATTTGCTGACGACACAAAACTATGCAGTAGTGTCTCATCTAAAGCGGAAGTGGATATATTGATGTCGGATTTAGATAAAATTCGAGAATGGTCTGTAAGCTGGCAAATGGAGTTTAATGTAGATAAATGTACAGTCATCCACATGGGTAGATCCAATATGGAACATAATTACAGAATGGGAGAAAACAATATTAGAAAGATAGATAAGGAAAGGGACCTAGGGGTTATAATAAATCATACAGGAAAGGTGAGTGAGCAAGTTAAGGTAGCAGTGAAAAAGGCAAATGCAATGTTAGGTATGATAAAAAGAAATATTAAACATAGTAGCAAGGAAGTGATCGTCAAAATGTATAAAGCTTTAGTTAGACCTAGATTGGAGTACTGTGTACAGGTGTGGAGTCCTTATCATAGAGGGGACATAAACATGCTAGAAAGAATACAAAAAAGAGCGACAAAGATGATAGTGGGATTCCAGAATTACAGTTATGAGGAACGACTCAGAAAAACCGGCCTACAGTGTCTCGAAGAGAGAAGAATTCGTGGTGACTTAATACAGGTTTATAAGATGATCAGAGGAATCGATAAATTAGACTATAACAAGTTTTTTAAAATACAGCCACCTACAATAACACGAGGGCATAGCTACAAGCTGATTAAAGAGAGGTCCAGGTTAGATATTAGGAAATATTTTTTTAGTCAGAGAGTGGTGTCTGCTTGGAATTCATTGCCAGGGGAGGTAGTGGAGGCAGGGACAGTTAATGCATTTAAGAATAAACTGGATGCGCATAGATTTTAGAGCGAGGTGATGTAAATGTAACTGGTTGTATACAGACTCTGCAGGGTCTTCTAAACCAGTATAAAGATGTTATGTTAAGTTAAGTTAAGAAAAATGGTAATTTGTCTAATCGTACCATTCCATTTCGACTAAGCGAGAATTTTTTCTTCAAATTCCTCTGCCTGCCTGCATTATGTCTGACGCTGGAAGGGGTCCATCAGGACTAGTAATATCAGGAATGATTTTGAAGACATGGCAGTGATTAAGTGGTGAAGATGAATCAGACTGAGATAGGGATATCATGCTTAGCTCTGGATGTAATGTTGCCACTGACAAATTTGGTTGGGAAAAGTTGAAGGGAATAGGCCACACTTAGACCCTAATTTCATTGTTAGAAATCCTAACAGCTCACAGAATGTAGACTTAGGAAGGTGGATTATTTATAATATGACTGTGGTACCAAGCAAAAGACTAGAGAGAAAAATATATTCTTTCTATCGTGGAATTTCTATGCTGCAACGTTCCAGAATTTCAGCCTCAAGTTGGACATCTCATGCCAGATGCTGATACTGTTATGAATTGTGTCTGACTGTTGTATGGCAGGAGGAAAAAGACTGTTTTTTTTGCAGTGACACTGACAGATGCAAGAGCAGTAACAACAGCAAAGGCAGAAGATGAACATGGCACCTGTGTCTGACATGCAAGGTTGGATACCACAAGCATTGCGAGCAAAACCTCGTTCACAAGACTGATAAAAGAGTGCCCATTTCACAGTGCCCAAGTGAGAAAAAAAAGGAAAGATCCCATTAACAATCCTGTGTGGCATATTTGGAATATGATGTTAGACCCAATTTTCTCTTAACAATTGGCACACTCTGGGTAATGTAGTAACATCACTTTGGCTGCCTCTGCTTTCCCAGAATAATCTGGTACCAAATTTGTTTAGGCCGAGTCAACCTTAGGAGCCGTTTTGTTATTGAAAAAATCCAGCACCGTCTGAGGACCGAACCCCAATAACCGAAGTAACACAGTGGTTAGTGCACTGGCTTCCAAATCGAGCCTAAGTTCTATTGGGTTTAGATGGAAGCTCTAAAAACATCTAAGTTATTATATGAGACAGAGAATACAAGAGTGGGCAACTCACTTTTCCCATGTGTTCACACATACAACTTAAGTCACTTGAATAGAATCCAACCAGAACATACTCCAGAGTGCCGGCTGTGCGCACATCCCTATGAAACTGTTGAACATCATCTTTTTGAATGCTTGCCGGTGTTAGGTAAGAGCTTCTTCCGCCGAGGCCAGACAAATTAAACACTTTGTGCGGAACTAAACAACAGCCTACAAACACTTGCAGATACCACTGTATGGCATTGGACCAAAGAGCATGAGCCCACAGGCCGCTGGATCAAACCAACCATCATGTTATCACTGTATGGAGGGGACAAATCACATAATAGTTAGTTAGTATGTACATCCTTGCTTGACTCAACCTATTTTATTTACTGGATCTTTAAATCTGACTCGGCCATTACTTCTTGTAGCTAGCTGAGGTTTGTTATCAATACACACTCTTAACTTCTTTTTCCATACCAGGTTCAAAAATTGTCATTTCCTGCTTTGAGAACCACATTTTAAAATTAATTTTTGTTTTTAGAGACATATATTAATAAAGAACTTGTTGTTGTTATTGTGTGTATGTTAGTTTCTGAGATACAAGAAGATGAAGGTGATAGTGGTGAAAAATAGCACAAACATATAAACTACTATCGATGTTTTCCTTAATGGCTATGTCTGTCACTTCGACTATAAAAGTAATTATTGTATCTACATAAACAAATTAAATAAATCTACCACATAAAAACCCATTGCAGAAACTCAACTCCCCCATTCTCAATAATGGGTGAATCTTCAAATCCAAGCAAAAAACAGAAGAAATACTTTCAAACAACCTGAACACTAATTTGAAAATCGCCATTCTTTTAGTCTAACCGTACATGGCGGAAGTTGGAACTCTCTACAATCAAAAGAGCAGTATATTCAGCCATTTCTATGACATTAATCTGATAGTTTATTTACAATCAAGCGACGACCCTAGAACTGTTGCAGAATTTTTACCAGGGCACGGAACGAACTTGTCACAATTTCCCTGCCATGGTAAGGTAAAGGCTAATAATTCTGCATTTGCATCACTATTTAAACTTTCTGACATTTTATGGATTTTATTTTCTTGTTTCATATTTCCAAATGCTTTAGTCTATAAAGCAAGAATGGTTGTCTGCCGTTAAACCTTTATTAACCAGCTTATCTCTAACTCTCCCAGTCTACCCAACAATGGAGCTGAAGCCGAACTGTGGCAGTGACCGTGCCTGGGTATGGTCCACAACTGCTGATTTTGCTGATGAGCAAAGCAAGGAGGAGGTTCTTGCAATAAGATTTGCCAATGCAGAAAGTAAGTATGTTAAAATAATTCTCCGATAATATCTGTTCGACATGAAATAATGATGGCAAGAAAAGAAATAGGTTAACCATTACCACTGTACATAGAAAAAAAAAAAGCCTTTTCCACTGCCACTGCATTATTTTTCATGACGCCATGTCATTTAACTATGGTTGCTACTTTGAGATTCTGTAACTTTTTTATTTGATTGTCTGTAGATATGATTTGTTCGTAAGTAGAGGCATAAATGAATAACAAACTTGTTGGTGTTAATTGTTTTTGTAGTGTGTGCTAGTTTCTGATACACAAGAAGGTGAAAATGAAAACAGCACCAACATTTAGACTTTCCAATTTTTAGGGGAATCTGGACCTTCGAAATTTAAAAATTGTCACAGAGCACTGATCAATGTTTCTTACAAAATCGTCATGTCTGTTAGTTTCCACTACAAATGTATTTATTACATCTACATAAACAGATCTACCTCAGAAAAATCTGTAGCAACTTAACTTCATCACCCACAATAATGGGATAATTTTTAATTCAGAGCAAAAGAGAATAAATTGTTTCAAAAGTCTCTTTAAACAAATCCAGCCGTCTAGTTTAAATCTATGATGACCGAAGTGTCTATTTTTAGATTCAAGTACCCACGTGTTCAACCGGTTGTAAATACAACTACAATGCTCCAGAATAGTTATCTTATCGCCTGGTGTCTTTTTTACGCCTATGGATAAAAAGCAGACATTTTTTTTGTGGCTTAAAAAATCGCAGTGAGTGTAATAAAGGTTAATTTTTATTTGTCTCACCTTGTGTGTTCAGATTGTGTCATCTCATCAATAGCATTACTAAGGGAGGACTAAGTGGTCTCGAGGTAAGGTATCTTCCTCGGGTACCAGAGGTTTCCGGTTCGAATCATGGTGCAGACCAGGATTTTTTTTCATGTGGATCTTCTGATCAAAATGCCCCTGATCTCTGGGTAGTGAGTTCGGACTCCTGTGTTCAGTGTCGAGCACGTTAACAATTTCTTAGCATTTCGTATTGAAAAAAGTAAGCTTAACGGCTGCTGCCTGGACAAAATTCAAATAAAAAATCTACCCAAGTTATTTGTACCTTTTCCCAGGTGATTTGTTAAGAGCAACTATAGGTGGTGCCTGACTTAGCTCTAGTGTTTGAGTCTATTAAGATGAACTCGCATATTGGTAAAAATCACTCTCCAAGAAACTGATTTCCGAGTGGTCTGCCAGGGTTTTTGTAAATGACAAGGACAAGAATAGTGGCACTGCCCCACACAGAGCATGTCGTAAGAGGCGATTAACTGTGGGACATGGCATAACACCAGTCATGGTTAAGTGATTTGTTTAGAGCAACATAGATGGCGCCTAACAGGCTGCAGGTCTACTTTGCTCTAGTGCTTGAGTCTGTTGAGATGGATTCGCACATTTTGTTAACCACCCTCCGTAAGCGCTTGTCCCAACGCAGCGGAGTATTAAGCTGCTCGAGCCTAGCCTGCTAAGCAGGAAACCCTTCTTCAGGCTACATCCAGCTCATACCAGAGTTGGTACCTGCACAGGGGCATCTTCCCCTGTAGAAGTACAGATCGACTAAGAACTAAGAAGAAACTGATTGTATACGGACTCTGTTAAGTCTTCTAAACCAGTTTAAAGATGTTAAGTTACTTTCACCCTTTTTTCTATTAGTCTAAATTGGGCTTATTGAATAGCGTAGTATCCCATTTTGATGACGACAGACTGTAGGATGATGTGATCTAGAGTTGTTAGTTTTCTTTAGTTCTACTCTTTTTCATAACTGCATACCATTACGCACGTGTTCCTGACTACTTTCTGAGTAGTTGCTGCCAACTAAAGTTGTATTGTACTCTATACATTGTCTCTGTTTTCACTGTGATTCGTTAGTTGTGTTTTCTTTGTCCCTGATGACCTTGTGACTGTTGTTGTTTTAAATGCCCACAATGATTAGGTTTCCTTTTTTTCGTGCCCTGAAAAGGATGTTAAGTTTCTCACCTCACTCATTTGACTCTGTCCAACAGTCAGACTTTTGCACAACTTTCATACACGCCCTTAGGTTGAGGCCCTTCCATTGCACTTTGGTTGGGCTAGCTTCTGATGGCGCACAAACCTAGAATAGGTACATACAGAAACACACATGCATCCAAGCACTGGTTTATGCGTCCTGATATTGCCCAATGGACTACGGTCTGGGGTGGAATGGGCGCGCCTCCGCCAGTAGAAACTAGTGAGGCAAACATCTAAGCAAACAAAAAAAAGTGGCGGGTTTCAGTTACAAGAACCTTGTGCCTCAGCATTTACAGTGATTGTTTCACTATCAATGTTTTTAAATTATGCCACTGCTAGCTGCATGCACAATCTTGCATGCATACACATGGATACAGAGGCCCAATTATTTTCAGCCTGTAGAGGTTTATATGGTGGACAGATTATTATTGTTTACCCATATGTCCTCTTACTTGTTGCTGGAGTTTCTCATAGACATGAATGACTTTACTGATAGTTTGAGTGTAGCATAGAGGAGGGACCTTAAAGATTGTTTGAATATTCCATAGACATGAGTGACTTTACTGATAGTTTGAGTGTAGCATAGAGGAGGTACCTTAAAGATTGTTTGAATATTCCATAGACATGAGTTGCCTTACAGATTGTTTGAATGTAGCATAGACATGAGTGACTTTACTGATTATTTTAATGTTTCATAAACATGAGTGGCCTTACAGATTGTTTGAATGTAGCATAAAGAGGAGGGACCTTACTGATTACCAATATTTATATAACAACAAATCAACTATAACATACTTGATCTTTTTTTATTATTGTTTCAGATGCTCAGAAATTTAAAACTATATTTGATGATTCTGCTGGCGAGATGAAGAAAGTCTTGAAGACACAACATGTCATAGAGAGTAAGTTATGCCAGATCTGGCGTCGAATGTAAAGTAACCCATAGTATTACTGCCGTAGGGGTGTGAGCAATCTCACATTTCAAAGGCTTGGCTATATGAGGGCGGTAGCCATTTTCTCTCCATCGCTGCTTTTACTTCCTGGGTTGACAGGAGCCATTGCGGTCTGAAAAAAAAAATATTTCCGCCTCAACTGGGGAATAAACCCAGGACCACTCAGATGCGAAGCCAGCGCGCTAACCACTGCGCTATGCGGCTTCCTTATGAATTTGAATGTATAAAACAGTTATCTTTGAGAGTGTGAGAGATACATCTGTAAGCCACCTGAGCGAAAATCTTTTTAAAAAAACATTTTCCCCCATAATAGATATTGTTTTTTCTGGATGCACTGCACTGTTAGAGGTTTTGGAGCGCAAGGTCTAGACTTATTGTGAACAGCTCCCTTCAATTGATACCTTGCATTCCACAACTTCCAAAAATGCTTCAACGTGTGTTTAGATAAGTATAATAATAATCTCCGCTTATGCATCAATGACCCGTTACGTTGATCGACCACTGCCATCGCTAAGTGCTGCAGCAAAAAAACATTCCAAGTTGCAATTCTGGTTGAGCTTTCAATATCCAGGGTTGAAGCCATGGCGTCTTGTGATTTCTTGATAAGTGTATTGACCGAGATCCTTTCGGACTCATTGGGGGGAGCCAAGTACTGCGCTGTCTTTAGAAGAGGGCTGCAGGTATTAAAGTCATCACTCAGGGTGTGAGCGATGTGTCTTGGGCATGTTCGTAACTAGGCAGGACCCAATACCTTTCGAGCCATGTTTTGGCCCATGTGTAATTTCCTGGCCACACAAAAAACCAGCACTGCTACCAAACAGGACGAATGGACATGAAGATCAATTGTGCGCACTAAACCGTGGAAATACCACACAGGGTAACCAAAATACTATTGCAAAAAGCCAACGGCTATGAAAGAAGTCGGAGGGAAAGACACCACAAAATGAAGTCTAATTCATCCAAGTGGGGAAAACCGCAATATGTTTCCGTGTACACAAGTGTAAGTCATTGACTACTGTGAATCCCAGTCAAATCCGTCACCTGGTGGCATCCATAATGGAATAAAACACGAGAGCAAAGTTAGACCCATGTCCTGTAAGGCGCCATCTTTGCTGCTTTCTTAGATAAGAATGCGAATGTCATGTTTGTTGCAATTTTGTTGCTAATTGTTTTGCATATTTGATTACATAACATTTTCACATTAAAAAAATTATTTTCATTATTATTTTAGTCTAAAACAAAAATATTAATCTCTTTGAACATGTACAATACAACTCTAAAAAATTCAGGCTTATTATTGCTAGTACTAAACTGGCTGTCACACAACCATCAAACTGGTAACTGTGCCCTGATATAATTAAAAGTCATTCTAAGGTTGAAAAGCGCGGCTTTCGTTTAAGTGAAGCAAACAATACCTAAAAACTCTACGGATGATCTTTCTCAGCATAAAACAGCAGGATCATAAAGCTCATAAGAGATTCTGAGTGGTCTCGAGGTTGGACGTTGGCCTTGGGTGCTGGAGGTTGCCGGTTCAAATCCCGGTGGAGACCGGGATTTTTTCGCCGTGAACTTTCTGGTATTTCCCCGGATATCTGTATAGTAGAGATCGGACGCCCGCGTGCAGTGTCGCGCATGTTAAAAATCCTTCTGCAGTTAGAAATCGAAAAGAGTAGGCTTAACGGCTGCTGCCTCTGCGAAATTCAAAATTATGTTAAAAATCTTATCTAATTAATTATGGGATCCTTGTCGATACTACATAGTTCGTACATTGTGCTAAGATTCTCCAAAAATATGGAGAACAGAGCACTACGAGTTAAACTGTGTGCAATGACGTTGATTCTTCAACTAAACTAATAAGAGATTCTTTGATTTGGTGCACATGTTGGTTGGTTGGTTATTGAGGCACATTTCAGAAAAGTTGATGATATAACCACTTTAACTGTGAGATGGTAGCTATTGACAGCCCAGTGCTTTATAGACTAAAGCAACGTCTTCCTCAGTGGAGTTCATATGAAGTCTGTTGTCTTAGAGGCATGGTATTGAAGGGGAGGCTATGGACGGATCTTTTGAGTAGATCCTAAGGGTGGCATTCCAGGGTGTCAGTGTCCCATGATCATTACATACTGCCAGGGATGCAGTACACAAATCTGAATCAGCCATCTAAAACAAACATCACAAATTCCATCATGGAAAATAAGCAAAATAATTTTTTTTTGGCGTTTGCCTTATTATTTCTCTAATCCCCAAGGCGGTGTGCATTGCGCTGTGGTTTTTATTTTGCGCCTGTCGGCTCAGTGCATCCGACTTCAGCATGCGTTTTAAGTAAGGGTCTGTTTCCTACTGCATTGTCTAAGGGTTTTGCTTCCCTGAGGTAATGGCCGGTGCTGTGATGGGGATCGAACTCCGCACCTTCTGGTTGTGAGCCGTGTCACTTAACCACTAGCCCACGCCGTTCCCCCAAAGCAAATTCATCTGAGATGGTAGATAGAAACCGTAGAAGGATTATGGAAAGAAGGCAACTTGGGCAGATTTAGAAAGGAAATGTTTCATGAAAAAATATCTATGGCGAACAAACCCACCAGAAACATGGATACAGGCATATACAGATGCTCAGCTAACAAAGCTACATCTAATGGAGGTGGAGGGGTCTATTACAGACTGAAGGACAGGGAAGAAAAAACTATTGCTAACTACGGGAACATACTCTAATAACTTTCATGCGGAAGCAGAGGCACTGAACACTGCATCCGAACTTGTAAATCAAATGTACTTCTGGCACAGCTCTCAGCGGAACACCCAAGGTTGATTACTCAGTGGATCCCCTCCCACTGCAATATTGAAGGCAATGAAACTGCAAACAAACTAGCAAAATGTGGAGGAGCTTCCCCACAAACCGACCTGAGCATCACATATAGCAAAAACATCATTAAAGCAAACTTCAGGGGAAAATGGATTGATCAGCGCCCTCAATTCCGAAAAGAAGAGAGCTATTTTAATGTAACTAGAGAAGAGCAAGTCATCATCTTCAGACTGAGAACTGGGCACAACAGACTCAATGGTCATCTTTACAACAAAATGAGGATTGGGACAGATGACAAGTGTCCATGTGGGGAGCATACCATAACCGTAGAACATATAATCCTATAAAGCTACATGCTCACGCAGGAAGAGTGAACAATACTGGTCTCGCAAGACTTAAGTTAGACAAATGCTGTATGAAGATAAAACAGTCCTTTAATTACAATGTCGTCCTTTTGTAAGTGACACTGGGATCTTGATCCGAAGATGAACAAAGAAGAATAGTCCTTGGCCAGTCGTGCAAGCTGATCAGCACGTCTGCATTTCCCGCCACCTGCGGGTGACAATGTCCGCTGGCTGCATTTCTTCATCATCCATAGAAATAATTGACATAGGACAAGCAGCAAAGAGCAAGACAGGTATGTTTTTAACCCACGGAGTATGGATGTACTCCAGAAATGCTTCAAGCAGTGAGAGAAATGTGTCAAGTCAGGTTTTGAGCTAAATATTTCCCAGCCTAAGGTTGGATACTTTTTGATCAGCCCTCGTATACAAGTGGTGTTCAAAAAGTATCCGACCTTAATTTTTTTTTCACGGAAACAAAAGAGGCATTGGTGTAGCCCTTGGGTAGGGAGGAATAGGGGACCATCATGCGCATGTGTTAATTTTTTCCTTCCACGTATTGCATCAGTCGCTGACAGTCAGGCTTTCAGTGTTGAGTAGTGAGCACTCGATGGGTTTTCATTCACCAGATGCGCAGTAATGTCATGTTTTCCGTTTTCTTTTACTCCGGTGGGGTTGTGCATTACGTATACGTACCACAAGGTCAAAACATTACCAAATAGTACTACCTGTAGATCATTTGTCTTCTTTGTGATGCTGTTTGGCCGCAAACGACCGGACCGGTTGGACAATTGGAACATGGCAGCTTCACCATTACATCGTACCTGCCCATTTTGATAATTTGATTAAGACTTTCTTGGCCAGACAAAACATTTCTCTGGTTTGCAAGTTTCCCTATTCTTCCTGTATGGCTCCTCGCGATTTTTTGCTGTTCCCCAAGCTGAAAATTCCACTGAAAGGGACCCGATTTAAGTCACTATAAGACATGCGGATAGTGAAGTCTCAGCTATACTCCATTTCCAAAGAAGCCTTTCTGAAAAGCTTCTAAGAATGGCAAGTTCGATGGGAGAAGTGTGTGGTCCCAAGGCGAGCACTTTGAAGGGGATTAGGGCTTAAAACCTCTAAGTGAGTAATTGTATTTTTCCAGCCCAAATGTCAGATACTTTTTTAATACACCTCATGTATTTCAACAAGTAGTTAAAACCACATATTAACTTGATACGTTTGTATTTAATATCCAGATGGGGAAGCAGATGCTGAGAAAAAAGACACTGAAGATGTAAAGGAAGATAAAACTCACAGCCAGTCTGATGCCAGTAGTTCAGGAGAAGAGAAAGGTGCAGACGAGCTCTCCAGTCACCTAAAAGACTTGAGTGTGAAAGAAGCAGACGATACAAAGTCTGATGCTACGTCGGATCAGGGACAGAAGAAAGAGTGACCCATAACTCTATTGGAGATGTTTTGTTACTTTTGTATTGTGTCCACAGAAGTCAGTTCTCTTGTGTATGGCTTGGTTTAACCTTTAGCACGCCACAGTAACACGCTAGCGGACCAACTCGGCCTACAAAAATGGTGTGCTGAAACCTTTTTTTTTTATGAGCGGAGACACTTCTGACAGCCATTTTTTAAATGCTGAATACGTCATCCATCTACACACAATATTTTGCCGCCATAAGCATCGTGTTAGATTACAAATGGCTTTTGAAAAATTTTAATTGCTTGGAGCAAGCCGACTTTTTGCGAAAGGTGAAGTAGGTTGTTGCGAACGATCTTTATCGAGTAGATGTGTTTATTTTGTTTGTTTAGATGAAAGAACTACGTTTAAATTGGAAACTAACAGTTGTGTCGATATTGTAAACACAGTATAGATACATTGTTGTGAGTTCCATGGTTTTCTATCGGAGCGACTAGGCCTAGTGGTCGAGTCCAAATTTTTTCAGCGATTTCCATAAATTTTCAAATTTATCTTTTTGTAACTCACAAACTAACAAACACACAAAAACAATAACATCCACATGTTCGTTATTCAATTGTGTCTCTACACACAAGAAAATCATATTTATTGACAAACAAACAGAAAAGTTACAAATTTTGAAAGTCGACTACCATAGCGAGAAATTAAGTTAATTAATTATATCAAATTTTCATAATTAAAAAATGTGGCGTGCTAAAGGCTAAATTGTGTAACCACAATTTGAACAATATCCATGATTTGCTGCTCCACGGGGAATTTTGTCTTAATTTGACTGTGCGTGGGGGTTTGTCTGGGGGAAAATGGCTCTTGTGCTAAATGAAGAGCTTTATGTATTTGTTAGGTCAGTGTTAATAATGGGGTCTTATTGTGCAGCATATTTTGTTTTCAGTTAATGCACTGGTGCCTCTTTCTGTCTGTGTTTTTGTGAGGTGTCTGTCAATCCTCTGTACCCAGTTTCTCCCTGGTAAACATCCTTATGCTGTAACTTGGTTCTATCAAATGCTGTTTGTCTACGTCCTCAGAAAATGTACATTTTTGTGTGTGTTTTGCTGTTATGCCAACGATGTCTCTTGCATTACTTTTTCTAATTCATCATCATCATACATTTGTTCCACTCCCATCTAATAAGTAGGATTTGGCCTCTTAGTAGGAGGGCTGTGTGAATACATTTAATACTCTTGTGATGGTGGTGTCTGTGAGTTTTACATGATGAAGCTGCCAGTCACAACACTAGCTAAACCTGTTATGACATGTATAGTAGTGTGCGTTTGTCCTATTCAATGTCTCCGGTGCTGACCCCCAAATTCACACTGGGCAGTACCGATTACTGGACGACCCGTTCTTCAGTGACGGTTACATCGTTACGGGTTCCAACTTCTTTTCCAACGGTCTGTCTTGGACCCCGCTGGACCAGTGGATAATAAGTCGCCCATTATGAATGTTGTTGAAGGATACAAAGGAGTTGAACCATGTTGGTGGTCGCTTCTTGGCTCATGTCTTACCATAATGCTATCGCTAAGCTCCAACGATCGCCTGTTCTTCGCAGTAAGTGGCGCCCCTCCAGCAATGTTTCATCTTGTCTGCAGTACCAATTAGGTATCTTTAAATCTTTCTTCTATATTTCAGAATGACATCTTGTATATTATGGTTAAATATGTTGCCTGATAAAGCATTGGTAGTATATCCTTTATTAATTGGTCGTTTTTTTTGTGTGTTGGTTATGAAAGCTAATTGAGAATCTGTATATTCTTATAGTGTGGCTTTGGTAACTTAATTCTTTATTCTCCAGTGAACATAATGCAGTCTGATCTTGCTCGTTTGCTTTAGTTTGTACACATTCTGTAGTTTGTACACACTGGATTAAATATTTTACCCACAGAGAATTTTTTGGTTGTTAGATTACTGAATTTAACTTCCAATATTTAAAGAGGGTGCGGACATAAACTTAGGGTATTTATACTGGTTTAGAAGACTGTACAGAGTCTGTATACAACCAGTTTTATTTACATTTCATTGGTCTAAAAACTGCGCATCCAATCTATTCTTGAATGCATTAATTGACCCTGCCTCCGCTATTTCCTGTTGCAATGTATTCCAAGCATTACCACTCTGACTAAACAAGATATTTCCTAATATCTTATCTGAACCTTTCTTTAATTAATTTTTGGCCGTGCCCTCTTGTTCTGACGTATGAGTTGGGGAAGGTATAAACTGCAAGGAAGGAAACTGGCGACCCCACCTCACATAGGCTGAGGCTTAGTCCATGAACAGTTATCTCCATCCCCGACAGCAATTGTTGCCATGGTACCCATCTTTACTTTTCACCTCTTGTTTTTATAGGTGGATGTATTTTGAAAAAACTTGTTATAGTCTAATTTATCCTTTCCTTTGATTATCTTATAAACCTGAATTAAGCCACCTCAAATTCTTCTCTTTTTTACACACTGAAGGCTGATTTTCCTAAGTCTTTCATCATAACTGTAACTCTGGAATCCCACTATCAGTTTTGTCACTCTTCTTTGTATCCTTTGCATGTTGCAGTAAAAATATGGATGATAAAATACATTGTTTTTACAACATATATTGCATTTGTCCACAGTACAAACTAGTCTTCATTGCATTTTATTCTTCACAGTATGTCTATTATTCTACCAATATGGTGAAATCCATTTTATTGTCATTAACTGGAAACTGTGTCTGGACTGACCAGAACTCCATTTACATAGTAAAACATTGTTGTTGAAGGGATTCGAGTATTTTATGTTCACTAGGAGATATTGTTTTGTTGGATAATGGGCAGGCATGGAAAGATAACAAGTTTGCTTATGTTTCATTAGTCACTTCATATGAAATAGATGGAGATTTGTATAAATGTGTATGAGGAATAATAAACAGCGCTTTGTACTGTGTCACACTCAGATCCCTAGTCATTTTAATTTTGAAAAATGGAGAACCGGCTTGTTCTAGTTTAATATGCGTATAAACATGAGCTCTAACATGTGTCAGAGTAGTTCAATTTTTCTGAAAATCTGACAAGTTTATGAAAAAAAGCAAATCTTTTACAATGTTCAATGACTGGTATCAGGATGTGACAGGTGGTCTAAATACTGATGTAAAGAGTAGTGCTTGATGAAGAGAGTGAAAGTGAATTAGATACAGAAGTCTTATGAAGGGAATAATTAGTTAGATATCAAATAATTGGTGGCGACATAGACATTTTGTCTTGATGATGTAACTTGCACTGTATTTGGATTATAGTGAGGAAGAAACTGCTGGTCATCATCCTCACTTTCTGGTCCAACTTACCTTGAACCAGTGGCAAGATAGAAGTCAAAGACGATTGGGGGTAACTCAGGTGGCAGGTACTCTCGTCCCACCTCCCTTACGACAGGAGTCGCTTGAAATTTGTGGATTGAATCGCCCACCGTTTCCATTAATTGTTTTGAGAGGAGAGTGCCTTGCCTCTTGACAACATCACTCACTGTGTGAACAATGTCTCATGAACATGTTGCTAGCCGGGCTTGACCTAGGCGATGTGTTGGTCCATTATTATTGGCCCGTGTGTACATTTCCCAGCCACAGAACAGGGAGAAGTATGTCAATCTCATGAAGTTCAGCTGTGTGCACTGGACTGTGGAAATACAACACAAGGTAACCGAAATACTATTACAAATAACTGAAGACAATGCCAGGAAAATCGAAGGGAAAAACACCACAAAATGAACGAACTAATCCAAATGAAAAACCACAACACGTTTCCATGGACACAAGTGTAAGTCCTCAACTAGTGTGAATTCTAGTCAAATCCATGGCCTGGCCACATCCATAATGGGCTAAAACTCTAGAGCAGACTAGACTGCAGGAATAGATCCTCACAATGTGCATCACAGGTCAACAAATAACTGAAATGTGAAGTTGTCTCATTATTTCCAAGTTCCATGACTTACTCGTACTGAGTTCTTCCATCTTATCTGAGTTTTTTTCGTTAGTGGCTCTTCTTACATCCTGGGGCATACTTGAGAAGTTGGACCTGGGTCTTCCTGTCTGTAGTACAATGTGATTTCTTCAGTAAGCTCACCACCAACTTTGGGGATCATAGGTAGAAACTAACATAGATGGCAACTATTAGTGAATGCTTATTGTGCTCTTGTCTATTTGTACATGGGACAATAATTTGCAACTCAGTTATAAAAGGAGCCATTAAAATTTGATGAAATGTAACAAAAACTATATTAAAATCTACATAAAAACAATTGTGTTGAATATTTCATTTATTGATAACTTATTGGAAGCAAATAAAACATTTCATTTTTCCTAAACTTAGCCATTTTGCTATCAAAAGCAATTTTTTTTAATGACATTAACAAATTTACAAATAGTTTATCTCCAAAAATAGTAACTCTTTCCAGTCTGGGCCACAATGCAGGAATTTATGCATCAAAACTTTATTCAAAATAAAATTCATTATTATTGAACAAATTGAGCTGAAATTATGTTCTAAACATCATAAGACAGATAATTAAACTATGTATGACATGAAGTATTAATAATGAAAATTATATATTAGTATGAAGTGTTAAATGACATTATCCCTTACTACACTAAATTTTTTTTCAATGACGCAATTTCCCGGCCACTGAATTATTTTTTAGCGCTTCATGTTTTTCTAGGTTCTTGATTTTTAGAACCTGTATCTTTTTTATTTGATTGTCTATAGATATGATTTGAGTGTGTGTAGAGACATATGTGAATAAAGAACTTGTTGGTATTATTGTGTGCGTGTTAGTTTCCGTGGCGAAGTGGTTAAGCTGCTGGCCTCGTGATTAGGTGGTGTGGGTTCGACTCTGAACTCTGCCGTCTTTTTTCACAAGTGCTTGATGCGGAGTCCTCTGCATCTGGTAGTCGCCCTCTAGTCATCTTGTCCTTGACTTACCACTGGGGTCGGGTGGCATGAGACGAGAGAGAGGATAAAAAGTAGCGCAGTTAATCCTTACTAAAAATAGCGCTAGCAAAATAAATTATGCCATCGTCTACGATGGACGGCGGCCTTTGCCTTGTTAGTTTCTGAGATATAAAAGGTGAAGTTGAAAATGAGAAACAGCACAAACATTTAAACTTACCAATTTCGGGGGAGAATCTGGACCTTCGAAATTAAAATATTGTCACAGAACACTGGTAGTGTTTTTTACAAAATCGTCATATCTGTTAGTTTCCACTACATATGTATTTATTACTTCTAAATAAACAAATTAAACAGATCTTCTTCAGAGAAATTTAACTTCATAACCCGCAATAATGGAATAATCTTCTGGTCAGAGGGAAAAGGAGAATAGATTGTTTTCAAAATTTTATTTCAAACTAAACCAGCCATGTTTCTTGTTTACATCTAACATGATGGAAGTGTCTTATTTTTAGATTAAAATACGCTCAGCCGGTGTAAATTCGCCAGTGCTCTTATCGACGTGCATCTTTTTACATCAGAAGTAATGCAAACTTTATTTTGTGACATGAAAAATCGCCTTACGTGTGGTAATGTTTATTGAGACTGTAAATTTTAGTGATATTTTTTTTCCTCGTGCTTAGCATATCACATGTTTTGTCTATATACAATTCTTATACACTAACTTTTCTTATGTGCCCCAGTCAAAAGTCTGAATCGGATAAGCGTTTAATATTCTCAAGTAATTCAGATGCGCGTCCTTTGAACTGATCAAATAATAAATCATTTCTGCGATCTTGAAGCCTAACATCTATTGCAATATACGGGTAGACTTTCAAAATTAATAACGAGTGCTGAAATCGACCTGGCGGAAATAATTCTACAGTTAAACGCCAAATGTGCATGCACTGGCATAACCATCACGTACAGACGTCAAAAATATGGAATTCAACAAACTAAATCACGAATCATAAACGCATGTATCAGATCTATTTTGGTCGAGATGGATGGCCATTGTTAGGTTTATGACAGACAGTGCAGAGCGATACAATCTGTAAATAAATAGACACATTATTATTCAGATACTCCAGCTATGATTATTATTATTCAATAAATGTATCACAAATCAATCATATATTTAATTATACTCACCTGTAAGAAGATTTGACTTTATTCATTGGTGAATATCATGAAATACATACAGCATAATCACTTTCTAAAATGTTATAAACGCTGCCGCTCTACTGAAAAGTAGTAATTTTGTCTGCATTGAGGAACTTATTCTGCTTGTACCTATTCCATCATTGAAAATAAAAGATCATAATCTGTATAGCTGGGGTGTATTTCTTCTTCGTTCGTTCTCAATCTCCCACTACCAGGCCATGAAAGTTCTCAATCTCCCACTACCAGGCCCTGAATGTTATCAAATCTCCCACTACCAGGCCCTGAACGTTCTCAATCTCCCTCTACCAAGCCCTGAACGTTCTCAATCTCCCTCTACCAAGCCCTGAACGTTCTCAATCTGAAACAGGCTTTGCAAGCAGCAGGATTTAGTTTGGAGAACGGAATGCGCTGTGTAGTAGTTTACAGCTTGACTGACTGATATTTGCACCTTTTTATCCGACTACAGCAGACATTTTTTAGTACTGGGTTAGCCTTCTCTCTTCAATTTCCTTCTACTTAGCCATGTCTGCTTTGTTGCAACCTGTTATCCAGGATCACAGCGTGCAGGTATTGAGTTTCTTCTTTGTATGCTACCGGACGTCAGCTTGAATTTGTTTGAAGAAAGCAGCGGTCATCCTAAGGCTGTCGACATTGCCATAGAGCCTGTCTAGTGTTGGCACTGGGGATTGCCACATGTGTTTTCTCTGGTTTCATTAAGTTTGATAAAAGTCTCTCTGTGCATAGATTCCTTTAGGTAATTTTGTCACATTGGTGTTTTTGTACAGTACTAACTGCACCTCTTCACGTGGACCTGAAAGTCTTTCCTCCCATGTCCTCTTTGAGCAGTCGAAAGACGTGCTGATCACTTGGAGTGAGCATAGCGGATACAGAAGACCAAAGTACATGTCCTCAATGGTTGTAACTGTCGCATGGACAGATTGATGTGGGGGGGGGGGGGGTGTATTGTCATATTGCAATAAGACACCTGTACATAGAAGTGGAGCCGCGTAGCGCAGTGGTTAGCGCGCTGGCTTCGCATCCGAGTGGTCCTGGGTTCATTCCCCAGTTGAGGCGGTAATGTTTTTTTTCAGACCGCAATGGCTCCCGGGTCGACCCAGCCTTAAATGGGTACAGGTTCAGTCCGGGAAGTAAAAGCGGCGAGGGAGAGGAGATGGCTACCGCCCTCATATAGCCGAGCCTTTGAAATGTGAGATCGCTAACACCTCACACCCCTACGGCAGTAATGCTATGGGATACTTTACTTACATAGAAGTCCGCATCATTTGGATTGACGGCTGAGTATGATTCCAAAGATCTGCATACATGACACTGCGGGTAGTGCATCCTCTAAGCATGTAGTGCTCTAAAATAATACCTCATACATTTAAAAAAAAAAATAACCTTCCCTGTAGATTATTGGTTTTGGTGAGGATGGATGGGCACCAATACTTACTTGCTCTCTTGAGTTCCGGTTAGTGGTAGTGAACCCAGGTTTCATCTCCAGTAACAAATGTTCTTCTTGTGAATGCCCACAATGGGTAGGTTTACTCTTTTGTGCACCCTGTTTAGGGGTGGATTGCAGTAGCTTTCCTCACGTCCCGAGCATGCTGATGGGTCCTCCAGGCGGTTGTATGCTTGAATTCATCTGCGTGTCGCTCACTACTGCAGGGATCATGTTGATGCCACACCACATTAGCCAGACTGCCAAGAAAAACAGTCCTTTTCCAGGGAAGACTATGTGGAGGTTTTGGTCAGTATATTTAACCAGTCGCTGACTAACATATCTGATCAGTATGTTATGCCTGTACAGATGTTAGTCTTCCTCCCCAACAATTCTTGTTAAGAAATCCATCTTTTGCTTCAAAGCACCACAAAAGTTCTTGACCTGCATCAGCACATTGGTACAATTCTAGAGTCACCTGCTGGTGTCCACTGCCTTGCAGACACTTTGTGGAGCAGAATCACATCATGGGTGATGTGGTATGCTGAACTTTGACTGAAGTTTCTGAAATACATCTATTTCATCCAGTCACACTGCTTTTCCATCACTTCTGCAATCGACTCTGATGTCACTACTCTGTGTGCAGACACAGTCAAGAACAGTCTGTCACAGAACTGTTGACGTTTCAGAACTTGCTACTCTACTTACATACTTGCTGGAATTACAGGCACACTTCAATGTACAGAACCTTCATTTGCAGATAAATTTCAAAAGGTTTCAAGCTGCTAAAAAACATATAACAAAATACCACACCTATTTGGTGCATGTCACTAGTGACTTGTCTGCACTGTGATGCCACCTACATGACACTCTTGGAGTCCTTAGCAACAGTAATGCCAGCTTACATGACAATGACAGTGTTTCAAATTTATATCGCCATGTTAAGCCCTTCGTAATAAATTATGTACATATATATGAAGAAGATTTTCAAAGTTTGACCTCCAGTGCTGTAATTTGACAACAGTGCTCAGTACCACGTGACACCTATGTGAAAATAATCTCTAATGAAGTGACTATAGGGATATATAGGGGCATGTAGTGGCTTCTTTCTTCTTCTTTTGTGCTATTGCCATACGACGTCACAGAGAGGTGGGATATGTAGATATCTTGTTATCGACAGGTGGGAGATTTGTGCTGTCGTTAGGTGTAACTTCCTGAGAGTATCAGAAACAGCGTCCTCTTGCTCGTGGACCAGAGATCTGTATATGATATGCTCTTGATGTAGGCTGGTCATAATGCATTCTGATTAAATGATCAAACCACTTGATGTGTTGATTTGTCAATGTAGGCACTAACTGGGTTTGTCCTCATTGTCTGTCTGCCCCAGTGTGGTGTTTGCAGATTCAGTCACGAATTGTCTTTCTGGCTGCATTCCTCACACAGCGCATCTCACAGCTCTGTATCTTAAACTCTAATAGGTTGCTAGTAAGGACCAAGATTGACATTGGTAACGCAATGTAGGAATAAATAGTGTATTTGTCAGCCTCTTTGTTGAAAGAAGTACTCTAGGGTGTTTCAAAATCTGTGCAATTTGATAGTGGACACTGTCCGCCTTCCTAATTCTATGGGCAATCTCTCTATCCACTCTGCCGTCATCAGTGAACATACTACCTAGGTATTTGAACTCCCGTACTTGCTTGATATCAATGTCACTGATGTGGAAACTTCTCTGCAATTGTTCACGTGAAATCAACATAGTCTCTGCCTTGTCTCAACAGTTCATTGAGGGACTCTTCTTGATGGTAAGCCAACTGCGTAATTTTATCTATATAAATTATGACTAAAAGTGGAAAAAGAACTCAGCACTGGAGACCAATTTGTCATACCTACATTCGTTCGTACTGCACCTTCACTGTTTACGTAAAAAGCACGAAGGCCTTCTAGTAGTTGACCCTCCACACTATATTCCTCAATTACCTCCAATAGTCTACATCGGTTTACATGTAGTGGTGGCCCTGTACTTTGGCTAAAATGAAAAAGAGACAAGAAGATGTACATAACATATGGTTTAATTATAACCGTTATCTTCTTTTTAATTTGTTTTCAAAATCTGCTACCAAGCCCTGAAAAGGATGTAGTCCGGAGAACAGAATGGGTTGTGCTGTAGTTGACAGTGATATTTGCACCTTTCTGTCTGACACTTTTTTTGTGTGCGATCGCCTTATTTCTCTATTCCACAAGGCGGTGTGCGTTGCACCATGTTTTTATTTTGCGCCTATCGGCCCAGTGCATCCGACTTCAGCATGCATATTATGTAAGTGTTTGCTTTCCATGGGTAACAGCCAGTGCTGTGGTGGGGAGCAAACCCAGCACCTCCGGATTTTGAGCCATATCACTGGTCTGACACATCTGACTTCAGTAAATTTTTGGGTACCTGGTAGCTTTCCCTCTTCGAACCCTTAGCCAGTCTGTTCTGTTGTAGCCTGTTATCCAAGATCACCACGTGTTGGTAGAAAATTATCTTCTGGCCAGCTTTGGGTCACTAACTGCTACAGCTCATAATATAATGTCCAACATATTTTCATGGCATGTTTCTATGCTTTTTTAGATTACAAATATTTGGTTACTTTTTTGTGACATTTTCTTTCACATGCTGAACAATTGGAATTAGAATTCAATAAATGACATGCTGTGTTCTTTAATATAAACCAAGCTTTTCACCATTACTGTACAGTGTGAAATAGTGAACAAGAGCAAATTGCCGGAAAAAATTACAGGCCCTTGAAATATAGCTGTAAGTCAGGCACGCGCCTTACGAAGCGCTGAATGGTGGAGGTGGACGAACAAATCCCCAAGTTTCAAAGCTAGCTGGTTTCGCGCTGCTGACTCTGTAATGAGCACCATGTCATCGGCAAATTGAAGGTGATTGTTGCGTCTGCTGTCAATATGGAGGCAAAAGGTGTCCCCGTTGCATCAGCTGATGACTGATTCCAAACATGCGGAGAAGAGATTCGGTGAAATAGGATCCACCTTCCGGGTGCCTTTCTGAACTGGCACCACAATCTGACATTGGAAGGAGCGAAATGTGATAGTGCAGTTGGTATGAATCCTGATGTAACCAGGATCGACACCTTGTTTCATCGGTGAACACTAGACAAAACGTGATTTTACCAAATCTAAAGCTTTTTTTGGGTAGTCTATGAAGGTAAATATCAATGCTGTCTGTAACTCTCTGGCTGCTTCAATAAGTCTGCAGCAAGTTGAAATGTGGTCCATTGTGCTGTACGAACGTCGAAAGCTTGCTTGTTTGACTGGATGCAAGTCCTTGAGAGGGGTGCGGACTCTAATGGCTAGGTTACATTTTGTAGCGGCTTGTAAATGACCAGGATAAAAGTAATTGAACGATAATTTCTGAGGTTCTTGTACAATTTTTAGCCATGAACTGGCAAAATAGAGTGAGACAGCAAAGTTAAAAAGAAGAAAATTATTTCAAAACGAGAAAGTGGAAAAAAATGTAGGAGAATCAAATGTTGAATATGATATAGCTAAATTAACGATTAGTACAATTTTTAAAAAAAAAGGGAGTTTTTTCAAAAGTGCAGAAGTTGCGAAGTGAATCTTTAGCTCAACTCATTCACTCCAAAATACTGTGGGTCTCCAAACACATTTAGAAGATCATCATCTAGAAGATAAACTGGCATTTATTGGTACCCAACTCTGAGATGGCAAAAGATTAATTATAATAGAATCTCCACACCTTCATTCTGTCCGTACACTAATCCGACAAGCTCGAAATCCTTGGAGATGTCAACGCTAGTCGGCCCTGACCATAATTCCTGGGAGTGGAGGAGGAGTACTTGGGGCATATGAAAGTGTCCTCCGTAATGGCTAACTATTGGAGAGTAATTGTGACTTCTCCATCACTAATACCATGTTTTGTCTGTCCACTTGAAAAAACGCATAGTGGATCCACTCTCATTGTAAGCTGTGGCTTCTTAACTTAACTTCTGTATATGGCTTAGAAGAGTCTGCAGTCTGTATACAGCCAGTTTTTTTTTTTTACTTCACGGTGTAAAAGTAAATGTGCGCATTCAATCTATTATTGAATGCATTAATTGACCATGCTTTCACTATTTCTTGTGGTAATGTATTCCAAGCATTCACCACTCTCTGACTAATAAAGTATTTCCTAGCATCCAATCTAGACCTTTCTTTAATTAGTTTGTAACTGCCCTCTTGTTCTTGTAGGCGGCTGTACTTTAAAAAAAACAAAAAAACTTGTGGACTAATTTATCGTTTCCGCTGATTATCTTTTAAACATGTATTAAATCACCTTGAATTCTTCTCATATCTAGACACTGAAGGCCTGTTTTTCCTGAGCCTTACCTCATAACTTAATTCCAGAATCGCACTATCAGTTTTCTCGCTTTTGTTTGCATCCTTTCAAGCATGATTATATCCCCTTTAAGATAAGGACTCCACACCTGAACACAGTATTCCAATATGTGTCTAACTAATGCTTCATACAGTTTTACTATCAAATCTATGCTACTATGTTTAACATTTCTTTTTACCAGACCTAACATTGCATTTACCTTTTTACACTGGTACCTGGACTTGCTCACTCACATTACCTGTATGATCTATTATAACCCCTAGACCCCTTTCCCTTTATATCTTTTTAAAATTGTTCTCGACCATTCTGTAATTATGTTCCATATTGGATCAAACTGTGTGGATGATTATACATTCATCTACATTAAACTCCATCTGCCAGCTCTCACTTTTATCTCAATCTGTCCTCAATATATCCACTTCTGCTTTAGATAAGACACTCCTGCATGCATATTTTTGTGTCATCTGCCAATTATGGAACAATTTATCCGATATCATAGTTGAAATCGTTTATCAATACAATGAATAAAATTGGTCCCAACATAGAGCCTGTGGCACTCCTTTTAACTTGACACCACTCAGAGTGCTCCTTATTTATGCACGCTCTCTGCCTTCTTCCCGTTAAGAAATTGTCAATCCATTTTGCAACATCCCTTTTTCCCACCCCCAATTCCATGTAATTTTGACTTCATTAACAATCGTTGATGCGCTACTCTATCAAATGCCTTTGCAGAATTGAGAAAAATAACACCCACTGTCTCTTCTACACATATTATTGTAGTAAATTCTTCCATGAATTATAATATATCTGTTAAGCACGATCTCTCTTTAGTAAACCCATGCTGACTATTTCTGATTAGACAATGTTTTCTTTGATTATTGACATGTTGTAGACTAAATTTGCTGGATCAGATTTTTTGCCTTGTTTGAACAAATGCATCACTCCTGTAATTTTCCAATCCTCTGGAACAACCGCTTTCGCAAGTGATTGAGACCATAGTACAACCAATGGTTTTGCTAAAGGTCTCTAATTTCAACAGCAATTTTGAATTATTATAATCTTGATTCGGACAATTATCAATTTTCAACCCCTCCAATAGGGATGATGTGACTAACGTCTGGTCAGGCAAAACACACTGTTCAAACAATGTTAGGGTCAGAAGAAATATATTGGCCAAGACCCTCACCTGACGGGACAAAGAGACTAACATCTGGTCAGGCACAACACACTGATCAGAGAATGTTAGTCAGGGTCAGAAGAAATATACTGGCCAAGACCCTCACCTGACGGGACAAGGAGGCTAACGTCTGGTCAGGCAAAACACACTGATCAGAAAATGTTAGTCAGGGTCAGGAGAAATATACTGGCCAAGACCCTCAAGTGACCTCTTCGTTGGTCGTCCTGGAAACAAAACTTGTTGAGGACAACAGTCTGGCTAACAAGGTATGGTTCGACGTGATCCCTGTTGTAGTGAGCGACACGCATATGAAGCCAAGCATAGCACAACCGCCTGGAGGACCCCGGCCCACCTTCATCAGTACGCTCTAAATGTGAGGAAAGCTACTGCAACCCGTCACGAAATGTCCTTTTCAGGGCGCACATAAGAGTAGACTGCTCATTGTGGGCATTCACAAAGAACAACCCCCCATTTGTTTAATGTCCTATTCCTCAGTAATGTAGACTGATCTTAATTCCTCTGTATCCATGTCCCTTTTGGAAACTCTATGAGCTATGGGATTTTGGAGCAGTCTTCTTTTGTGAATATTGTGCCAAAGTACTGATTGAGTAGATTAGCAGCTTTGCTATTCTCATTTATTATTTTGTCCTGCGTTATGTTTGAGAGGGCCTATTTTGTCTTTCATTCTCTGTTTATTTCTCAACGACCCTGTTATTACAAGACGGAGGGATAGACGAGACTTGCGTGTGACTAAGGCCTTGTGTGGCCATGAGTGTTGGACAGACTAAAGGGATAGACGAGACGTGCGTGTGACTAAGGCCTTGTTTTGTCATGAGTGTTGGACAGACTAAAGGGATAGACGAGACGTGCGTGTGACTAAGGCCTTGTTTTGTCATGAGAGTTGGATAGACTAAAGGGATAGACGAGACGTGCGTGTGACTAACGCCTTGTGTGGCCATCAGTGTTGGACAGACTAAAGGGATAGACGAGATGTGCGTGTGACTAAGGCCTTGTGTGGCCATGAGTGTTGGACAGACTAAAGGGAGAGACGAGACTTGCGTGTGACTAAGGCCTTGTGTGGCCATGAGTGTTGGACAGACTAAAGGGAGAGACGAGACTTGCGTGTGACTAAGGCCTTGTGTGGCCATGAGTGTTGGACAGACTAAAGGGATAGACGAGACGTGCGTGTGACTAAGCCCTTGTGTGGCCATGAGTGTTGGACAGACTAAAGGGATACATAACACCAGCATTTGTCTGTATGTGAATACACAACCCAGAGGAACACTAGCATTTGTCTGTATGTGAATACATAACCTAGCGAAACACCAGCATTTGTCTGTATGTGAATACACAACCCAGCAGAACACCGGCATTTGTCTGTATGTGAATACACAACCCAGCAGAACACCGGCATTTGTCTGTATGTGAATACATAACCTAGCGAAACACCAGCATTTGTCTGTATGTGAATACACAACCCAGCAGAACACCGGCATTTGTCTGTATGTGAATACATAACCCAGCGGAACACCAGGATTTGTCTGTATGTGAATACACAACCCAGCGGAACACCAGGATTTGTCTGTATGTGAAATTAGATTTTGAAGAGTGTTCTAGTTACATTATTTTTGGTACTGATTTCTCTATTACCGTGTAACAGAATTGGAGTCGCAGTCGGAAGGCAAACCAGGTACCCAGAAAACCAGCTGAAACTGGATTTGTCGGACTGAAAGGTGCAGATAATCAACAACAAAATGTGTTTTCCAGGATGATCGCAAAGATGAACAAAAACAGAAATTCACTGACAGTAGTACCATATATCATAGGGTAACAAATTTGTTCAAAATCTAGGAGCCTGGTAACAAATTTGTTTAGAATCTAGGAGCCTGGTAACAAATTTGTTTAGAATCTAGGAGCCTGGTAACAAATTTGTTTAGAATCTAGGATCCAGGTAACACATTTGTTCAGAACCTAGGAGCCAGGTAACAAATTTGGATAGAATCTAGGAGCCAGATAACAAATTTGGATAGAATCTAGGAGCCAGGTAACAAATTTGGATAGAATCTAGGACCCAGGTAACAAATTTGTTCAGAATCTAGGAGCCAGGTAACAAATTTGTCCAGAATCTAGGTAACAAATCTAGGATTCAGGTATAGTGCTGGATGAAAAGGATATACAATGATGAGGAAATTTTACAAGTAAATTCGACACTTGTCCTGAAATGTTAAGTCAATTATTGTCCTCTTCTTCTTCTCTTATTCTGCGTTCATTCTCAATCTCCCACTACCAAGCCCTGAACTAGCTTTGAAAGTAGCAGGATGTAGTCCGGAGAACGGATTTGCGTTGTGTTGCTAGTTTACAGTTTGACTGCGATATTTGCACCTTTCGGTCCAACACATCCGTCTTCAGCATTAACTATTGTCCTAACAGGACCTTAAGTCAGTGCTTCCCAAAATGGCCATTTACAAAGTAGTGGTCCACAAAGGGCATGAAGAGAAATGAACACTTTGTACGGAACTAAACAACAGCTCACAAACACTTGCAGATACCACTATATGGCAAAGGTGCAGGAGACCACAGCCCACTGGATCAACCAACCAATCAACTGCTTTAATAGTCAACGAGCTGGCTCAGCTTGCATGTTAAACACATTTTAAGATGATTGAAAAGGAACAATAATATATAAATTGGACATAAGATCCCGGCAGCAATGGATAAATCCCTGCCAGTCAGTCATTGTGAAGGGGCAGATAATGCAGAGGTGAATGAACAGGCAGCTACTCGTACCTGGTTGCATCAGAGTTAGTGACTCATAGCTAAGACAATATTATGCCTCTAACCATGTGGTCACGGAAACAGACTGCAACCATGTGGTTGCGGAAACAGACTGTAACCATGCGGTCACGGAAACAGACTGCAACCATGCGGTTACGGAAACAGACTGCAACCATGTGGTCACGGAAACAGACTGCAACCATGCGGTCGCGGAAACAGACTGTAACCATGCGGTCACGGAAACAGACCGTAACCATGCGGTCACGGAAACAGACTGCAACCATGCGGTCATGGAAACAGATTGCAACCATGCGGTCACGGAAACAGACTGCAACCATGCAGCGTGGCTAAGAGATTAGGGACCAAAGATGGAAGACAAACCCGGTCTCAAAAATGCAGTGCTGAAATTGGATGTGTCGGGCTGAAAGGTGCAGCCTCCCTAAACTATGACACAAATGTCCTTTTCAGGACGAATGAAGAAGTCTTAGTTGCTGTGAAAAGCTTGGGAAGCACTGATATAAGTTACTAGAGGTATATTTTCTTTTCCTAATAAAACAACAATGGAGGTTGCACGGCCTAGGGGTGAAATCCACTCGGTTTTCACAATCCCAACACACCGAGTTCGATTCCCACCGTGTCCAGTTTGGCAGATATTGGGTTTTTTTCTCAGTTGATTGCTCCCCCCCGAACGGAAAGTTATCACAACTTACCGTACTGCACACTTGCCATGAAACTTTTAACAGCCAAATAGGTTGCGGTTATAAGAAGCAACGTTCTGCAAAGGACATGCTACCTACTTTCCTTAATAAAATAACTGCCCACAAATGTCTTAAAAATGAAAAAGAATGGACAATTCGTAAAAAATCATTCATTTAATTATGCCAGAACATGAATCTGTCAGCGACTTGATAATCATTTTTTGTCCGTGTGCAAGATAGAGGGCGTATCTTTCTCTAGGTTGGAGACCTGATGTTGACTTCATCTGTTTCTCGTCTACTTCTAGACTGGTAGGGTAGCCATCTAAATGAAGCTCTCCAATCCTGGGGGTATTATATAGAAAACATGATGATGACACTTTCTACACATTTGAGACATTGAATAACTGTCCTTATATAGACAGAAAGCAGTGATTAAGAGCCACCTGTATGGGGTACATCGGGGGTAAGGAATTATTTAAAAAAAAACTTTATTTAGGTAACACGTGACTAGAAGGGATGTGGGAGCCGAAGATGCATCAGTGAATGGGCAGACAGTAGCCAGCGACTCATAATTGGCTACTGGCATCAGGGCCAGCGAATCACAGCTGACCAAGACCCTATTTTGTCTCCAAGCGGAGGCCCTGGAAACAGGCTGCACTAGTGTAGGTAATCTGGCTAAGAGAATAGGCATCTCAGTCGGAAGGCAAACCCGGTGCCCCAGAAGATGCCAGCTGAAATCGGATGTGCTGAACTGAAGGACGAAGATATCACATCTTTTTCAGGATAAATGTTGAAGAAGAAGGGATGTGTATGTGGTTAGCAACATCATTTAAAAAAGATTGCTATAGAAACCCCTACTGCACAAATACCATTGACCCAGGCTCCCTGTAAGGGGGCCAGCTGTGGTGCTGTTCTATCCTTTCCTCCTCAGTAAGGGACCAAGGCATCCACTTAGGAAAATCAGTATCCACATCTTTCACCATCTCTTGAGAAAGAGAGTGAGGACCTCTGGGTCTGTCAAAAGTGCAGCGATCTTGGTCCCATATAACATAACATTGCCATATGGTTTTGAATGTCTTCTTGTCCCTTTTAATACTTCTTATGGAGTTGTAATAGGGGTGTCGAAGTCAATGGTATCAATGTTAATGCCATCAAATTTGCTGATGATTAAGCCAGAGTGGGAGGATCAGCAACCTCACGGTAGAAGAGGAGCGACTAAGTAAGGGAGGATCAGCAGCAAAGGCTGTTTGAAAAAATGGACAGCACAGCCAAAGTTTGGTGTGAAAACAAACACAGTGAAGACAATGACTGGTAATAGCCAAGCAACATGGACAAATGAATATTATTATCAATGGAGAAATAATTGAGCAATTACAGAAGTTTACATATTTAGGACGAACCATCACAGAAGATGCTCACAATGATTTGGAAATTAGACAAAAAAGGCCTTTTGAGAAAACAGAAATTGCTAACCTCAAAGAATATCAAGATAGAACTGAGGAAAGAATCATTGCTCATATATGGTCAATTGCACTGTATGGGGCTGAAACATGGACTAACAAAGAGGATGAAAAAAGATCGGAGGCATTTTAAATGTTGTATGCTATCGTAGAATGAAAATAGTGAGTTGAATAGAAAGAAGATCTAATTAAAATGTCCTCGCTGAAGTAGGCATTCAAAGATAAATATTGACAATGAAGATTGAGTTGGCTGGAGCACAGTATGAGATTTGTTGATGAAGTCTTCTACAGAAGATATTAGAGGGCAAGAGAAAAAGTGGAAGGGCGTGACCAAGACTCACCTTTACATCTCAGGCATGTAGAGATATTAATTTTCAAGTAGGTAATGCTCATGAATTAATCAATCAAAGCCCATCACTCCTCTCTGTGCATAGGTTATTCACAATATCCACCAGCATGCACAGTCCTGGGCTGCTGTTTCTGCCTCTCTATGTGTAATCATTTAATCTTATTGCCTTCACACATTCTCTTCTCCTTGTATTTTTGGGTCTATCTCTCTTTCTCTTCCCTTGAGAATTCCATGTAAGAGCCTGTCTGGCTTTGTTGGACGGTGCATCCGATATTGTATATCTTATCCAGCCCTATTTTCTTAGCTTAATTTATTGTTTCAGTGACTGTTGGAGCTTTGCCCCATAGGTCTTCATTTCTCACCACTTTATGTCCATTATCTGTTAACGAATGACTAGAGTCTTTGTTGTATGACCTTGGTCATTTTCAATACAGCAGCACTGACTTGACACTGAATATTCTAACTTTGGTGTGAATCTTGATTTCCCTGGATCTCCACATATTGTTTAGTGTCAGGAATGGCCCTTTTGTCTTTCCAATTCTGATCCTTACATCTGCATCTGTACCTCTTGATCTGTCAATTGTGCTGTCCAAATAGGTCAAGGTATCCACTTCTTGTAACAGCTTTCTCTCCCGCATGATTGGTTCTTTTCTGATATGCTGAGTTTGATTTTCTTTATCTTGATATTCAGTCCAGATTTGGCTAATTGTTCTTTCACCCTATCAAACTATGACTGTGTGACAAATGTACCAGATCATCCTCCAATTGTGACAACAGTGCCCACTGAATACCAGTTCTTTTTTCTCTCGATTGACGTCTTCATTACCCAATCTATAGCAAACAAGAACGGGAAAGGTGAGAGCAGGCATCCTTGTCTCACCTTTGTTTGCTCCCAAAGCTGTCAGTAATGCTTTGTCATTTAAAAGTTTCATGTCTTTCCGAGTAGATCTCAGAGGCTTCTTACTGCATGAGGAAAGAATTAGTACTACTGCACTTTCATGCACGTTGGAAAATGAGGTTGAAAAGAGTTGTGTTTGGGACAAGCAACCTCATCATGCAGCGCAAACCGCTACTGAAGCCACCACTACAAAAGCACACAATGTGCATTGGTGTAGGCTTTCTAACTGAGGTCAACTGTAGCGGTGGCTATAAACTCTGGTGGAGTGAAATAGGGACAATATGAATTTCATTTCAGTCCAACATTCTTGATTTCATGTTATTTTCAATCAATTTTTCAGTGGTTTTTATTTTAACACTCTCAATCCATCTTATTTCTTGGTCTTCCTCTTATACTGCTGTCTAGTGTCATAAGCATCTCCAGAACATTTAATACTGTCTGTCAATTTATTCGATGCTGTCACTTTCTGTCGGATGTCTTTGTTACTCCCTCCCCCATCTTGGTTAAACCAATGATTGTATTTAGATAACAGAAAGGTGTAAAGCCGCACGTGTCAGGTGAAATGCACTGACCAAAAACCCTTCACCTCATACCCAAGCTGTGCACATGGGAACAGGCTGTTTAACGGCAGCCTAGTCAACAAGGTGGAAATTGATACTGTGATCCTCATAGTCATGAGTCTGCTGAGATGCCTAGCATTTCACTAAAGTCAGGAGGGCTCAGTTGAACAACTTATTTTGCCTTGGGGATATATAAGACAATAAAACTTGCTACCAGAAATAATTAGTAAACAGTGACAACTCAGTATGAACAACTCAAAACAAAAACGATTTTCAAAAACTTTTCTGACCTTTTAAGTAAATGCTTCCACTTCACATTTAGATTTGGAATTTTTGCTGAAAATATAATTTTTAAATGTTTAGTAGAAATTACATAATTAATTTACAAAAAAGCACACACTCATCATTCAGTGAATTAGAACATTCCTAACCTATAGCATCCTAGAGGCAGAAAATGCCACTAAAATCTCATGCGCATGTACCTTAACATGCACAAAATCGTCAGGGAAACACCAAAATTCGTATTTATTTTTAAAACAGAAATTGAATCGGAAACAAAGCTGTTTGTTTTTTTTTCTTCTCAATTACAAATTGTATAAATACATTAGAGACCATAGGATGGTGCCATAACTATGCTATAACTAACCTGTAAATCGGACACTGATATTGAATTAAATACCAATTTAATTTTATTTCCGGTTGAGCATCGTGATTGGCAGCTGACAAGGCCTGCTCCAGATAGTTTGTGTTATTTCATCTTCTTCCAAAACTTGAGTGAACTCAAGAAGTGTTTTATCAACAGAACACCACAGGAGGACTGCATTACAATTAAAATACGTGAAGTAGTTACAGTCGAACCCTAACTCTATCGTACCCTATTCCTGACAACAAGTGCGCTCGTTAGCAGTGATTCCAAAATCGCTGGAACAAACACAGGGAGAGGTGGGCTAGGACGGAAAAGTAGGTAGCCAAGCGAAATAATCGGAGCTGTAGAAATGAAATCAAGAACAGGGAAAGCTTTTTTAGATTTTCCCTGCCCTGCTCAAGCCCAGCCAGCTAAGCAGGCTACCACGAAAGCAAATGTGCTGAGCGGTGGGGACAGCACAAAACCCGGCGAGGCACTTGAGCAACCGTGGTTATCCACTGCACCCGAGTCCATATCCAGTCGTTCTGACCAGTCTTGCTACTGGTTTCAGTTGGACTCAGGCAAGAGAGTGAGGTCGATGAACTGCACAACTTTACCTCACTAAAATCAAATTCCCATCGCAAGTCAGTCTCTATTCATTCATCAGGTAATAAAAAGACTGGTTGAACGAAAAGAGAAACAGTCTTCATCACTCGTGATGGATGAACAACAGAAAAGAACAAATACTAATTTAGACCAAAAAAAGTCACAGTTTACTTTGTTTTCTACTATTGCCCTATATTTGTATGTGGTAAACAATTTCATTCTAACAGATTCCAGGAGCGTACTCTAAGCCATCTCAAACCCCAGACAAGATAGACTCTCACATGAAATAAAATACAACTTAGGATTGCTGTCTCAAATAAAACAGATTTAGTCCTACAGTGGATTCCGGCCCACTATGGGATCCTTGGCAACGAGAAAGCAGATGTAAAAACCGGAAGTGGCAGCACACAGACTCCCCATCCACAGAGCTATAATAGAGCATGGACAGTCATTAAACAATCCATGAGGACAGAATGGAGAGACCAGCACAAAGGAGAACATGACGACGGCATAAACAAACTGGGCAGACAAACATCTTCAGACTCAAGACATAGCAGACTCAAGGTCCACCTCTACCTCTCGGGTCTCAAAGACACCACCACATACGAATGCGGAGCACCAGAGCGTACACAAAACATATCATGCGGTCTAGAAACATAGCACCAGTTGATTGAAGAAGAACGTTTTTTGCTATGGAAAGTTATTTAAGTTACATTCTGCCGCTGCAAGTCCATTACTGGTTTGCAACGAACCTTTAAATCTACATACATGCCATTGTCAGTCCCTCAAAAACTAAACAATAGAATAACCAAAACAGGGGGGGGGGGGGAAGAGAAGAGAGGGGGGGGGGGGAGGTCATACAAGATAAAAGTGCACATCCGTAAGTTATAATCCAAGAGTGGTGTGAAACTGATATAATAAGCAGAAATATCTAGGACTGATCAATTAACTATGGACAGAAATGACTAGGACTGATCAATTAACTATGGGCAGAAATGTCTGGGTCTGATCGCATAAAAATGGGTAGAAATATCTGGGTCTGATCACATAAAAATGGGTAATGTCTGGGTCTGATCATTTAAAAATGGGTAGAAATGTCTGGGTCTGGTCACATAATAATGGGTAGAAATGTCTGGATCTGATCATGTAATAATGGGCAGAAATGTCTTGGTCTGATCATGTAATAATGGGCAGAAATGTGTAGAATGTAGTGTTACAGACTATATTGTACAAGACATGAGTTTTTATTTAATGAGATGCAGAGGCTTCTCTTCCTTAACAGTAAACCAGGTACCCATTGTCAACTGGAGCATGCTGATAACATGAATAAAAATACAATAGCTTCACCCCTCAGCCTCTTAAATTTTACTTACCAAAGTCTAATGTGGTCTCCGAAGACAGTGAAGTCTCACTATCTGCATCACTCCATCCCTCTTTAGCCATATGATCAGTGAACTCAGACTTTGTCATGCATAGGACCTGCAATAATGTACACCATACTGACAATGTTAAAAGTTTAGGGTTCTTTAATCCTCAATTTGAAGTTATCTGGATGTTCCCACCAGAGGCTTTCCTTAAAGCTGGTTAATGGAGCCAAATTCCGTGTTGGACCCATGATTCCACGAATGACTGGAATCAAGACTTTCCTAAAGTTGGTTAGGGGAGCCAAATTCCGTGTTGGACCTATGCTCTAACAAATGACAGGGGAAGACAAAATCTGTGTTGGACCCATGCTTCAACAAATGACAGGGGAAGACAAAATCTGTGTTGGACCCATGCTTCAACAAATGACAAGGGAAGACAAAATCTGTGTTGGACCCATGCTTCAACAAATGACAGGGGAAGACAAAATCTGTGTTGGACCCATGCTTCAACAAATGACTGGGGCAGCCAAATTCCGTGTTGGACCCATGCTTTAACAAATGACTGTGGCAGCCAAATTCTGTGTTGGACCTATGCTTCAGCAAATGACTAGAATCAGGCTTCGCTATGCTTCAACAAATGGAGCAATGAGGGAATTTACGCCAACAGGGATGGTTTCTTTAGCACTTGATTTAACAATTTGAAATTTCCAACACATCTCTCCTCAGTTGGCTTTTACAATATGCGTTGTAGGGAGTCAGCAGTAGTGTTAATCTTTCTTCCACAGGAAGAGCCTCCTGGATCCACAAAATGGATCAGACCTTATTTGTTATTGCTTATCATTACAGTTCTGTTAAGTTTCCTTTTTATTGAGGCTTTGCTTATGACAAGAGCGAACTAGCCATTGAGAAGAACTCACTCATTTTTTTTTCAATATATTATATTTTATGTTCCTCAGAAAGCAGAGTGGTCTGCCGTGGTCTTTGTGTATGACAAGAACAAGAATAGCACCACTGTCACACAGAGAGCGTGTCGTAAGAGGTGACATGGCATAACATCAGCCATGGTTAGGTAGTTTGTTGAGAGCAGCATAGATGGTGCCTAACAGGCTGCGAGTCTTCTTTGTTCTAGTATTTGAGTCTATTAAGATGGACTCGCACATCGGTTAACTAACCTCCAGAATGCTTGTCCCAATGCAGAGGAGTATTAAGCTGCTTGAGCCTAGCCCACTAAGCAGGAAATCCTCCTCACAACTATATCCAACTTATACCAGACCTGCGACCTGCACAGGGGCACTAGCCCCTGTAGATGTACAGGTCGACTAAGAACTAAGATATTCCTCGCAGAACACATTTTTAAACAGAGAGATAGAAATCCAGGACTCACTATCAGTGGAGTATCAAAAACAATCACAGACATGCTGATATTCAAATTTTTTTTTGCGTTCGTCTTATTTCTCTAATCCCCCAAGGCAGTGTGTGTGCTGCACTGTGGTTTTTATTTTGCACCTGTCGGCCCAGTGCATCCGACTTCAGAATGCATTTTATGTAAGGGTCTGCTTCCTCCTGCATTTTCTAAGGGTTTGCTTTCCCGGGGTAACGGCTGGTGCTGTGGTGGGAATCGAACTCAGTACCTTCTGGTTGTGAGTCGAGTGACTTAACCACTAGCCCACGCCGTCCCCAGTTCTGCTGACTGAAGTGAACAAGAATTACAGAAATTAGTCATTCAAATAAAGAACAAAGATAATGAATAAGTATTTGGACATTAACACCAGCACTAAAAAGCCAGAAAAATACAGAATTTAATGTCAGCAGTCCGTACCAAAAAGAGTACTGGTACAGTGGGTTCCATCCCACTGTAACATCCAAGGCAACGAGGAGGCAGACAGACTGGCAAAAGAAGGTGCAAGACTACCACAACCAGATCCTAGTGTGACCTACGAAGAGTCAAAAAGGCTTATTAGAGCCAGATACATGACCAAATGGGAAACAGAACATACTGGCTACACAAAAAACGATGCCTATTACCAGTTGAACAGAAGAGAGCAGGTCATGGTCTTCAGACTTTGCACAGGCCACAATAGACTGAGGTACCACCTATTCAATAAATTGAAGATAGGTGGTGGCACTGACGAATGCACTTGTGGTACCGGGAAAATGACTGCTGAACATTTGCTGCAAAACTGCCCGACATACGAGGATCAGAGAGAGCAGATGTGGCCATCACCAGTGGCAATACTAGACAAGCTCTATGGCAGTCTCGACAGCCTCAGGATGACCGCTGCTTTTTTTGAAAAAATACAGGTTGACATCTGACAGCGTACGAAGAAGAAGAAGGACATTAACACTGGCAAAAGAAGAAACAGAAACTATGATAATTAGCAAAGTAGACTTAACATCTACTCTACAGATAAAGAGAGACTGTCAAATTGTAGAGCAGGTCAAGAGCTTCTGTTCTTCTTTGTCGTTTCACTTTCTACCGGGTTGTAGCCCAGTATTGTGGAATGTATTTGTCTTTCGCCTCTCGTGACACATATTCCGACTTTACGGCAGGTCTTTTTTATGCCATCTATCCACTTTTTCCTTGGTATACTCGCCCATCGTCCTGATGTTCTCATGTAGAAGATTGCATGAACAATGTGGTTTGGTTGCTTCTCACTATGTGGCCAAACCAATTCCTTCTCTGTTGCTCGATGTACTGTAGGCAGGGAATTGTTCCAACATTCTCCTGAATATTTGTATTTGTGATTCTTCTTGGTAATATTATGATGGAAAATGGAAATCAGCATGAAAATCTGTGTTTACTAGTATGAGTCATATGTTGACATCCATGGGACAGCGTGGGCTAGTGGTTAAGTGACACGGCTCACAACTGGAAGGTGCTGGGTTTGATCTCATCACAGCACCGGCCATTACCCCGGGGAAGCAAACCCTTAGAAAATGCAGGAGGAAGCAGACCCTTACAGGCGCAAAATAAAAACTACAGTGCAATGCACACCGCCTTTGGGATTAGAGAAATAAAGCGAACAAAACACCAGAAAAAAATTTAGTTGACATCCAAGAAGGTTGCTCACAAATTAAAAATTTGTAGTGGTAATGTGTTATGTATTTGTATACCTGTCTTTGCTGTATGGCATTGAAACATGGACAAAGAACAAATGAATGAAGAAGAGAATTGACACCTTTGAAATGTGGATATATAGAAGAATAGGATGCTGATGAAGATGGATGTGTCAGACTGAAAGGTGCAAATATCACAGTCAAGCTGTAAACTAGTAACACGACGCATTCTCCGAACTACATCCTGCTTCTTGCAGAACTCTGTGCAGGGCTTGGTGGCGGGAGATTGAGAACGAATGCAGAAGAAGAAGAATAGAAAGAAAACGTATAATGTCCCATTATGATCAAGTCATCATCGATGAAAAATGTTTAAAAGACGTCGAGGAATTCTGCTATCTTGGGTGCTTACTTCAACTTGGTGTACAGCCGTTTCAAAACTAACAATCAGTGTGGGCTGGGTGACCTTCTCGTCCATCCAGACAGTCCTGGATGGATGCCGGAATTTGGCCTTACGTGCCTCGCTTAAATTCCACTGTGCTCCCTGCAATGTGTTATGTCGCTGAAGCATGGATGCTTACAAAATAAATAGAAAACAAACTGCGAGTGACCCAGGTCGACAATCGTAAACTTTCATCAATTTAGATTTTAGTGGACAGTAAGGAAAATTTACCCAAAAAGAGAGCTATAAAAGTTGGCACCAGATATAAAAAGGTTGAATTATCTGTACCTTCCCCCAGGCCTAGTAAGCCGCAGGATGTTTTAACCTTTAGCACGCCACATAATTTTTTACAAAAATTTGCATCTCGCTTTCGTAGTCCACTTTCAAAATTTGTAACTTTTCTGTTTGTTTGTCAATAAATATAATTTTCTTGTGTGCAGAAACACAATTGAATAACGAACTTGTGGGTGTTATTGCTTTTGTTTCTGTGTTTGTTATTTTCTGAGATACAAAAAGATGAAGGTGAAAATTTAAGGAAGACAGGAAACAAATTTTGACTCGACCGCTAGGCCTAGTCGCTCTGACAGAAATCCATGGAAACCTCAACAACATATCGATACTGTGTTTATAATATCGACACAACTGTTAGTTTCCAATTCAAACGTAGTTATTTCATCTAAACAAATAAAATAAACAGATCTACTCGATAAAGATCTTTCCCAACAACCTACTTCACCTTTCGCAAAGAGTCGGCTTGCTCCAGCCGGCGTATTAAAAGAAAAATTGTTCAAAATCCATTTGTAATCTAACATACAATAATTTTATTGGTAAAATATTGTGCATATATAGTGACGTATTCAGCATTTAAAAAAATGGCTATGGGTAGAGTCTCCGGGCAAAAAAATTTTTTGGTTAAATTCCGATTTTGAGTTTGTCTGGACCATGGTATGCAGCAAGTTAAAATACCTACTACGTATAGCCAAAGCCTTTGGCCACCCGAAGAAGAGCACTGCACTACAACATCCACGAGGTGTCCGAATATAACCATGCTACCTACTGGACCTCCATTGAACAGGATAGAGGTCATTGGAGATGAAGTTGGGACCCGCAGCGATACAACTGCGGCTGATGAACAAACCATCAAGTAATCTAGCAAGAAAGTCAAGCAATATCATGTATATGGTTATGCCTCATATTATTAGTCTCTTAGGGGAGCGGAGACTAACGTCTGGTCAGGCAAACATTAAAATGATCAAACATGGAAGTTGCGTGCGGTGAAGAAGAAGAAGTGCGTACGATGAAACATGGAAGTCAGGGTCAGATAAAATATACTGACCAAAACCCCACCCTCACTTCCATGCAGGTCTCCCTGGAAACGGGCTGTTTTTATAGCTGCCTGGCTAACGAAGTGAAGGTCCAACGTGACCCCCCGTAGCAGTTAGTGTCACACAGATGAGGCAAAGCATAGCGCTACCACCTGGTGAACCCCGGTTCACCTTCATCATCACGCTCAAGAAATGAGGACAGCTACTACAACCCACCACATAACATCCTTTTCAGGGAGCATAAAGGAGTAATCTACGTTCTTTTCAGGGAGCATAAAAGAGTAATCTACGTTCTTTTCAGGGAGCATAAAAGAGTAATCTACGTTCTTTTCAGGGAGCATAAAGGAGTAATCTACGTTCTTTTCAGGGAGCATAAAGGAGTAATCTACGTTCTTTTCAGGGAGCATAAAAGAGTAATCTACGTTCTTTTCAGGGAGCATAAAAGAGTAATCTACGTTCTTTTCAGGGAGCATAAAAGAGTAATCTACGTTCTTTTCAGGGAGCATAAAGGAGTAATATACGTTCTTTTCAGGGAGCATAAAGGAGTAATCTACGTTCTTTTCAGGGAGCATAAAGGAGTATACGTTCTTTTCACGGAGCATAAAGGAGTAATCTACGTTCTTTTCAGGGAGCATAGAGGAGTAATCTACGTTCTTTTCAGGGAGCATAAAAGAGTAATCTTACTCATTGTGGGCATTCAACAAACCAATTAGTCTCTTACCTTGAGAGCTTCTATGCAGACATCATCTGTAACAATGCCATCCCTCCCAAGGACAATAACATCATCTTCAGCAAAGACATCCTGTTACATAAATGATAATAAATGACAATATAGTAAAAATGGTTCATTATCAGTCTTTATCACTCTCTCTCACGCCCAATAATCTTAGTTAACTTGTAACAGATGTAAGAAACAGTGAATCAACACATGGTGAAGTGTGCAACAATCTCTTACAATTTCTACCTATCTAGGGACCAGGAGGGCCGTTGGTAGAAGAGGTTTCACCCTGGGGGCAAATCTGCTCTCTTCTCTTACCCCACTCTATTTCATTTGACTCTGTCCTACATTCACACTCTTGCACAACTTTCACACGCGCCCTCATGGTGAGGCCCTTCCATTGCACCTTGGTTGGGCTAGCTTCTGAGGGCGCACAAACCTGGCATAGGTACATACAGACGCACACATTCATCCAAGCACTGGTTTATGCGTCCTGATATCGCCCAATGGACTACGGTCTGGGGTGGAAAATGGCGCGTCTCCGCCAGTAGAAACTAGTGAGGCAAACATCTAAGCAACAACAACATCTAGGGACCAGAGCACGGATGAAAGTCAAAAATGAGTACAAATGTCAAAGTATAGCCATTATTTAGCTTGCAAATGAATTCAATAGGGCCTTTTGAAGAGCCCTTGGCAAAAGACAGAAACTCGTTTAGTATGGCCACATATCGAGATCAAATGATTTTGCAAACACGATCTTGTTCAAAAAGGTGCAAGAGGCGGGAGGACAACATAAAAGAATGGACCAATTTCTGACCAGAAGAGGAACAGGCAGTGGCCGCTGACAGAGAGGAACTGCATGGGGTGGTGGGGGTGTCTTCATGTGTGTCCAACAACCTCACCGGTTACGGAATGACAGTACATATAAAATTTATTTTGACAGATGACAAACATTTAAAAATAATAAAAGACACTTGTGAATGTGTGCAAAAGCTAAATAAACAGAATAAAATTAAAATAAACATGAATATTCTGTGCTATTATACGATGATATAATCACTTTAGCTGTGAGCCTGTTGCTCTTGACAGGCCACTGTCTCCTGGGCAATAACACCTGCCTTCCTCAGGTGTTGTGGTGTGTAGAGCGTGTTGTGTAGAATGTGTTGTGGTGCGAGCAGCTGATTACGTTGGTTAGTTAGCCGTGGGCACAGGGTCAGGAATTGCTCGACTGATTCCTCGTGGTGATGATAGAATCTGCAATGTGGTTCATGCAGTGGGTTTATTCTATTCAGAAGTTTGTTGAGGGGGGCAAGGCCCATTCTCAGAATGAAGATAAAACTCTGTTATCTGTGCTATTATATAGAACCAGCCAAGTATCTGTATCAAGACATGGAGGCTAGGCTATGTATTAAAGTGACAGGTGAGTAGACTACTAGACAGACATTACTCTGACTCCCCCAAGGGTAAAGGGGACGCCGGGAAAGACCAAAGCGCACATGGATAAATAAATCAAACCCGCAGCGGCATTGAAGGTTAAAAGTCGATAAAAAAAATATAGGTAATGACTCAGTGACCACGCTAGGACAAAAACAGAATGATAACTATGTTACAGCCACATGGGCTTTATCAGGGACAGTGAATGAACAAAAACAAACAAAAATAAGAAACGAAACAAGATGAGTATGTTTACTATTTTGTGCGCTCTGAAAAGGTTAAGTGGCAGTTCCAGTAGTTTTCCTCACATCCTGAGCTTGCTGATGAAGGTTGACAGGGGTCTTCTAGGCTGTTGTGATACGCTTTGCTTCATCTGCATGATGATCACTGCTGTGATCAGTATATGGGATCAAGATGCTGAGCAGTAGCGATCATCGACCCAAAACTGACTGTTAACGTCAGGGCCAACATCCCAGAGCTGACAAGACCCTTCTCCACCTCCACACGGTGATCCTGGATAACAGACTGCAACAGTATAGACAGGCTAAAGAGAAAATGGTCAAAGAGGGAAGGTTAACTCGGCACCCAAAAATGCCACGATGAAGTCGGATGTGTTGAACCGAAAGGTGCAAATATCGAAGTCAAGCTGTAAACTACGATACAACACATTCTGAGCTGAGGACTACATCCTGGTACTTGTATAGCCCTCTTTAGGGCTTGGAAGCAGGAGTTTGAGAATGAACGATTAAGAAGAAGAAGATCAGTATATTTCACCTGATCCTAACCAGATGCAAGTCTTCTCTTCCGAAGACATGATTTCATAACAGGATGAGCAGGTCATAACATCCGCCGCCATAACAGGATGTGCCAGGAAAGTATGGGACACGGTATGCCAGTTATGAAATAGAGTGGAACAAAAGAAAATGGTCAATATGATCGCACACAGACAAAAACAGATGGAACATGATCAAATCACACAAAAACCAAAAAAACATCAAGAGATACATACATTCAAAATTATGGGTAAACATATTAATGAATAAATAGTAAGTCAGAGAGAGAGAAAAGAGCAGAATGAGAAGGGAAACCTATGTAAACATATGGGATATATTGATGCTGAGTTGGATTGAAAGGTGCAAATATCGCAGTTAAGCTGTAAACTACGACATAAAGCATCCAGTTCTCTGTACTACATCCTGCTACTTACAAAGCCCTTTTCAGGGCTTGATAGGGGAAGTTTGAGAAAATGTATTTAAACCAAGAAATTTGAAACAACCCATGAGGAAAATCAAACAATTCACAAGCTCAAACATTAGCCTAGTGAAGACATTAGCATAGTAACCTCTATGTGTTTCTGCTAGGGGATTACATTTTGCTTCTTCATCAATGCTACTTACTTAATTAGTCGCTCATCTTCTACTCTGGAGGGTTGAGGTTTGCCAGAAAGAACGCCCGACCATTCTACCTGCTGTCTTCCTCTTGGTCTAGTTCTAGACAAATCCTTGGTCGCTTATAGACCCATCTTATGCCGTCATCCCAGTGAACTTTGTCCTTGGGGACTAATCCTTGGCTCTTTGCTTCCCATGCATGTCATAGTAGCTGATCTTCTTTCATTATGTAAACATGGCCAAACCACCAGTTATGATTGCTCCATACGAGTAAGCTGGGGCTGGGTTTCGAGATCTTGTCATATTATTAGATTATGGACCTTGTCTCTTATTGTTACCTGGACCACCATATTTAGGTATCTTATTTCGGAGACACGGATCTTCTTTCATTATGTAAACATGGCCAAACCACCAGTTATGATTGCTCCATACGAGTAAGCTGGGGCTGGGTTTCGAGATCTTGTATTGTCAGATTATGGACCTTGTCTCTTATTGTTACCTGGACCACCATATTTAGGTATCTTATTTCTGAGACACGGATCTGGGTTGTAGTCATTGCCCAACACTCACATCTATAAGGCAAAACTGGTATATTGTTGGAGCGGGGTATTTGGTCATCTTAGCTTTCTTACTTATTTCTCTTGAGCTGAGGAATCCTCTTTTTTACGGCATGAAAAAGTTGACCAGCTGCTGCCCTTTGAGATACCAACTCTACTTTGATAACTCCCTATAACATTTTCTATATCAATTACTGGACGACCTGTTCTTCAGCGGGGATTACACCGCTGCGGGTCCCAACTTCTCTTCCAATGGCCTATGTGGATAATGAATAGTCCATCTGTGGCATCGTGAATGTTGTTGCGGGATGCAAAGGAGTCGGACCAACGTGTTGGTGGTCGTTTCTTGTCTCTGTGGTACCAAATTGCCTGTCGCTGTGCTCCAACGATCGTCCATTCTTCGCAGTAGGTACAACCCCCCCAGCAATGTTTCATCTTGTCTGCATAAATAACTGCATCTTCCACTATGAACAAATGACGTATGTCCGCGTTATGAAAACATTTTGTACAATGGCTATGAAGCGTGGGGCTGGCCCTGCGTCTCTCAGGGAAGACCTAGATGACTCTGAGTTTGGACTCTCATCTCCTTCATAAGTGTCTATGTTTCCGCCGCATAGCCTGTTGCAGGCAGTACTGTGGAGTTGAATAGAGAGGTACAGGTTGACGTTTGACGGCGTACGAAGAAGAAGAAGAATAGAGAGGAGTGTAGGCTCTGGTCGTAGATATTGTCCAGTACATTCTTTATCGAAGAGAACGCCGCCCAAACCATGCGACGCCGTTTTGTCAACTCTAAGCTTAGGTCGTTCTGCATGTTGAACAGGCGTCCAAGGTAGATGTACATGTACTGGTCCACGTTTTCCAGTCTTGCTCCATCTAGGAAGACTGGGTAGGAGGAAGGGAAGCGACTGCGCATGACTTTTATCTTGGACGTGTTCATTTCAAGTCCCACTTTCAGCAAAAGAAGGTGCAAGACTACCACAAACAGATACTAGTATGACGTACGAAGAGTCAAAACGGCTTATTAAAGCCAGATACATGACCAAATGAGAAACTGAACATACTGGTTACACCAAAAACGATGCCTATTACCAGTTGAACAGAAGAGAGCAGGTCGTTGTCTTCAGACTTTGCACTGGCCACAATAGACTGAGGTACCACCTAATCAACAAATTGAAGATAGGTGGTACCGACGAATGCCCGTGTGGTACCGGGAAAATGAGCATCTGCTGCAGAACTGCCCGACATACGAGGATCAGAGAGAGCAGATGTGGCTATCACCAGTGGAACCACAAGACAAGCACTATGGCAGTGTCGACAGCCTCAGGATGACCGCCGCTTTTTTCGAAAAAATAATGGTTACTGTCTGACTGCGTACGATGAAGAAGAAGCAGAAGTCCCACTTTCTTTCCCTCTTGGTAGAGCGCTCATGATGAGTACTAGATCATATGCAAAGCGAAGGTGATTCAGGAGCCTGTCATTTATCAATGCTGAGAAGAAACATTATAGTCACCCTTATTACTCACCGTTTTAATCAAGTACTTCCATTTCTGGTCAATAAGGGCCAGATCAGTTGAATCAGTCCCATCTACTTTTTCCTTCACAGCTGCCAACAATCTGGTCACAGGTATTTCCACCTAAACAACACAAATTGACAAGGAACTGATGTTATTGATTTCAAATTTGTCAAAAAGAGATCAAGATAGTATTCAGAATGCTAATAATAATAATAATGCAGGCCAAAAAACATCTATTCAATCAATAAAATATTGGGCACATACACATGTCCATGTGGGGAACACAAGCAATGGGTGGGACATGTTCTATAGGTCAGCTGGCTCCAGGAGAGGAGCAAAGTGATAACATGGCCTTCCCAATCAAATTATTGGATCGTGGGTCGCTGTAGTCAAGAGGTTAAGGCACTCGCCTCTAGACAGTGATAAACGGAAACGGTGAGCGATCGAATCCCGCAAGTTTCAAGCGACCCCTGGTCTCACGAGAGGTAAGACCAGAGTGCCTACATCCTGAGTTACCCGCAGTCGTCTCGACCAATAGTCTTGCCACTGATCCAAGGTAGAGATTGAGATTGACGACCAGCGCATTCCCTCCCTCACTATAATCTAAATACAGTGCACATCACATTACCAAGACAAAACTATCCAATGTAGTGGCCATCATCACTTGCGTTGGACACTAACTTTAGGATCAACTGTATATAAGCAAGAGAAACCTGACAATGGACATCAAGTTTATGAGGGAGACAGACTGATTTTAATTCAGGGTTTGTATGACAAACCCAGTTATAAAGGACACAATATTATATTTCCGGCATAATTTACTCACATTGCGCTAACTTTCAGTTAGTCTGCCATTGTGATGTTATGCGGCAGCAAATGCATAACGCAAGAAAGGAATAGTAAAAATGTGTAAATATTTCTTTTAAAATAAACTTAAATTTACACATTTAGAAATCATATTTTAAAGTATGTTTATACCAACTCTGCTACCAGTGTCAGGCATAGACTCTCACTAAGGCTTAAGAAAGAAAAATCATGGTACGCAAAATGAGGTGTTTGAAAAAGACTTTCGGGGTCATAAGGCTAGAAAGAGTATGAAACGAAGTAATCAGACAGAAGATGGTTGTAACAACATGCATGGATAGGCAAAGACAGAAAATAAAATGGTTTTAATATCTGACAAGAATGCAATTAAAGTTACCAGCTGCTCATATCTACAATACCAGACATCAAGGCTGCAGAGCAAGAGACAGAACATGAAAAAGATGGATAGATGGTGTCAGTGAGACACTGAAGAAACACGGAATGACAACAACATCGGCGACACCCTGACAGATAACTACACCTATCCACAACATCTAATGACACAAGTGGATAGAAGATGATGCTGCTGAAGACGAATGTGTTGGACTGAAAGGTGCAAATATTGCAGTCAAGCTGCAAACTAGTGACACAACGCATTCCGTTCTCCGGACTACATCCTGCTACTTTCAAAGCCTTGTTCAGGGCTTAGTAGGGGAGATTGGGAATGAACGAAGAAGAAGATGATCATTTTCAAGAACAATTCAGCCATACCTTCTGCATGTTACACAACCCTATGAGAAACATGGCTCCTACATTTTTTAGTTGGTGACTAGATCCTAAACAGGTTTGCCATCCACTGTTTTTATATACACTTTTGTTTTGGTTGGACTCTTATGGAGCATCTGTATTGGTGGATCCAAACAAAGGCGTGTACAAATGTACTGTGTATGTCCTTGTAATGGTGGTATCTGCAGCAATTTGTTATACGAGTGTATCGTCTTGTTCTTCTTCGTTCGTTCTCAAGCTTCCAAGCCCTGAAAATGTCTTTACAAGTAGCAGGATGTTGTCCGGAGAACGGAATGCGTTGTATCGTGTTTACAGCTTGACTGCAATATTTGCACCTTCTGGTCCAACACATCCGACTTCAGCAGGCATATTTGAGTACCATGTTAGTCTTCCCTCTTCGATCCCTTTTCCTTAGCTAGTCCGCTCTGTTGCAGCCTGGTATCCAGGATCACCATGTGGAGATGGAGAAGGGTTTTGGCAGATCTGGTTTGCTGACCCTGATGCTAGCAGTTAGCTTTTGGTCACTGACCGCTCCCGCTCACGCACTGCTCAGTACCTTGATCCCCTGTATGAATGTTGTTGTTTCGAATGCCCACAATGAGTAGGTTTACTCTTTTGTGCGCCTTAAAAAAAAGATGTTAAGTGGCGGGTTGCAGTAGCTTTCCTCACATCTTGAGCATACTGATGAAGGTTGACCAGGGTCCTCCAGGCAGTTGTGCTATCCTTGGCTTTATCTGCGTATTGCTCACTACTACGGGGATCCTCTACCTTGCTAGCCAGGCTGCCATGAAAACAGCCCATTTCCAGGAAGGGCTATGAGGAAGCAACTGTGAGGGTCTTGTTCAGTATGTTTTGCCTGACCAGATGTTAGTCTTCCTTCCCGTATGAATCTTAAGCTGTCCACAACATGGTCAGGCTCAACACACTGACAAAAACCCTGTCTCACAATCACTCTGCGCGCATATAAACAGGATATGTTACAGCAGCCCGGCAAATGAGGTGGGAATCTTCACTGTGTTCCCAAAAGTGGTAGACATGATGAGGAAGATAGTATTGCATTACAGCCAGAACGACTCAAAGACATTTCTTCAACGATAGTGTAAGCAACACGCAGATGAAGCCAAGCATCAACAACCTGGAGGATTCTGGTCCACCTTCATCAGCCCGCTCGGGATGTGAGGAAAGCTGCTGAAACCCCCACCCCCCTTAACGTCCTTTTCATGGCACACAAAAGAGTGAGTAAACATACTCATCGCTGGTATTCAACAACAACTTTAGTGTCCCCTTTGTTTGTAGTCCGCTATTCTATTGAGATCATTTATTTGTCTTTCTTAAACATATAGATTTTGTCATTTATAATATACTGAGTTTCTTTCCCAACTTCTTTGATCTTCATCGATGAATGAAGATGTCTGCTAGGGCAGCAAATAACTTCCTAAACTTTTAAGGCACTTGGTCAACCTGTTTTGAGTTGCCCTCTTTTTTGTTAGTCCTTCTAACGTCTATATTATGACTACTTTCTCCTCACTTGTGATTTATAGTCTCTACAAGATGGGTGGTCAGCCACATGTCCAACACCTAGTTGCTTCATATGACATGCCCGGGATCATGATGCATGAGCAGCGACCCACAGCTGACTGCTAGCATCAGGGCCAATGAACCAGAGCTGCCAAGACCCTTCTACACCTCCATGCGGTGATCCTGGATAACAGGCTACAGCAAGGCAGACTGGCTAAGGATAAGGGATCAAAGAGGGAATGCTAACACAGTACTCAAAAAATTCTTGCTGAAGTCGGGTGTATTGGACTGAAAGGAGCAAATATCGCAGTCAAGCTGTAAACTACGACACAACGCATTCCGTTCTCTGGACTACATTCTGCTACTTAAGCCCTTTCAGGGTTTGGTAGCGGGAGATTGAGAACAAACCAAGCCAAGCCATATGACATGCCCAGAATGTTATTTTGCTACTATTCCCTGTTCCTTTTTCAGACTCCAAGAACACACATGAGATTTACATTATGGCTATCTGCTAGTTGACAGTAACTTACCACATCATTTATATTGTCCGGGTAAGGTTCAGCAAAGCCATACATATGCACCAAGTGAAGATTTGATACTTGTCCGTATGTATTGTATATTTCCTCTCCCTGAAAACAGATATTAGACTAGAATAAATCATTTGACAGAGACATTTAAAGCTATTGCTCATCGCAAACGATGATGGTCACAACAACAGACGGTTTTGTCTTAATAATGTGATGTGCGCTGCATTTGGATTATAGTGAGGGAGCGAATGCGCTGATCTTCAATCTCGCTCTCTTGTCCCGAGTTACCTTGGATCAGTGGCAAGACTATTGGTCGACATGATTGGAGTAACTCAGGATGCAGACACTCTTGTCTTATCTCTCGTGAGACAGACAAGGGATTGCTTGAAACTACCGTTTCCATTCGTCATTGTGAGAGGTGAGTGCGTTAACTTCTTGACTACAGCGGCCCCCAACAGAAAAATATATATAAATATTTATACACACAGTCATATACGGTCCTGGGCAGTTGCCAAGTCCAGAACCTACAAGCCTCTCTTTTCCATTCCACTGTGCTTCCTGAGATGTGCTGAGACATAGATACTAACAAATACATCACTGGAGGACAAACTGAGAGTGACCCAGGCATCTCCTGAGATACACTTGGTCGGAATCACTCACCGTAGCCAACATACGCAAAATCTCCACAATTCTGACATACGACGATTGTCCTTGGTGGATAATGTGGTAATCTAAGCAGACAAGACAAACCATGTTGCAACAAAACAATGGTCGATGGTAAAAAGAGGTCGTGCAGTAGACCTCCAATGCATTGATCAGACTCCATTGCTGTACACAACATCAACCAAGATGCCTCTGGAGGAGTGCTTACCACCCCCTTTCGTGGCCCAGGACAGGGCTCATGGAGACAAAATTTTGATACGTAGCTATGCTGAAGAACTGGTCATAAAGACCAAGATATTTATATATATCTCTACCGAATATAATATTCAAGTATTCAATCTGCCAGTAATGACGGTTGTTTTTGAATGTCAATCAAAACAACAATTTTAAAAGTTTTTATCACATAACTTTGAAACACAAAAATTATTTCTGCAAGTCGGCTTCACATCAACAACCTAGAGATTCCTAAATTTTCTACTACCAACTGAAATTTTGCAGGATGCACAAAAATGTATGGATATGTTGTACTGTTTCTAGTGAATTATGAAAATGAATGGATTTATGTTCATTGCTTTTTCAGCATCAATCGACAGGTTTAGTTTCTGTTTTGGCACATTGTCAGACAAACGGCGCCAATAAGTGTTGATATTTATATATATATATATATAATAATAGCTGTCCATCGTTGTCGATGAGGACCGGCGACATCATCCTTGTCACAGATTTCCATTGGGTGTGGGTGCGCATGTGGCTGAACAGGCCAATGCGGGCACGAAAACATATGCCACATAGTGGGTGGATATATATATATATAGTCAATTTTATGTACATAAGGTGCAACACAACAGTTTGCTCTTATCTGTTCATTTTATGATAATCATCTTGTGTTACTGTTGGTGGCTTTCTGTTGACCTGATCATCCTTATCTTCACATCTGCGTTGGGGTCAATGGAAACAGGCTGTTTCACGACAGTCTGGTCAACGAAGTAGGGATGGATACTGTCACCTGTATAGTGGCAAGCTTAATGACGACTCTCACATTGTACCACAGCCAGGCGAACCTGGGTTAACCCCAAAGTACACCTCGATATGTAGGAAGCGCAACAACAAAATTCATTAATAGGTAAGGTCAGAAACAAAAACAGAAATGAAACTTACTCTACGAATGAAACGGGTTTCATCAGGAACAACAAAAAAGAAAATATGATCTAACGACTCATAGACAATATATGGCACAGATGTGAGAAGAGTCACTGTAACCCACCACCAAAAAAACATCACCAAGAGTTAAGTTTTAATCAGTACAAGTGGTTTTTACAATAACTGCAAAGTTTATGGTGAAAATGGATGTGATTTTGAGATCAAAAGATGAAGAATAACAAATATGCATTTACCTTTTTTATTGGTCTTGTTGTGACCATCTTAAGAGCCTCTTTTCCAAATGTGAGCTTAGCATTGTTTTTGGTGATATGGTTCAAGATGTCAGCCATGGGTACCATCATTGGTGCAGACATGACAGTCTCTTCATCATCACCATCATTGCTAATATCATCACTCTGGCTCTTGTCTTGAGGCTCAGTAAAGCTGTATGCCATAACAAATGCCACTACTTTCTTGAAGAATTCCAAGTCTTTTGTTTGTAGTCTGAAACACAAAAGATGATAATCAAAGTACGTAGTATAGGTCAGTTTTACATTGGACAATATACAAAGACGGTCAAGGATTTGACCAAGAGGTTCTCATCTGGAAATAAGGACAACACAGATCAGACTAACTAAAGAGGCAAATGACATGTGTAGATTGGATATAGTATCAATAATATCAGATATGCTGATGATAACAGTGTTAATGGTAGAGGATCCAGTACACCTGCAGAACTTAATGGATAAGATATAATGGATAAGACTAAAGTTATGATGTTCACCAAAAATGAAAGAAAGTCCAAAAGCTTTCATTGTGTTGCTTAGATGTTTGCCTCACTAGTTTCTACTGGCGGAGGCGCGCCCATTCCACCCCAGACCGTAGTCCATTGGGCGATATCAGGACGCATAAACCAGTGCTTGGATGCATGTGTGTGTCTGTATGTACCTATGCTAGGTTTGTGCGCCATCAGAAGCTAGCCCAACCAAAGTGCAATGGAAGGGCCTCAACCTGAGGGCGCGTATGAAAGTTGTGCAAGAGTCTGACTGTTGGACAGAGTCAAATGAGTGAGGTGAGAAGGGAAAAAGTTTCTGTTATCATTGCCAAAAGCTTTCATCCACATAAATGGAGAAATTCTGGAACAAGTGTCAAGCTATGTATACCTTGGCCAACTCATTTCAGCTGATGGCAAATGAGAAAGGGGGATCATTGAACGAACTGCAATGGGCAAAAATACATTTAACAATACGAGAGATACACTTCTATCAAAGCAGATATCTCAGATCTTAGAGAGATACACTTCTGTCAAAGCAGATATCTCAGATCTTAAAAATGAGAATCATTAAATGCTATGCGCATTCAGTTTTATTAAATTGAGCAGAAACCTGGACCATGACAAACAAAATGGAGAAGCATATTGAGGTCTTTGAAGTGTGGGTGTTCAGAAGACTAGGACGAGCTTCTTGGAAAGATCTAAAAACCGATAATGAGGTTGTGGAACTCCAGGTAAAAAAAGATACTTCTGAAGTAAAAAAAAAAGAGAAAAAAAATTTGTGGGTCATGTCAAGCCACACAACAGTCTACTAAAGGTTATTTTTGGAAGGCAGAGTAGAGAGCAAGAGAGCCAAAGAAACAGATAACATCAGGATGTGGTCAGGACACAGTTTGACTGTGTGTACCAGCCTGGCGCGAGACAGATAGAGATCCATTACTGTCAATCTTTGTTGCAGTGACAGCACGTGATGATGATGATGAACGAGACAAAAGATGCAGCAGTGAATGAGCTGACCAAGACCCTATTCTGCCCCCCAGTGGCAGCCCTGGAAACAGACTGTACCCATGCAGCCTGGCCAAGAGAATAGTAATCGAAGAGGGAAGGTAAACCAAGTCCCAAAAATGCTGTGCCGAAACCGGATATGTTGGCCCAAAAGGAGTAGATATCACAGCCTCGCTGTATACTGCAACACAACAGTCTTTTCAGGACGGACACAGAAGAACAAGACTAATAAACAAATATAAGCAACTATTATAAAATTAGTTATATATCAGCAGATCTTATGTCGTTCTGTTCATTGACAAACTCTCGCAAGCACAGGTATCCTGTGTGTTTTTTATTTTGTTTTTTGCGTTCACCTTATTTCTCTATTCTCCAAGGCGGGTGTGCGTTACACTGCGGTTTTTATTTTGCGCCTGTCGGCCCAGTGCATCCAACTTCAGCATGCATTTTATGTAAGGGTCTGCTTTCGCCTGCATTTTCTAAGGGTTTGCTTCCTCGGGGTAACGGCCGGTGCTGTGATGGGGATCGAACCCAGCACCTTCTGGTTGTGAGCCGTGCCACTTAACCACTAGGTCACGCCGTCCCCTTCTTGTGGGTTAATAGTCTTTGAATTGAGGTCACGGATGTTGTTGCGTTTCTCTAGCGAGTGAGGATGTTCGAAGTTACCCCATCTGTTCCTGTGGCTGATTTTGACGGCATAGAGAATCTAATCAGATTCAACCATTGCAGCTGGTTCTTCCATTGTTGTTATTAGCTTTTTGGAGATTTCAGTCTATGAAGAAAAATAGGTCAATGTAATACTGTTTGCATTCTACTCCGATACTCCTATCTGTTGGTGTTCCAAGCATTCACCACTCTCTTGACTACAAAAATACTTCCTAATATCTAATCTGGACCTTTCTTTAGTTAATTTGTAGCTATGCCCTCTTGTTCTTGTAGGTGGTTGTATTTTGAAATACTTGTTATATTCTAATTAATCCGTTCCTTTGGTTATCTTATAAACCGGTATTAAATCACCTAGAATTCTTCTCTTTTCTAGACATTGTAGGCTGGTTTTTCTGAGCCTTTCCCCATAACTGTAATTCTGGAATCCCACTATCAGATTTGTTGCTCTTTTGTGCATCCATTCCAGCATGTTTAAACGTGTCAAGATACTATTAAATGTGTTAATGTTGCACAGGTTCCTAAATCCAAAAGATACACACGAATTAACCATTTACAGCCTGGCCCAATTGATTAGATTCATGTAATAAAACATGAATTTAGAGTCGGGCTGAAAAATGTTAATGAAAGGAAAGGACAATTAGTTGACATGCCATAACGGCTTACAGTCAAAGGAGTACTGGACAAGATCGCACCATGCGAACTGAACAAGAGAATTTCAAAGTATCTTGTCGTATTTGGAAAGGTTTTTCATGAAATTTCTTTCAAACCCCTTAATCCTTACTCAGAGAGGTGTGTTGTATGCTAATGACAAGGAATTCTTCTACCATAGCTTCTATACCTCTTTATATTAACGTCTTTACAATGTTGTTTTTTTCTTTGCGTTACGCCTTACTTCTTTTTCCCCCAAGGCAGTGTGCGTTTGTTGCACTATGGTTTTATTTTGCACCTGTCAGCTCAGTGCATCCGACATCAGCATGCATTTTATGTAAGGGTCTGCTTCCCAGGGGTAACAGCCAGTGCTGAGATTGGGGAGCAAACCCAGCACTTTCAGGTTGTGGGCCGTGTCACTTAACCACTAGCCGATGCCGTCCCCTTTACAATGGTTTAGAAGACTCTACAGAGTCTGTATACAACCAGTTAATTTTACATTCACTCGATCTAAAAATAACTATCGCATCCAATCTATTCTTGAATGCATTAATTGACCCTGCCTCAAATATTTTCTGTTGCAATATATACACCAAGCATTCACCATTCTCGAACTTAAAAACATATTTCCCGGTATTTAATCTTGTACTTCCTTTAATTAATTTGTGATTGTGCCCTCCTTTTCTTGTTCAGTTCATCCATTAACCCATCAGGTCGTTGGGGCACACTTGAAGACACTCCCAAAATCCCACGCCATTTTTCTCTGTCTGCCGCCGCCTGTCGTATCTCACCGGGACGAAGGCTTGACCACTCAGTGATGTTGTCCACCCAACTCTTCCTTGGAACAATCAAAAGATGAAAGATGGCCTGGTGCGGGCATGTCGCGAGGTCCAACGGAATTACCAACTCGATACTCTTTGGCTCCGTACCAGGACAGAGAGGGCGAGGACGTCCAAGGAAGAGGTTTTTCTTGTAGGCGACTGTATTTTAAATATGTATATGTGATTGTATATTAAAAACTTGTTATAGCCTAATTTATTAAACACATTTAAAGAACATACTTTAAATGTTCCTTGTGACGTTCTATAAATGGAAGAACCAAGTTTGTGTAGTCAGACTCGATCATTTTCAGATCCCTCTCAACAGCTAAGTCAACACCTGTGCCTTTGATCAGTTTTTCTATCTCTGAGCTATGGACAAAGAGAGTGCAAACTATTAGTTAAATCTAGCAATTACCAGTCAATGATGATGGAAATTCAAAGACCTTTGATGAAAAATATGAAAAAAATATTGATGCGCATAATATTCAGCATACAATAATTTAATTGTGAAATTAGGACATTAAATTCATGTCTTCAATAATAGCTTTCAGAATGAAATTGGCAAAAATGAAAAGGTTTTTATCACCAACTAAGCTAGGGAAGAGAAGACTTTGGTCAGGCAAAGTATACTGATCGGACAATGTTGGTCAGGGTCAGGTAAAATATATTGATCGAACAATGTTGGTCAGGGAAAGGTAAAATATACTGATCGAACAATGTTGGTCAGGGTTAGGTAAAATATACTGATCGAACATTGTTGGTCAGGGTTAGTGAAAATATACTGACCAAGACCCCTACATCCCTTCCACACAGTTCTCCCTGGAAACAGACTGTTTCATGACAGTCTGGCTAATGAGGTGGGGGATTGGCTAATGAGGTGGGGGATTGATGTGATTGCCATAGTAGTGAGCGACACACAGATGAAGCCAAGAATATCTCAGTCGCATTGAGAACCCCGGTCCACCTTTATCAGCCAGCTCATGATGTGAAGAAAGCTACTGCAACCCACCACCTAACACTATTTTCAGGGCGCACAAAAGAGTTGTTGTTTGCGAATTTTCACAATGAGTAGGTTACTCTTTTGTGCGCCCTGAAAAGGACATTAAGTGACAGATTGCAGTAGCTATCCTCAAATCCTGATGAAAGTGGACCTGGGTCCCCCAGGCAGCTGTGCTATTCTTGGCTTCATCTGCATGTCGCTCACTACTACGGAGATCACGTCGATACATCACCTCGTTAGCCAGGCTGCCATGAAAACAGCCCGTTTCCAGGAAGGGCTGAGAGGAAGTTGAGGTGAGGGTCTTGGCTAGTATATTTTGCCTGACCCTGACGAACATGTCTGATCAGTACATTTTGCCTGACCCTGACTAACATGTCTGATCAGTACATTTTGCATGACCCTGACTAACATGTCTGATCAGTACATTTTGCCTGACCCTGACGAACATGTCTGATCAGTACATTTTGCCTGACCCTGACGAACATGTCTGATCAGTACATTTTGCCTGACCCTGACGAACATGTCTGATCAGTACATTTTGCCTGACCAGACGTCAGGCCCTCACAAAATAGTAACCATACTCATTATGGGCATTCAACAACAACAACTAAGTTATCGCTCCCTGGTAATCTGCCATGTTATCACTAGTGTGTTCCCATTCTCCTCACTTGACTATCGCCTCAACTGCAGACACCTATCCAATCGTTCTCTCTGCTTGTGCAATTCATGACATCCCTTTCTGGATTCATACTCTCTTAATGTTGGAGGTATTATTGTACAGCGTGTGCCTAATGTCTGCAGTAACTCATATATAGGCTTTGGCCTGTGCCAATTTATATCTGGATATCCTAGACAGAAGTCTCAGCATGCACTTCAAAATTGAGGTCTCTCTAGTCCGCCGAGAACCAGTCATATTCCTTCATTCTCAGTGTGATTCAACTTTTCAAACTGTGATCTTCACAGTGCGAGGGTATCCAGCCTGTAATCCAGACAGGACCAAATGATGACATAGGATCAAAAGCAGCCTCTGTTCCAACTTAGCAGCTGCCATAGTCTTGAGTGCTCCCATAACAGAATAGTGTTTTTGTTTTGGTGTGACTGCGTGTAAATTTTGCAGGACAAACAAAGAGAACCACGAAATAATATGGAAAGGGAACCAATATGCCAGCTAAACAAACTCTCAGACCACAATAAAATCACCCTCCAGTGGATTCCAGCTCACTGCGGCATACCTGGGAATGAATGGGCGGACAGGCTGGCCAGGGAGGGAAGACAAAGAGAACAATTCACCCACCCAGTGTCACTGCCAGAAGTCAAGGCAAACATTTAAAAAAATATAAACAACATTGGATAGAGAGAACAAACAGTAAATACCCACATGACCCAATCAATAGACTGAATAGGAAACAGTATACCACAATTTTTCACCTCAGAATAGGTCATTGCAGACTAAATGCACACATGCATAAAATGAACGCAGCACAGACTGCACAATGCACATGTCAGAGAGGACCCCAGAACACATCCTGCAAACATGTCCACTGTACCAAGACCTGGCCCAAGGAGAGACACATACAAGACAAACTGTGGGGAACCATTGAGGACCTACGACTGATGTGTCACTTCATGGAGGCAGCCCATCTGATGGCATAAAACGAGCATATGAAACCGAACGCAAAGAAGAAGAAGATTGCTCCCAGTCCTCGCTTACATCTTTCTATTGTTTGGTCGATATGGCACGAGTCAATGACACATCCATCAAAAGTAATGCCTGTGAAGTCAGTAGTCCATATTGAGCTTTTCAAGGAGCACCCCACCACACAGGTCTTGTTAAGACTGATCTTGGAGGTGGAATTTAGACACTACTGTGAGACTGTCTGCACGGCCTCCTGGATGTTTCTGATCATCACATGCTCATCTGAGCGAGACCCGTATGCCAGGATGCCATCTGCAAATGTTAATGTGCGTCCTGTAGGTTGAATGTTGGTCAGTCTTTTAGTGTAGATGTTGAACAGCAGAGGTGAGAGTGGAAAGCCTTAGGACAATCCTTGGCATATTCACATCAAAGTGGAACTGTTCTCTCTATCATTGCAGATGATATCCAGCTCACCAGTAATGAGTTGATTCCACACTCCTACAAACAATGCATCAAGATTCCATAGTTGACCTGGTTATGTTGTTGAATACAAACAATAATTAGAATTACTCATCACGCCCAGAAAAGGACATTTAGTCGTGGGTTGTTGTAGCTTTCCTCATATCCTGAGCGTGCTGATGATGGTGGACCGGGGTCCTCCAGGCAGTTGTGCTATGCTTGGCCTCTTCTGCATGTCGGTCATTATTACAGGGATCATGTCGATACCCCACCATGTTAGACAAGCTGCCTTGAAAACAGCCTGTTTCTAGGGAGGACTGCTGAGAAGTCAAGTTGGGGTCTTGGCCAGTATATTTTGCCTGACCCTGACTAACATGTCTGATCAGCATGTTGTACCTGACCAGATGTCAGTCTTCCTCCCCACCTGGTTATATGCATCCTCTAAGCTGAGAGCAATGGCGAGATTATATGTAAATGTCCCAGCATTACTCCAGAATGTTGATCTATGCCTAGCGTATGAGATAGAATATGTTCTAGGTGGGACATTCATATTTTTGGTCATTATTTTCTCAAGTAACTTACAATAGACGTAAAGTCATTACTCAATGGCTACTGAAGATCATGAAGTCCTTGGTTTAGTGAGTGGACATATATAACTGGAGTTATTCCTCAGTTCCTGATGCTATCCCTATAGTTTATTGAACTCATAACATTTTCAATATCTGTCTTATTCAGCTGCTTGATATGGCAATACTGTACTCTAGCGAGATCTGAGGAGGTGTCCTTGCTGAAATTTAGAATATATTTCACCTTTGCATCATTTATTATGTCTACTATAGCATTTTCCACGATGGTAGTGCCAAGCAAATATTCTCAAATTTCCTGTTGAGTATCTCCATCTCTTTTGTTTGTCAGAGCAACATATCGATTAAGTAAGACACGTCCATTTCTCTGTCTTCGGAGGAGTCCCTGTGGAATCTTGAATTGTGACGATTAGTAGAATGAGTGGATATTTGAAAGGGATGGATGCAAAAGGTGGCACCAGGGTCAGGCGGTACATACTTTACCAAGACCCACCTTACATTCACATCATGCAGCTGGAAACAGGTTGTGTTACAGCAGTCTGGTCAATGAGGTGGGGGTTTGCACTGTGATCCTCATGGCGGTGAGTCTGCTGAGACGCCTTACAGTTCAATGCAGCAATAAGAATCAAGGACCACCTTCATCAGTATGCCCTGGGATGTACGATGAGCCACTACAAAGTCACTACTAGAGAAAATTCACAGAGAGAAATGAACTCTATACAATAGATTTGAAAACAACAATTTAAATGGTGGTACCTACAGGAAGCAAAGAACAAGGCACTAATGGCAAAAGTAAAATCATGAGAGGAGTTTGGAGAAAACTGAAATAGAAATGTTGGAGAAAAGCAGTGTGTTCTACAAGACCATCATCATCAGGTGCCCTGCCAGTTGGTGTTCATGGACCTCAATGCTTCAATCATGTGTGTTGTTTATCAACTCTGTTGATTGTCATCATGCCCTTCTTTCAGGCTGTCCAACATCTTCTCGCTCTGCCTTCTTCTGTCTCTCTTTCCTGTTGTCAGAACATGTTCCAAACTATCTCTTCTCAACGCATGATCGAAAAAGGATGACTGCCTTGTTCTGATCTTTAAAATGAATTGTCTTTCTGTTTGTGCCTCTTCGAGTACTGTATCATTACACTTTCTTGTAGTCTATGGGATCCGCTGAATTTTGTCTGTAAAACCACATCTTCACTGCTTCCAAATATCTATGCTTTTGATTGCTGATTGTTCACGATTCATTGCCATATGTCAGCACTGGTTTCCATATAGCATACAAGTACTCTCTTTCTCAGTTCCAGCGACACAAGGTATTATTGCACGATTGCCTTCATGGTCTGGAGAACCGATTTTGCTTGGACTATTCTGCATTTTATTTCATGATTACATCTTCCATCTGATGTTATGTATGTGCCCAGGTATTTAATTGTGTTAACTTGCCCCACTACCAAGACCACATAAAAAAAAATAACACCAGGAAAGAAAAGGATAACTCTATGAAAATGGGTAAACTACAAACACTGTGTCTGCTTACAATCCCCGGGGACATAATAGTTAGACCAGCAGACGTGAAGAACATCTATCCGCCAGTCACACCGTACAATTTGAAAGAAACAGCGGATTAACAATTACAGGTTCTCCTTCTTCCAACCCATGCCCTGCCTCCCATCCCCAATTGTACTCTTTGCCCTCCCTGATATCCAAATCACTCAGTCGCCTCCATTCATGTGATGATATAAAGGTAAAGTTAGTCCCATAGCAAACACTGCTGTCGGGGATGAAGTGTTAGACACTTCACTGTACTAGGTCACGGCTTGTTTATCAGATCAGAGGGCCAGTTCAATTCCTCGCTGTATTTCCTTCCCAAACAGCTAGCCAGGTACCCAATTATGGTTGGGTTGACTGGAGCGTGTCTTATCAGATCAGAGGGCCAGTTCAATTCCTCGCTGTATTTCCTTCCCAAACAGCTAGCCAGGTACCCAATTATGGTTGGGTTGACTGGAGCGTGTCGATAACGGGAGTTGACCCCTGTACCCCCCCCCCCCCCCCAATACGCTAATTAGATGCTCTATATGAGATGATATGGAAAGTGAGTGCTTCATCACTACACTCTAATTAGACGCTCTGTAAGGGATATGAAACATGGGTGCTCTACTACACTAACTAGATGCTCTGTATGGAATGATATGGGTAGTGAGTGCTCCACCACTATGCTAATTAGATGCTCTGTATGGGATGATATGAAACGTGAGTGCTCCACCAATACGCTACTCAAATGCTCTATATGAGCAGTAAATGCGGTGAAACTTACCCTTCCCAAAACAACGGTAAATCTAAGGTCTGGAAGTCTGGTACGAGGTCAAGATACGGCCGCCATTTGGAGGATGTGTTGTTCTGTTCATTAAGCAGGGAGATAAGGAGTGGAACCCACTGGTTCGTAGCTGCTAGTTGTGCCTGATCTGAAACAGAATTGATCGCAAATACTACATATCACATACTGCCGCTGGGGATGGAGTGCATGAGACTAAGTCTGGAACCGAAAATGCAGCACAGTGAATGAGCTGACAGCAGCCAGCGACTCATAGCTGACCAAAACCCTTTTCAACCTTCAAGTATCAACCCTGGAAAAAAGGCTGCTCTAGTGTAGTCTGGCTAACAGAATAGGAATCACAGTGGGAAGGCAGACCTAGTATCTAAAAAGCCAGCTGAAACCAAATGCTTTAGGCATAACGGCACAGATACTGCAGCCTTGATGTAGTATTTATGACATAACATCCGTTTCAGGACAAACAAAAAAGAAAAACTAGTCCACAGTTCTTGTCGCCTTCTTTATCATTCACTCTTGCTATCACATCCATTTCGCGCAAAAAACTTTGTGGGCCATCTCAACCTTCACATATAAGCAGTGTATCCTTCATTTGGGTTGGATGCCCCTTTCCTTCTCTTGTATAGTTAACAGACTGGAAATTTGGTGGGCCATTTCAACCTTCCAACAAAAGCATAGTTAATACATTTGGGTTAGATGCCACTTTACTTCTATAGTGCAGTTAACAGAATGTTCTGTCTTTCTTTGTCCTCCCTAAGCTGCAAAGAAAATGAAACATTACAAGTTAACCTCCTGGGTCTTGCAAAGGTAAGATGGAAAAGGGTAAGAAACATCAGACTAAGCAGAGAAGAAACTCTCATTTACTCAGAACATGAAGCGGATAATCATGATCACACTGAGAGAGTCATCGTTACGTCGATAAAAGCTAGTTAGGCACTTATAGAATGGGAAACATAATCACGCTCACAGAGAGAGAGAGAGTCATCTTTACGTCGATAGAAGCTAGGTAGGCATTTATAGAACGGGAAGCATAATCATCTTAACACAGAGAGAGTCATTGTTATGTCGATAGAAGCTAGGTAGGCGCTTATAGAACGGGAAGCATAATCATCTTAACACAGAGAGAGTCATTGTTACGTCGATAGAAGCTAGGTAGGCGCTTATAGAACGGGAAGCATAATCATCTTAACACAGAGAGAGTCATTGTTATGTCGATAGAAGCTAGGTAGGCATTTATAGAACGGGAAGCATAATCATCTTAACACAGAGAGAGTCATTGTTACGTCGATAGAAGCTAGGTAGGCGCTTATAGAACGGGAAGCATAATCATCTTAACACAGAGAGAGTCATTGTTTTGTCGATAGAAGCTAGGTAGGCATTTATAGAACGGGAAGCATAATCATCTTAACACAGAGAGAGTCATTGTTATGTCGATAGAAGCTAGGTAGGCATTTATAGAACGGGAAGCATAATCATCTTAACACAGTGAGAGTCATTGTTATGTCGATAGAAGCTAGGTAGGCATTTATAGAACGGGAAGCATAATCATCTTAACACAGAGAGAGTCATTGTTATGTCGATAGAAGCTAGGTAGGCATTTATAGAACGGGAAGCATAATCATCTTAACACAGAGAGAGTCATTGTTATGTCGATAGAAGCTAGGTAGGCATTTATAGAACGGGAAGCATAATCATCTTAACACAGAGAGAGTCATTGTTATGTCGATAGAAGCTAGGTAGGCATTTATAGAACGGGAAGCATAATCATCTTAACACAGAGAGAGTCATTGTTATGTCGATAGAAGCTAGGTAGGCATTTATAGAACGGGAAGCATAATCATCTTAACACAGAGAGAGTCATTGTTATGTCGATAGAAGCTAGGTAGGCATTTATAGAACGGGAAGCACAATCATCTTAACACAGAAAGAGTCATTGTTACGTCGATAGAAGCTAGGTAGGCGCTTATAGAACGGGAAGCATAATCATCTTAACACAGAGAGAGTCATTGTTACGTCGATAGAAGCTAGGTAGGCATTTATAGAACGGGAAGCACAATCATCTTACCACAGAGAGAGTCATTGTTATGTCGATAGAAGCTAGGTAGGCATTTATAGAACGGGAAGCATAATCATCTTAACACAGAGAGAGTCATTGTTATGTCGATAGAAGCTAGGTAGGCGCTTATAGAACGGGAAGCATAATCATCTTAACACAGAGAGAGTCATTGTTATGTCGATAGAAGCTAGGTAAGCGCTTATAGAACGGGAAGCATAATCATCTTAACACAGAGAGAGTCATTGTTACGTCGATAGAAGCTAGGTAGGCGCTTATAGAACGGGCAGCATAATCATCTTAACACAGAGAGAGTCATTGTTACGTCGATAGAAGCTAGGTAGGCGCTTATAGAACGGGAAGCATAATCATCTTAACACAGAGAGAGTCATTGTTACGTCGATAGAAGCTAGGTAGGCGCTTATAGAACGGGAAGCATAATCATCTTAACACAGAGAGAGTCATTGTTACGTCGATAGAAGCTAGGTAGGCATTTATAGAACGGGAAGCATAATCATCTTAACACAGAGAGAGTCATTGTTACGTCGATAGAAGCTAGGTAGGCATTTATAGAACGGGAAGCATAATCATCTTAACACAGAGAGAGTCATTGTTATGTCGATAGAAGCTAGGTAGGCATTTATAGAACGGGAAGCATAATCATCTTAACACAGAGAGAGTCATTGTTATGTCGATAGAAGCTAGGTAGGCATTTATAGAACGGGAAGCATAATCATCTTAACACAGAGAGAGTCATTGTTATGTCGATAGAAGCTAGGTAGGCATTTATAGAACGGGAAGCATAATCATCTTAACACAGAGAGAGTCATTGTTACGTCGATAGAAGCTAGGTAGGCGCTTATAGAACGGGCAGCATAATCATCTTAACACAGAGAGAGTCATTGTTACGTCGATAGAAGCTAGGTAGGCGCTTATAGAACGGGAAGCATAATCATCTTAACACAGAGAGAGTCATTGTTACGTCGATAGAAGCTAGGTAGGCGCTTATAGAACGGGAAGCATAATCATCTTAACACAGAGAGAGTCATTGTTACGTCGATAGAAGCTAGGTAGGCATTTATAGAACGGGAAGCATAATCATCTTAACACAGAGAGAGTCATTGTTACGTCGATAGAAGCTAGGTAGGCATTTATAGAACGGGAAGCATAATCATCTTAACACAGAGAGAGTCATTGTTATGTCGATAGAAGCTAGGTAGGCATTTATAGAACGGGAAGCATAATCATCTTAACACAGAGAGAGTCATTGTTATGTCGATAGAAGCTAGGTAGGCATTTATAGAACGGGAAGCATAATCATCTTAACACAGAGAGAGTCATTGTTATGTCGATAGAAGCTAGGTAGGCATTTATAGAACGGGAAGCATAATCATCTTAACACAGAGAGAGTCATTGTTATGTCGATAGAAGCTAGGTAGGCGCTTATAGAACGGGAAGCATAATCATCTTAACACAGAGAGAGTCATTGTTACGTCGATAGAAGCTAGGTAGGCATTTATAGAACGGGAAGCATAATCATCTTAACACAGAGAGAGTCATTGTTATGTCGATAGAAGCTAGGTAGGCGCTTATAGAACGGGAAGCATAATCATCTTAACACAGAGAGAGTCATTGTTACGTCGATAGAAGCTAGGTAGGCATTTATAGAACGGGAAGCATAATCATCTTAACACAGAGAGAGTCATTGTTATGTCGATAGAAGCTAGGTAGGCGCTTATAGAACGGGAAGCATAATCATCTTAACACAGAGAGAGTCATTGTTACGTCGATAGAAGCTAGGTAGGCACTTATAGAACGGGAAGCATAATCATCTTAACACAGAGAGAGTCATTGTTACGTCGATAGAAGCTAGGTAGGCATTTATAGAACGGGAAGCATAATCATCTTAACACAGAGAGAGTCATTGTTACGTCGATAGAAGCTAGGTAGGCGCTTATAGAACGGGAAGCATAATCATCTTAACACAGAGAGAGTCATTGTTACGTCGATAGAAGCTAGGTAGGCATTTATAGAACGGGAAGCATAATCATCTTAACACAGAGAGAGTCATTGTTACGTCGATAGAAGCTAGGTAGGCATTTATAGAACGGGAAGCATAATCATCTTAACACAGAGAGAGTCATTGTTACGTCGATAGAAGCTAGGTAGGCATTTATAGAACGGGAAGCATAATCATCTTAACACAGAGAGAGTCATTGTTACGTCGATAGAAGCTAGGTAGGCATTTATAGAACGGGAAGCATAATCATCTTAACACAGAGAGAGTCATTGTTATGTCGATAGAAGCTAGGTAGGTGCTTATAGAACGGGAAGCATAATCATCTTAACACAGAGAGAGTCATTGTTATGTCGATAGAAGCTAGGTAGGCGCTTATAGAACGGGAAGCATAATCATCTTAACACAGAGAGAGTCATTGTTACGTCGATAGAAGCTAGGTAGGCATTTATAGAACGGGAAGCATAATCATCTTAACACAGAGAGAGTCATTGTTACGTCGATAGAAGCTAGGTAGGCATTTATAGAACGGGAAGCATAATCATTTTAACACAGAGAGAGTCATTGTTACGTCGATAGAAGCTAGGTAGGCATTTATAGAACGGGAAGCACAATCATCTTAACACAGAGAGAGTCATTGTTATGTCGATAGAAGCTAGGTAGGCGCTTATAGAACGGGAAGCATAATCATCTTAACACAGAGAGAGTCATTGTTACGTCGATAGAAGCTAGGTAGGCGCTTATAGAACGGGAAGCATAATCATCTTAACACAGAGAGAGTCATTGTTACGTCGATAGAAGCTAGGTAGGCACTTATAGAACGGGAAGCATAATCATCTTAACACAGAGAGAGTCATTGTTACGTCGATAGAAGCTAGGTAGGCATTTATAGAACGGGAAGCATAATCATCTTAACGCAGAGAGAGTCATTGTTACGTCGATAGAAGCTAGGTAGGCGCTTATAGAACGGGAAGCATAATCATCTTAACACAGAGAGAGTCATTGTTACGTCGATAGAAGCTAGGTAGGCATTTATAGAACGGGAAGCATAATCATCTTAACACAGAGAGAGTCATTGTTACGTCGATAGAAGCTAGGTAGGCATTTATAGAACGGGAAGCATAATCATCTTAACACAGAGAGAGTCATTGTTACGTCGATAGAAGCTAGGTAGGCATTTATAGAACGGGAAGCATAATCATCTTAACACAGAGAGAGTCATTGTTACGTCGATAGAAGCTAGGTAGGCATTTATAGAACGGAAGCATAATCATCTTAACACAGAGAGAGTCATTGTTACGTCGATAGAAGCTAGGTAGGCATTTATAGAACGGGAAGCATAATCATCTTAACACAGAGAGAGTCATTGTTACGTCGATAGAAGCTAGGTAGGCATTTATAGAACGGGAAGCATAATCATCTTAACACAGAGAGAGTCATTGTTACGTCGATAGAAGCTAGGTAGGCATTTATAGAACGGGAAGCATAATCATCTTAACACAGAGAGAGTCATTGTTACGTCGATAGAAGCTAGGTAGGCATTTATAGAACGGGAAGCATAATCATCTTAACACAGAGAGAGTCATTGTTACGTCGATAGAAGCTAGGTAGGCGCTTATAGAACAGAAAACATCATCATCAGAATAACAGCAGCAAGATTTCAATCAAGAGGGAGAAAATAACATTCATACAGAGCCAGACAACATTGCTGATGAAAAAATCAAATAAGAATTCTATGATATGCTCCAAAGAAACAGAACAAAGCTCTGACATCTAGATAATCATGGGAGCTAAATGCAAAAGTTGAAACAGACAACACCAATTACGAACTGATTATTGTTAAGAACAGCATGTGAAACGGAAATGAAAATGCGTACAGGTTTGTTAACGTCTGTCCTTGTTGAGGGGATGGCGTGGCCCAGTGACACGGCCCACAACCAGAAGGCGCTGGGTTCGATCCCCATCACAGCAACGGCCGTTACTCCGGGGAAGCAAACCCTTAGAAAATGCAGGAGGAAGCGGGCCCTTACATAAAATGCATGCTGAAGTCGGATGCACTGGGCCGACAGGCGCAACAATAACAACCACAGTGCAACGCGCACTCCACAATAGATCCAAAATGGAGATGCTGTTTATGGTATATTAGTTCAAAGAGAGGCGCAAATGGACTTGGCCCATCCCGTGTCCTTAGTGACTATGTCAATAAAACTGAAGGCTTTCAAAGACAGGGCAGGTAAAAAAGCCACACATACACACTAAACCTCCTATATAAAAACAAAAAAGGCTAAATTCAAACTTAATCTGAAGAACCAATTCAAAATCTCTGAACCACACAGACGAAACCATAACCAGCCACTGGTGCAAGATTGAGACGCATAAATAATTTGGGATACATGTGAAGAGGTTCTTGGAAAGTGAAGTAAACACAGAAAACACATTGAACCTGATAGAAGAAAGAAGGACTGTAAAGGACAAGAAGAATAGACAAGACTACATTATACACAAAGGAACATTAAAAAGTGAAAAAGAGTGCTGGACATGAGAAAAAACACAGTCAAATTGTCAAAGAGGCTGAAAAGGAAACAAAACAAGGAGACAGAAACACTATATATAGTTTGAATACTATCAAGGAAAAAGCAGAATCACAACACACCAGTGAAAGACAAACAAGGACATATTGCCTGCAGATGGGATGAATATTTTAAAGAAACTCTAAATAAAAATCCATCAATATCTCAAACTGACATAGAACCAGCAAAGGAACCTCTAAATGTAAATATTATTCCACCAACAAAACAAGAGATCATGCTCAAATTATTGCGGAATGGAAATACTGTAGGACCAGACCGAGTCCCTTCAAAAGCAATGAAAGTGGACATCCCAACCACCAAAGAAATGCTACATCAGTTCTTCAAGATACTAAGGGAACAAGAAGAAATTCCCAACAGATATCTTCTTCTTCTGCGTTCGTTCTCAATCTCCCGCTACCAAACCCTAAAAGGGCTTAAGTAGCAGAATGTAGTCCAGAGAACGGAATGCGTTGTGTCGTAGTTTACAGCTTGACTGCGATATTTGCACCTTTCGGTCCAACACATCCGACTTCAGCAAGCATTTTTTGAGTACCGGGTTAGCATTCCCTCTTCGATCCCTTCTCCTTAGCCAGTCTGCCCTGCTGCAGCCTGTTATCCAGGATCACCGTGTGGAGGTGTAGAAGGGTCTTGGCAGCTCTGGGTCGCTGACCACTGCAGCTCATGCGCTGCTCAGCGTCTTGATTCCCCCAACAGATATAAAGATGGATACCTGACCAAATTAGCAAAGTAAGTAAATCTGACTTCATGTAGTTCAGTTCATCTCGCAACCCATCAGGTCATTGGAAACGTGAAGACACTCCCACAATCCAACGCCATCTCTCTCAGTCCGCTGCCGCCAGTCGTGCCTCCTCAGGATGAAGGTTTGACCACTCAATGATGTTTTCTGTTCATCTCTTCCATGGACGTCCCCCCCTTTCTCTTTCAGCTCAGCAAGTCTAGCTTTAAACAACAACATCCTTTTATATATAAATTTCACTTATTACAATCTTTGACTTTTAGATTAGTTAGAAATTTTGGTTTGTGACATTCTTAGTCCCTGATGAAGGCCTTTTGGCTATAATAAGTTGTTTTGTAGAAACTAGCTCACACTTATTTAAGTTTTCACCTGTGTATTTTTTGGGTCCAAATAGGAAGCAAAGAATAGCATCAATGTTACCTGTCAGGCATGTTGCAAGGGGATACTAAAGAGTTGACTACTTCCTCCTGTAGAAACTATAATCCATAAGAGAATTAAAAGATCACACTCCAGGTTAGAAAAAGAGTGACTAAGTCAGGTAAGCCATCTATACTTCTCTCAGATCAAAGTCTATTTGCAGGTTACCACAGACAGGCAGCACTCACTGCACAATTAACACCTCAGGCATTAAGAATTAAGAGAGGAATGTCATAGGTAGCACAAGCAGAGACCAATTGGACAGGTGACAGTCAATTTCCTGCTGGTCTGTGAATAAGTTATTGCGGAGATCACATTAAGGTGATTTAAGCGCTGTTAAATCGTTGGTTGTATTTTCAACTACCTATTTTTGTGAGGAGACTCTTATCAGTGATCAAATTCAAACAGAGAAACCGAGCGGATGTCAATGGATCGCTTAATCTCTTGGAAACAACGCTGCAGCCATGCTTATCAAGCATTCTAGCAAAGAAACATCAACAGATTTTGCACTAACTTTATTTGAATGAAATATTGCTTTCTTAAAAGTTCAAGCTGTTGTTCTGTTTTTAATATGTTTATTTACTGCTCGGTTTCTGGTTACCTAAAGTAACTAGAATTTTCAAATTTATATTATAACATCTAAAAACTGATACACAAAATACTATATTTATATTACTATATTATATGATTTTTATGTCTGTTTGTGTGGTCTGCAAATAGTTTCTCCCTATTTTCACAGGTCCGAGAACTTGTTTTCCTATTCATGGGTCCGCAGGTGTAAAAAAGTTGGGCACCACTGGTTTAAACAATAAGTAATGGAGAAGGACAGGTCCACACTGGTGAAAGAATGACAGATTATCACAGTCATCATAACCGCAGACAGGAAATGCAGAGAGCAGTACAATGAGAGAGATGAGCTCAAGGTCAACCAACTAGTGGTATTTTTGTTGAATGTCCACAATGAGCGACTTTACTCTTTGTGTGCCCTGAAAAGAACGCTAAGTGGCAGGTTGTAGTAGCTTTACTGACATCTCGAGCACGCTGAAGGTGGACCAGGGTCCTCCGGGAAGTTGTGCTATGCTTGACGTAATTTATGTATAAATTAATATCACGGGTATCATATCGAAGCCCCCACCCCATTAGCCAGTCTGTCATAAAGCAGTCTGTTTCCAGGGAGAACTGTGTGGCAGTGAGGTGGAGGTCTTGGCCAGTATATTTTGCCTGACCCTGACTAACATGTCTGATCAGTATGTTATGTCTGACTCTGACTAACATATCTGATCAGTTTTTTTTTTGCGTTCGCCTTATTTCTCTATTTCCCAAAATGGTGTGCGCTGCACTATGTTTTCATTTCGCGTGTGTCGGCCCAGTTCATCTGACTTCGGCATGCTTTTTATGTAAGGGCTCACTTTCTCCTGCATTATCTAAAGGTCTGTTTCCCCGGGGTAACTGCGGGTGCTGTGATTGGGGAACGAACCCAGCAACTTTGGCTTATGAGCCTTGTCACTTAACCACTAACCCACGCCATCCCATTTGATCAGTATGTTATCCCTGACTAACATGTCTGATCAGTATATTTTGCCTGACCCTGACTAACATGTCTGATCAGTATATTTTGCCTGACCCTGACTAACATGTCTGATCAGTATATTTTGCCTGACCCTGACTAACATGTCTGATCAGTATATTTTGCTTGACAAGACATTAGTCTCCTCTCCTCTAACCAACTGGTAAATGATGATACGACTCAGTATTATGATGCTATCATTCATAAAGATGGATCAGTGCTACCCTGTGAGATATCTGGTTGGGGCTTCTCTGCTAGAGTGGGAGGTCAGGTTGCTGCAGAGCAGAATGGGGCATACAGAACAAAAACTTCCAGTTCAAGAACAGAAATGGAAGCAGTGACTGCAGTCATTGTGTTAGATCTTAACTTTGGAAGGCACAGAAGAGATTTTTAACTTAACTTAACGTCTTTATACTGGTTTAAAAGACTACAGAGTCTGTACACAACCAGTTTCTTGGATGGTAGTTTTTACCGATGTGCAAGTATATCTTAACAGACTCAAACACCAGAGCTAAGTAGACCTGCAGCCAGTTAGGCGCCACCTATAGCTGCTCTTAACAAACACCTGGGGAAAGGTACAAATAACTTGGGTAGATTTCTAATTTGAATTTTGTTGGGACAGCTTCCATTAAGACTACTCCTTTTGATTTCAGACTGCCAAGGAATTTTTAACGTGCTCGACACTGAACACAGGAGTCCTGATCTCACAACCCAGAGATAAGAGGAGTATTTACCAGAAGAAATACGTGAATAAATGTACGGCATGGGTGGATGGCAGGCATGGTATAGAGGTACCAAACCTGTAGGGGTTGGTGTAGATCTACTGTCCTGGTCCTACTGGGGTTCAGAACAACGAAAGAGCTGACATCAAGACTTCAAAATTCCCAATTACGGATACACTAGAAATGGATAGGAGTGACATTACGGAGTTTATCAATGACCGTCTGTTTGATGACGACACCAAAATAGATGAATCAGCAATTCACAGACTGCAGCGCAAGAAAGAACGTAACAGAAGTGTGTACAAGCAGCGAGCTGCTGAAACGATTAGTATCTACAACCTTCACCCATTACTGAGAAAGACTGAGCATTTATTGGTATGTCCAGTGTGCAGTGAAGCCGATTCTTAGAACAGAACAGTAAAATAGTTTGTAGTCTATAATTTTCAAGAAGCTTTGCTGATAATATTACAACCAATGTACTATAATTATACCTTTTTCTATAAGATCTGCAATGCCACTGGTTGATGGTGTGAGAAGGGATGATCTTGGCACCTGAAACAAGCAATACCCTTCCACAATATCCTCCACAGCAACCATACCGTATTCAGCACATGACCCCTCTTGTTCAACTCGTACCTGAAAAGATGGAAGAACATTACAACCATAAGAAATATAGGAAAAACTGAAATGTGTTGCTGTGATACTGGTAGAATGACAAAGGAACATCTGCTGCAAAAGTTCCCAACATGAAAAATAAAGTTTGCATTTATGGCCATCCAGAGGAGTGGACAAACTCTATTGAAATACCACTGCATTCAGATATGGACTGTCATAACTGGGAAATGATGTGGGGGTAAGATCCCACCAGTGGCCAAATGCTCCTAAGGTGTGCATCATTCATTGCCTCTGACAGTCAAGTTTAATAGCTGGCTTTCTCGCATGGCTACAAAAAGCCCATTGGAACTGTTTTAACTAACGGGAGGAGCACGCAAGGTGAGTCACAGTCGCCTTAAAAAACAAACTAGTTTCTTCAGGCATACAGAGGTAGTTAACCTTGTCTGGTAGTCTGTCTAGGAGAAAGTAACTCCAAACTTCCGCTGCCTTTCTTGGAACACCCAACCACAGGAAAAGGCTCCAGATGTAAGTCCAGTGGAAAAATCTAGTCGGAGCCCCTAAGGCAGCCTAGTGCTGACCTGCACTATTCTGGCAGCTCCTGCAATCTGAATGGTACCAAACTGTATTGATATTGTTGATTCTGTGCATCTACTAGCTGTGTGAAGAAGAGGAGCATGCTGCACGGACTGAACAGCTTGATCTCCATATATTTGTGCCCGAGCTTGTACCTTAGAGAGGATACTTAAAGCACTAGAAATAGATTCATAATCTAATCTTTGGTGCTCACTGCACCAAATGGAAACATTTTCTGCAGCCTTGATTTCAAATTAGGTGAAGAGAGACTATTACAAAAAAGCAGAAGAGGAAAGGATATGTGGAAAAGAATACAAAAATATCACCTCAAGGACACATCATCCCATTTTCAGTAATAATTGAAGGAAGCTGTCCTTTCTTTAATTCAACTTTTCACTCAAATGTGAAGAATTGATGATCACAGCAGCTGACCCCTTTTAAATTAAACCAGTTTCTAAGCATGTGCAATCACCTTGTCACTCCAATGCTTTCAAGAGATATGCTGGGGTGCCAATATTTTACAAGAGTTGTCTTGGAGGGGGCCTAATCTGCTGTGTTTTCCAACAATCTGGAGGGTCTTGTGCTGTGTTGTTGGGTCCTGTGAATTTTCAGGATAGTGTCTGTAGAGACCATCAGAAGGTATGTACTTCTTGGGGAGAGCAGATTGTCTTGGGCAGATTGATGATAATGTGTGATTTCAATATAGATTGTGTTATTGTCTCTGTGATCGAATTTGCAGTTTCATTGCACTCCAAAATCTATGTGAAATATAGGTCTCTGCTTTCTGAATATGGATCTCTTTCCTTTTTAAAATCTTTGTGGAAAACAAATTCTCTTACTCTTTGTAGGACATGTAACACCTACTCTTGTATAATATGGGTCAACCTGCCATCTGTGTAACAAAATAGTAACATCGATATCCCATCTCTATGTTAATGTACAAGATGTATCCCGATGCTCTTTCACTGAACTGCGATCTCCATGCTCTTTGTGGAGTATGGACAAAACTGTCCAGTGTCCTCGATCTTTGTAGAACAACATGTCTCAAGACACGTCACACTCAAGTCTGTCTGTGACTGTCTTAGAATGTCTATCGCCCACCAAACTCTGTGATTATTTTAAGTTTAAATGTATTGTATGAGCACTTCTTTGATTCATCCCCAACTGCAGTTCTATCCACACTCCACACTGACCACAGTCTGCTATTTTTCTCATTTTAGTATGTACTCTGTATCGTGTATCACAACTAACCTAGTACTAAACTAGGCCGACTAATCATAACAATATTTAAATATTATTAACTAAGTCAAGTTAATTAAAAAAATTAACAATATATCTAAATAACATAGAATTGATAGTATAATGTTATATTTATAAAATATAAATAAGTACTACTAGTTAGTAGAAGTAGTAGTAGTAGCTATGATGGTTCAGCAATAGGTAATACTAATGAAATAAACAGTAAAGTAATACTATTATTACTAATTCTAATAGTAATACTGTCAATATAATTTTGAATTTATGACGTGTGGTGGACTCAACTGGAGTGACTGAACATTGTACCCCATCAACCATTTATTATAGGATTAAAAAGTACCTTATTGGTTACGTGGAAATTGTTTTCTCTACACCAATCTATAAAGTTTCTTAGTTTCCCATCAGAAATATCCGACAGAGTAACCTTCTTCGTGGGGACATCCTCGATTCCGATTTCAAGTTGTCGTTTCGTTGCGGCGTCCATTTTAAGTAAATCGAGAAATTAGAGTGGTTTCCCTTCTCTTGTCCCATTCGTGAGTGAAACGACAAGATGGGGACAAGTACACACAGCTGCTAGTGGAAGAGGCGGAAGATCGACCTGTGCGACGACTCTAAAAGCGGGAGCTGAAAACGCCTGGTAGCGGACTAAGGGCGCACCAGAGACCATAGTTGGTAAGCGGCCAGAACAACGTTCAGAAAGCAATGGCAAACTACTGGATGTAAAATGCCAAGAAACTTATGACAGTCCAGAGATACGAAACTCAAAGATCTGATAGCGAGGCCCTCAGGCCAGGCAGATCATCGACGCCAACTGGGGAAGAGGCCGATTTCAGAGTCAGTTCAAGTAATAGAGATGACGATCTAAAGCCTGACTGCATTACAGTGGACAACTCTGAAATGGGACTAAAAATAAAACTAAGAATAGGCACCTGGAACGTCAGGGCAAGTTGCTCATGATTGGAAGAGAAATTGAGAGAACAAAGATAGATATTCTTGGAGTCTCTGAACACAGATGGGCCGATCAAGGGCACTGTACCAGCTCCTCATGAGAAACATTCATATAATCTGGAATGGACAAGGGTGGAAAAAGCGGGGTCGGCTTTATTCTGTCAAAGAAGACGGCACCTTCACTACTCGGTTACAATCTAGCCAACGACCGAATAATTGTAATCAGACTAAAGAAAAAGACCAGAAATGTAACAATAATTCAAGTGTATGCACCCACATCAGCAGCTGACGATTGCGAAATGGGTGATTTTTTATAACACCTTGCAAGAAACGATGGAAAAAGTTAAAAAAAATAGATATCTTGATCATCATTGGCGATTTCAATGTGAAAGTCGCAGAGGAAAGAGCTGAAGAGGAAAGAAGTGTTCGAGGACCTTTTGGTTTGGGACACAGAAATGAGCGAGGAGAAAAACTGGTTGAATTCTGCACGGAAAACAACCTCTCCATTGCCAACACCTTATTCAAACAACATCCACGTAGACTATACACGTGGACCTCCCCTGATGGCAAAAGCAGAAACCAAAAAGATTACATCCTAGTGCAACAAAGATGGAGATTAAATGTGCTGGCAACAAAAACGCTGCCAGGAGCAGACTGCGATACGGACATGAATTACTGTTTTCAGTTTTCAAAACAAGACTACGTAGGATCAACAAAGGTTGCCAGCCAATACGCTTCGATGTATCAGCAATACCTACTGAATACAACATCAAAGTAGAAAACAAATTTGAGTCGTTGCTTGCGGTACAGAAGGAGATGACATCTGAGGGGTTGACATCGTATACAAGGGACAGCGAAAGAAATGATTTCCAAGATTTTGCACAAGAAACAGAGCTATATAACATAGGAAACACAACAACTCATTGAAGAAAGGCAACAATTAAAACAAATGGGAAGTAAGGGGACCAACAAAGCATATAAAAACTGCGCAAGAAAAGTTAGAAGAGAAATAAGAAAAGATAAAGAAAGATACATAGTGGAAACGTTTAAGGACATAGAAAACCTGCAGCAACAAGGCAGAGAGAGAGAGAGAGAGAGAGGGAGAGAGAAAGAGAGAGAGAGAGAGAGAGAGATGCATTTAAGGCAATACGAACACTGACAAAGGAGTTCCGTCCGGTTCCACATGTCATAAATGACAAAGAGGATAACACATTAACAGAAACCAAAGACATACTGAATAGATGGAGAGAGTACTACAGAACCATGTATGGAGGTAGTACAAAACGCTAAGTTAAATCCTACCAAAGGATGAGAAACAACCTGAAGCAACATTGGAAGAAGTACGCTCTGCAATTAAAAGCCTGAAAAAGTCCTCAGGATGCGATGATATCCCAGCAGAGCTAATACAAGCAGAAGGGAAGGCAAGTGATCGAGTATATCACAAGCTGCGTAAACAGATATGGCACAGTGCAGAGGGGCCAGAAGCAATGAAGAAATCAATCTATATTTCCCTCCCCAAAAAAGGCAACCTGAAGCTGTGCACGAACTATCGTGCTGATCAGCCACGCTAGCAAGATACTCTTGCGAATCATATTAAGAAGTTTAGAGAAAAGGTTTGAATCTGAAATTCACGTAGTCCGTGCAGGTTTTAGGAAAGACAGAGGGACCAGGGACCACATATTCAATTTAAGGAATATCTACGAAAAATGTAGAGAGTTTAATGTAGACCTGTACACATATTTCATTGATTACACCAAGGCCTTCGACACGGTAAAATATCAAAATCTGTGGAAAATCATGAAGGATTGCAGTACAAAAGGGAGTCCGACAGGGATGTATCCTCTCACCTTATCTGTACAACATATATGCGAAATGTATAATGAGAAATGTTCAAGAAGATGAGAACATTGAAAGTTTTGACCCATTTACGATTGGGATTACGAGATTCTAGAGTTACGATACGCAGATGACACAATAATACTATCAAGAAGTGCTGAAGGGCTAGAGCAGCTACTTTCAGCCGTTAATGGACATACTAAAGATCAAAACCTGTTTATAAACATAAATAAAACAAAGATAATGACCACCGACAAAACACAATGTCAGTATAAATTTACAGTGGGTGGTGATGAAATAGATCAGGTCACACATTTTGAATATCTGGGCTCCAGAATTGACAAAAATGGCGACTGCTCGAAAGAAATCAGAAGAAGACTATCTATAGCAATGCAGAGACTGAACAGCCTGAAGAAATTATGGCAGGGCACCAACAAAATGATAAAAGTAAAAGTCTTGACTATGTTTTTCCTGGGGCAGCTTTTCTTATGTTAGAAATAAACAAAGAACGGAAGACAAAGTAGGCACTCTCATAGATAGTACAGGAAAAAAAATAAGTGAGAATAGGGAGGCAGCTAATCTACTCAATCAGTACTTTGGCACAGTCTACACATAAGAAGACTGCTCCAAGAACTCAGAGCCTATAGATATCTTTCATAGAGACATGGATACCGAGGGATGAAGATTAATCTGTATTACAGAGGAAACCTATGAATTTGATGTTCATTTCTTCTACCAGATCAGTGGAGTAGCTACGGGCACTACGATTTGTCTCAGCTACTCCTGCCTCTTCGTGGTTCTTTGGAATAACTAATTTAGTCTCACTATCAGGGCTTTTCCCAATAATATACTATCGATACATCGATGGTTGTATAAATATTTCCGGCATGCCTGAGACTGACCTCTCGAATATTGTTGACTTTGTTATAACTTTGCTTGCACCACTTCACTTCTCGTATCTCTGTTTCGCCAGTCAACTTTTTTGACAGCACCGGCTCCATCTGGCCTGCCCTGTACAATAAACTCGCGGACACACATTGCTATATTCTTTATACCTCTTCTCCCCCTCGATCTTTCCATAACTCACTAGCACGTTCTCAGCTGCTACAAAAAGCCCACAAGATAACTGAACATAACATTGACGTCTTTATACTGGTTTATAAGACTGCAGTCTTATAAAACCAGTTTCATTAAATTACCTTGCTCTAAACGCTACGCGCATCCAATTTATTCTTAAACGAATTAATCACCCCTGTATCCACTACCTCCCGTGGCAATGCCTTGCCTTCAAAGCATTCACCCCTCTCTGACTAAAAAAATATTTCCAAATATCTAATCTGGACATTTCTTATTATTTGTAGCTATGCCCTCTTGTTCTTGTTGGTGGTTGTATTTTGAAAAACTTGTTATAGCCTAATTTATCCGTTCCTTCGATCATCTTATCAACCTGTATTATCACCTCGAATTATTCTCTATTCTAGACACTGTAGGCCAATTTTTCTTTCCTCATAACTTTCCTCATAACTATAATTCTGGAATCCCAGAATTATCGACTTATTCAGTAAGCGGCTCAATCAAAAACCCATCCTTACCTTTACCGTCATTGAGAAATTAGGTCTTACTTTTCATCCTCACAACTAATATATTCGTGAGATCTTGTTCCTCCATTTCTATATCCTTCATTCCGGTCATTTCTCACGTGCAGTCGTTACTGATTCGCCATTTGTGTAGTCCACATACGAAATAGAGATTAGCATGACATGTTGGTTAGAAGCAAGCTTAAATTCGACACGAACTAACAAGCGTGGACAAACTAGACACCTTGTTTTGAAGAAACATGCGTGGTTGCGTAATGTATTCCAGTGTTACCCTGAAACTTCTAGTGGCCTTCCTGAAATAAGCTTTCTAAGAAAAAGACATGCATCTCAGGTAAAATATTCTACTCAATTAAATGCAACATGAGAACAAGACGTCGAACATCGCATGAGCTGCAGATGTCAGCGACCTAAACGGAACTTCTAGCGTCAAGGGACGTGAACCAGAGCTCACAAGACCATTCTACACCTACACGTAGTGATTCTGGATAACAGGCTGCAGCAGAGCAGACTGGATAAGGAGATGGTTCGAAGAGGGAATGCTAGCCTGGCACTAAAAAAATGCCTGCTGAAGTCGGATGTGTCGGACCGAAAGGTACAAATATCGCACTCAAGCTGTAAACTACGATACAGCGCATTCTCTGGACTACATTCTGCTACTTAAAGCCCTTTTAGGACTTGGTAACGTGAGATTGAGAACGAACGAAGCCAAGCCAAGCCAAAATAACATGAAATACATCAAGGAGACGGGCCTTAAACTCCATGCCCGCTTCCGCAACACTTCAATGACCTTTCAAATAACTTCGGAAATCCGGTCGCTAGCCGTTTTCAGATTTCTGAATCATATTCACTATCATCTTCTCCTGCTCCGCCGATGATCGTCACTGGTTTGAGCTTGCGATCAATTTATTCTTCATTATATGATTCAATAAACCTCATAGTTGTGAATGCCTTCTATACCTTTCCGTAGGTGTCTTTGCACGTTCCTATCTTTTGTTATTTCTTTCCCTCGATTTCTATCTATCTATCTGTCTATCTGTCTGTCTGTCCATCCATCCATCCATCCATCCATCCATCCATCCATCCATCCATCCATCCATCCATCCATCCATCCATCCATCCATCCATCCATCCATCCATCCATCCATCCATCCATCCATCCATCCATCCATCCATCCATCCATCCATCCATCCATCCATCCATCCATCCATCTATCTATCTATCTATCTATCTATCTATCTATCTATCTATCTATCTATCTATCTATCTATCTGTCTATCTGTCTGTCTGTCTGTCTATCTATCTGTCTATCTGTCTGTGTTCTTTGCGCGCCAAATGCGGAGCATACGGCAGATACAAATGATCTACAGTTGGAACAGTGTGACGCCACTGTCTTTAGATTTAGTATAGTGCTGAGGTCCATTGATCTTCTGAGTGTTTCCTTGGGTCTCCCTATTTTCCGAACGCCCCTTGGTTTCCATTCTAGTGCTTGCAATGAAAGACGGTTGTTGTTCATTCTAAGGACATGTCCGATGTATGTCCATGTTTTTTTTCTTCTGATAATGGTCGACTCGTATAGTTGGCTTTTCAATGATCTATGCAACGACAAGAGCGACGGTCTTTGATTGATTGACGGATTGATTGACGGATTTGATTATTTGGATTTTTCAGCGAGAGATAGAATATTCTACCAAGAGATTTCTCGTGAACAACATAGCTGCGTAGGCCCGTAGAAGCATACATCCCGAGTAATTGTCCCGAAGACTAGAACGACAATTTGACGCGAACCAACAGCGTGAACAAAAATGGCTACTTAAAACCACTGACCACCTTCACACAATAAGCCAGTTTATGGAGATGACAGGAGACGCCATTTTGCATCTATCCATTGTCTTTGTTAACTATGAGAACGTTTTGATAGTGTAGACATAGCTGCAGTAATACATTACACGAGACATCGAGTTATCTATAGACAGTACGCCCAACTAATAAGAAAAGATTAACTATTGATGTATAGGCCGCAATTGAACTGAACTGAGCACCGCGCAGCAATAGAAATGAAACCGGAAGTTTGGTCCGAATAAGAAAACATGAATATAATCATATCACGAAGCCAAGCCATATCTCAATGACACAGATGATGAATACGTGTACACGAAATAAAGTGAATCTGCAGCAATGGTTGTCAATAATGATACCATAATAATAATAGCATTGTTTGATCGGAATGTGGGGGTAAATATTAATGTATTGTTTTATATGACAAATGAGCTGTTTGACAAATATATGTTGAGAAATTATTTTGGTTCTACTTCTTTCGTTCTTTTAAAAATAAAATGTTGTTTTTTGTATAAATAGTCTTTTGTCTCCAGTGTTACAAAGTAGGCTCTTTCCAGAGGGGGGAATCTCGGCATTGTATCTGCCTGTTTGTCCGTCATAGGCCAAGTGCCATTCCATTTTACAGATATAAGTTGCACACCATTACAGTGTGTATCTGCGTGGGATCCTGATTGTATGGTACGCCTCTTACCTGGTTGTCCATCACAGGCCAAGTGCAATACCGTTTTGTAGATATAAGCAGACCCTCATAGTGTGTATCTTTTCGTTTAATTAACCAAATTCCGCATAACAAAATAGATCTATCAAAATACGCTCTTGTAGCATGCCCCCCTTCCCCCCCCCCCCCCCCCCCCCATCCCTAAAAATAAGGACATGCGTTAATTTAAACTAAAGCTTTTACCGAAAAGCACAGTTTTTAAATATTAATTTGTTTAACCAGGCGATGTCTCTATGGGGATCGGTACATGTTCGCTCACCGGTCGTCTTAACACCTGCCGTATTTAATGGAAGACGTGCTCTTCCAGACGTTTCTATAAGGTTTGACTCGCCCACAGTCTAAGATTTTACCTCCATAGACTTGTATCGGACCGGTTTGTAGGCGCCAGCTGCTCGCCATTTGTCAGAGCCACGTTAGATTAAACATAGGGTACCAAGCGAGAGAGCGCTTGGCTTGGTTGCAAGCATTTCACATTTAGATAAGACCTATAGTAACCCTTAACCCCCCCCTCCCCTCCACCCGCCCTGAGAAATAAAATCAAGGGAGCACATAGATGACCAGGGCACAAAAACAGAACACATTTGTGATATCCTGGTAAAGTAGGAAACAAAATGCTACATCAAGTAGGTCTGTCTATTATGATATACAATATATTGCCCACACCTGCTCGAGAGAAATGCACACATAATATTTCTCTTTATTTTCTAGCACTTTTGTGCACTTTATGAAGGATAAGTATGCCATAATGTTGTTGTTGTTGTTGTTGTTGTTGTTGTTGTTGTTGAAAACTATTTGCGCCGAGGCTTTCATTTTTGACAAATTTCCTGTTAACAACTGATCGTGTATCCTGGGCCTGCCGATAAAGGTGTGCTTTGTTCCATCTTGCATACTGCAGTTCGAAGACTCTCAAAAGGTTAGCCACCACATGGATTGCAGCGTCGATCCCTTCTTCACTGGTCAGATTGCTGTAAAGAAATCTGCTTTCAGGAGCACAGCATAGTTTTTAAATGAGGGTCTTAGTATAGTCTTTGCAGATAATCAGTGCTTGCTGTACGACGATGAAAACAAACTGCAAAATCACATGAACGCGCTTGCGACTACCTGTGATAAATACAAAATGCGAATTAGCGAGAACAAGACAGAAACTATGATGATCAGTAGATAAGTCTAAATGATATTGCTTTTCAACAGGTCGATGAGTTCAAGTATTTGGGCAATATTTTTTCAGCAGACGGTAGGTTCAACAGGGAAATCGAGACAAGGTGTTAGAAAGCATCTGCGGTGACTTATCAACTGTTCCCATTGCTTAGACACCCGCGCATTAGTTTGGCAACAAAGCAATAGCTGATAAACAGTATATTTATGCCGATTTTGTGCTACCAGTGCCAAACATGGTCTCTGCCAAGGGCATTCGAGAGCAGAATTTTTACTTGTGAAATGAAGTGTTTGAGGAAAGTCACCGGTGTGACCAGAAGAGACATAATGTGGAATGTCGACATTCGAAGTATAGTCGGCACTACGTCTTGTTCCGAATACATTTCCAGGCAGAAAATAAGTTGGTTTGGTCATCTCATGAGAATGCACCCTCATCATCTTCCACTGATGGCTCACAATGCCGGTAGATCTGGCTACAGGACAAGAGGCGGCCGCGAGATAGGTGGATAGATGACATTAGAGTGATTGTGCAATGACAAGGGCTCACATTGACCGACGCAACGCACTTGGCGCAGGATAGACGACTTGAGCTCCCTACGCCGCTAAACGGCACAAGTGGAAAGAAAACTAACTGACTAACTAGTATAGTGCACTTACCCATGACGTTGGTAATTTCACCCTTCAAAAGACATGGAAAACAGATTTGACAGCATTTCTGATGCTCACACAAAGAATGAATGTAGTGAAAGTATTATTATTTCCTGTCCTAGATAGATACACGGAGATAGAAGCAGATATCTGGAGTTCTATTGAAAATCGCGTGGCCCGCTTTCAGTTTTTGAACAGCGATCTGTGTCTCACGTGGCGGAGTGAGTGCGGGGCTTGCCTTGATCCTTGTTTTTACAGCAAGTGAGCAACATCTCGTTTTGGGGTATCGTGCCTGTTAACCGTATCGAGAAGCTATCAATGTGCCTGCTTTTAAAAAAAATTGTATTATATTTTACGAGTTTGCCTCACTAGTTTCTACTGGCGTAGACGTGTCTATTCCACCCCAGACCGTAGTCAAATGGGCGATATTAAGACGCATAAACCAGTGCTTGGATGTATGTGTGCATCTGTATATACCTATGCTAGGTTTGTGCGCTCTCAGAAACCAGCCCAACCAAAATGCAATGGAAGGGCCTCACCCGCTGCGATCAAGGCGGGCAGTATATACGGAACTCGTCTGAGGACCCGTTTGTTGGTGCAGGTGGTAGCTTCCCGCAAGGTTTTGGCATGGCCCGCTTTATAGAAGGCAGTCGGACCCAGGCCAGACTCAAAATCGCACTGTGCTAAGGTTGTCAGACTCAGAATCGCTCCTTCATATCAATGATGGGCGTCAGGATGAACGCTTAAAGTTGTAGGGCTACTAGAAAGTCGCTTTTCGTGTCCATTTGTTGCCAGACATGACCACTGCATGCCGGACCATCTGTCTTTTATAAACAACGCAGAATCTATAACGTCATTGCAGGAATTTGGTTTACGATTCCCGCCTTGTTTAAAGCAACGATATAAATTTCCCATTAGACAAATATTACAGAAGGGATCTAAATGCTGAGCAGGCATGTTCTGCAGCGTACCTGGCTACTTAAAGCTGAGGAATAGCTGAGGCGGCGATTACAAAAATACATCAGATGATAGCAAAAGTAGGCTAATTATATATAGCTTTATAATTTAAGGAAAGAGATTGGTACATTATTCGTAATGCAAATTGATTGGATAGCAAAGCTAGGGTCAGGTTCAGGTACATAATGATCAATAAACCACCTCCTGTCCACCCATTGTACATAAAAACTTGTTTTAACACAGCATACTTTCCAGAAATTCAGTCGATGGTGCATCATGCTGTAGGCTAAATCATGCGAACACCCTATTGAATTTGCTACACTATTTATCGTTACTCGTCTATCAGTTCGAATCCTCTCCCACATCCGCTGCACACATGCTGGTCTCTGAACAGGACGACCAGGTCTCAAGTTGTCAGCAATAATTGAGCATCCTTGAGAAAATGTATCGCCCCGGTTTTCTACCGCTTTACGGGACAAACACATCTCATAGCAAACATGAATGTTCTTTGCAGAAAGTCAGTATGTCCTTCACTCTCACAAAAAAACGCGCAATAACACGACGTTCTTTGATTGAATGCTCTATGAGCACGGACGCCATTATGTATTTAAGTTGGGTACGTGAATGTAAGACCTATCGTCTGCTCCCTACAGTAATCACAAAGCTGCATGATGCTGTCAGCAAATTACACCTTTAGATCATGCCGATGACGGATGTGTCGGATCGAAAGGTGCAAATATTGCAGTCAAGCTGTAAACTAGCGACACAACGCATTCCGTTCTCTGGGCTACTTCCTGCTACTTACAAAACCCTGTTCAGGGCTTGGTAGCGGGAGATTAAGAACGAACGCAGAAGAAGAAGACACCTTTAGAAACTACCAATAAGAAATTTCAGCTATCCCATATTAGTTAGTGTCCTGCTCACTACTTTACACAATGAGCTCACAACAGGCAAACGCTGACCAGGGACTAAAAAAAAACGCCGTATATACTGCTTGAAAGTGCCTCTGAAAAGCTTCAAAATTGATGTCAACTCCTGATAGATGCTCGTACAAGACCTTACCACATACACGCTAGTATCACCGAAAGTGCTCAGATCGCAGAGAATATAGCCATCACGGAGGCTCAGAGAAAACGTGCTAAAAAACAAACAAATAATACTCGCGACGTTCCCACAGCCGCTGCTCCGACCCACATGTCTGCTCCGAGTGTGGCAGAGTATGCCGTGGCAGGATTGGTATTCACAACCATCAGATAACACATTTCGCAGCAATAGTGTGACGCTGTCGCCATTTTCATTTATGATGGACAACTACTACTTCTACTATCATAATAATAATAATAATTATTATTATTATCATTAAACACGAGCATGTATATACGAACTACTAGTGTACTTAAACCTTCTCAATATGTATGAAACGTTTCTCCAATATTCTACAACAGACAAAACCTGTTGCGATGACTAATCCTTTCACAATTAGTCCCCTCCGAGTACTGGGTAGGTACAGTACAGAAATATCTTGACCTACTGTTTCTGAACTGTAGTTGAATATTAACTACCTGGGTAAAATTGTGTTCATTGTTCAGTCTCAAGCTGGTTCATGCGTTTGTTCATTGTTCAGTCTCAAGTTAGTTCATGCGTTTGTTCATTGTTCAGTCTCAAGGGAGTTCATGCGACTGTTCAGTTTGAAGTTAGTTCACGCGACTGTTTATAATTTAGTCTCAAGTTAGTTCATACGGCTGTTCATTGTTCAGTCTCAAGTTAGTTCATACGGCTGTTCATTGTTCAGTCTCAAGTTAGTTCATGTGACTGTTCATTGTTCAGTCTCAAGTTAGTTCATGCGAGTGTTCATTGTTCAGTCTCAATTTAGTTCATGCGACTGTTCAACGTTCAATCTCAAGTTAGTTCATGTGACTGTTCAATCTCAAGTTAGTTCATGTGACCATTCAATCTCAAGTTAGTTCATGTGACCGTTCAATCTCAAGTTAGTTCATGTGACCGATCAATCTCAAGTTAGTTCATGTGACCGTTCAATCTCAAGTTAGTTCATGTGACTGTTCAATTTTCAGTCTCAAGTTAGTTCATGTGACCGTTCAATCTCAAGTTAGTTCATGTGACTGTTCATTGTTCAGTCTTAAGTTAGTACATGTGACCGTTCAATCTCAAGTTAGTTCATGTGACTGTTCAATTTTCAGTCTCAAGTTAGTTCATGTGACCGTTCAATCTCAAGTTCGTTCCTGTGACTGTTCTTCGCCCAATCTCAAGTTATTTCATGCGACTGTTCGTTTGCTCAATCTCAAGTTAGTTCCTGTGACTGTTTATTGTTCAGTCTTAAGTTAGTTCATGTGACTGTTCATTGTTGTGCTATTTTTGTGTGGCATAGTTAAACCAACAACGTAGTTATTCCACTGTAGATGATTTACCTCAGATTCGTATCAGCCAAAACAAAACTACAAGAAAAACTGTCATTCTAACAGAATCCAGGAATGTACTCCAAGACATCTCAAAGCCCCAAACAAGATAGATTTTAAAAAAGAAAAAAAACATAAAAAAAAAAAAGACCAGATTTAGTTCTCCAGTGGATGCCGGCCCAACGAGAAAGCAGATGAGCTCACAAATGCTGAAAGTGACGCACGCAGACTCGCTATCTACATAGTTGTAAAGAAGCAAAGACACTCATCAAACGGTTCACAGGGATTGAATGGAGGGAACAACACAAATAATGCATACCAGAAAATTACAGCATAGACTAATGGCAGTGATGGCCAGACGCAGATCTTCAGACTCAGAACGGACGTTGCAGACTCAAGGTCGACCTCCACATAATGGGTATTAGAGGCACCACCACATTGCGGAATACCCAAAGCAAACACCAGAACATGTCCTCCTGGAATTTCACACTTATGCAGACCAAAGAGAGGCAGTCTGGCCCAGGGGGAACGACAATGCTCGAACATGGGATTAGCGAAGACATGAACGCAGTTTCCTTCGTGAACTTCATAAGGCTAGAAGCATATAATCAGTTGATCGAAGAAGAAGCGCTGTAGGTGATTTATATAAGCATGGCGATTGGGTAGCGAGGTCTGGACTGGACGTCCCACTCGTTAAAGGAAAGTGAAGCGTCTGATATAGCCTCTCCTTTCCAGGTGTAGAGATCGCCGCTGGATTCACTGTTCGGCTTGTCGTTCAGAAGTTTCCATGACAATGGCCTCTCCCACATCATTTTGTTCCCAGCAGCAGCTTTATGAGGGGCCCCCTGTTTCTTACAGAGCTTGCTGTTGGGTGCGACCGAGTACCCGTTTTGTCCATTTTGAAACACAATTTCGCAAACACAATCAGTCGTTCCAGAACTCAGTCAGAGTTGCAATCAATATTTCAGTCATTAGTTCAATATTGACTTATGTCATTAATTAAACAATTGCGTCAAAATTAATTTAATCATAATCTCAATCATGTTTTCAATTATTATTTAAATCATTTCTTCAAACATTGCGTCAATTAATACACGAACCAGTTCATCAACTTCAAGCATTGCATCAACTATTACTTCAGTTATTAATTCAGCCAATATTTAAAAACATTTCATCTACTTTTGCTTCACTTATTAATTCAGCCAATACTTCAAACATGTCATCAACTATTACTTAAATTAATAATTCAGCTAATACTTCAAGGAGTGCGTCAACAATTACTCCAAGGAATGGTTCAGCTATTAATTCAGTCAATACTTAAAAGCATTTGCATTAACTATTAATTCAACCAATACTGCAAGCATTACATCAACTATTAGTTCAAACATTACATCAACTATTACTTCAAGGAATACTTCAGTTATTAATTCAGCCAATAAGTCAAGCAACACTTCTTTCGTTACTTCAAACATTAGCCATTACATAAATCGATACTTCAGTAATTATTTCAACATTTAATGCAATCACTTTTAAAACCATATTCTATTCTTACTAAAATTCTGGTATTCATACAGGCAAAGTTGATTGATTTCAGATAGTCAAAAGCTGCTTGAGTCCGTGTCTGTTCCTCGCCCTGGAGTACTACGATGGTCCAAAGGCGTGGTGCACATAATATCTTCATCTCGTTGATGGGCGACCGCGCGGACGGTTGTAGTTGTAAGGCCACTAGAAATGCCATCCCCTCGTCCATCTATCGTCAGTCATGCAGACACGTGACCGGCAATGACGTTTACGTCGGAATCGTTCTCGAGCGGTGTCTTGATGACGTCAGCCCGTCCTTTGAGTACGCATTTGGCTATTTGTAATAGCCTTGCGGATGGTGCCTTTGTGCGGCTTACTAGGCCCAGGAAAGGTGCAGCTCTGGAGTATCCATCCTTCAGGATTTCCCCTGTACTTTCCCGCCCATAAATATGGGGCCTGCGCTTTGTCCCTGTCAGCTCTGGTGTCCGTGAAGGAGCTATCGCGTGCGAGGACATGTTACTTAGCAGCCACAATCGCCCCTACATGTGGGGCATTTCCAACAGTGATAAACTCTTTACTTCAATTTTTGCTTTACCAAATTTGGGTTTTGATGATTGAATTATTATACTAACTATTTCTTCAATCATTATTCGAACCATTACTACATCATTTAAATCTATCGGCATGTCAATCAATATTAAATACTTCAATCATTACTTAATTGTTGCTTCAATCAATACCTTAATCATGTCTTCAATCCTTTTCTCACTCGAGCAACCAGGTTACGGTTACGCTGTTGGAGTTGCACTTCGCTATCGGTTCTGCCAAGATCTACAGGACGCCTGTTTTGTTGTAGCAACCACATTCATCGTCTGCCATACGCTGTATAGGGGTTTAAGCGATGTTAGTGCGCACTTGCAAATATCCTTGTGCGTATTGTGTGACTAACGTCATCTTTTGATCGTGTGATGGGAATTAAATGATTCAGTAGGGGGCTAGTGGTTAAGCTCACAATCAGAAGGTGCTGGGTTTGATCTCCAGCAAAGCACCGGCCTTTACCCCGGAGAAGCAAACACTTAGAAAATGCAGGAGGAAGCAAACCCTTACATAAAATGCATGCTGAAATCGGATGAACTGGGCCGACAGGCGCAAAATAAAAACTACAGTGCAACGCACACCGCCCTGGGGAATAGATAAATAAGGCGAACGCAAAAAAAAAAAAAATAATAATAATTCAGTGCATTTTAGGCACATTTGTTTATGTTAGAGAAAGCCACAACTGCCCCTGCGAAAAATACTATCACTGCGGCGTTTATTGCTGTTATTAGAGTCCACCGGAAGGATGTATAAAGCTAAGAAGTAAAGGGCACTTGCTCATAAAGTAGCAATGCAGTGTACAGGGTATATTTTATATTTTGCCTTTGATTTAAACAATCTGCATTAAGGGATGGTGCGATGGGGCGGGGGTTGGAGTGGGGGTAGGGTTTGGGAGGGACCTTTTTTGGGAAGGAATAATAGAACCCCTGAACCTTCTTGTATGTCATGATGGACGACTAGGAGTTGTGCATATGGCTAGTAACTTCATCGTTTTTATCAAATGTATACAGAAGCCACCACTGCAAAAGGTACACGAAGAAGAAGGAGAAGAAAAAGATATGCATTTTCTGTTGCAAACGTATATCGTCTTAGTCAGCAGACTGACGTCGAAACTGCTCGAAAACCATTCATCATCATCATCATCATCAGGTGCCCTTCCGGTTGGCATCGACGATCACTGATTTCCTTCCACTTCTATCACGTGTTACCAACTCTATTGCTTGTCGCCCGTGCTATTCTCTCATGCTGTTCAACCTCTTCTCTTTCGGTCTTCCTCTAGCTCTTTCCTGCCATTTTTCTTATTGTCACCACGTGCTCCAAGTTGCCTCTTCTCATAACTTGACCGAAAAAGGATGACTGCCTTGTTCTGACCGTTGCAATGACTTGTCTTTGTGTTTGTGCTTCTTCGAGTACTGTATATCTTTGTGTTTGTGCTTCTTTGAGTACTGTATATCTTTGTGTTTGTGCTTCTTCGAGTACTGTGTATCTTTGTGTTTGTGCTTCTTCGAGTACTGTATATCTTTGTGTTTGTGCTTCTTCGAGTACTGTATATCTTTGTGTTTGTGCTTCTTCGAGTACTGTATATCTTTGTGTTTGTGCTTCTTCGAGTACTGTATATCTTTGTGTTTGTGCTTCTTCGAGTACTGTATATCTTTGTGTTTGTGCTTCTTCGAGTACTGTATATCTTTGTGTTTGTGCTTCTTCGAGTACTGTATATCTTTGTGTTTGTGCTTCTTCGAGTACTGTATATCTTTGTGTTTGGGCTTCTTCGAATACTGTATATCTTTGTGTTTGTGCTTCTTCGAGTACTGTATATCTTTGTGTTTGTGCCTCTTCGAGTAGTGTATCATTAGTTTTTCTTGCAGTCCATGGGATCTGCAGAATTTTTCGGTAAAACCACATCTCTGCTGCTTCCAAGGATCTATGCTTTTGCTTGCTGATTGTCCATGATTCACTCCTGTATGTCAGTACTGGTTTCTCCGAAGCATCCAATGACTCTTTTTCTCAGTCCTAGCGACACAGTTTTTTTGCATATTATTTCCCTCAATGAATTAAGACAATGGATTCTAATAATTGAAGAAATAGTCAGAGCACCATTACAACAATGGATTGAAATAATTGAAGAAACCGCTCGACCATCATTTCAACAATGGATTCTAATAAATGAATAAATAATAATTTAACAAATTTTAATTAGCAGGTTTGATTCCCGCTATTGACAGACTCCAGTCAACTCAACTGCAAATGGGTAGCTTGGCTTACAATTAGAAATGGAAAGCAACAAGGACGGCATCTGGTGACTACCCCACGTCTTTAAAAAAACAAAACATGTCTAGCACAATGAAGTTTTCATCACTTCCTCCACGACAGCAGTGTATGTTATGGTAACTATAGTTTAAGGGGCAGAAACTACATTGGTTGAATTAACTGAAGGCCCAATGATTTAGCAAGTGTAAGGTGCGACTGTTGCCGGGGTCCAAAAGGGATGAACAAAGCAGAAGAACTGTACATTTTTAAGCAAGAGACCTCATTATATGTGGTGCTCAGGTATGTTTGTGCAGATGCTCTTCCACTCTTTGCTAGTGTTTAAAAAAATGTATTTGGTTTCTCAAATTGTTGTGTGGTAAATCGCCAGATAGTTAGCGAAAAACAAAAAACAACATCAAAATTGTTATCTTTTCAAACAGCCTGCCTAAGAAAGATTAATATATATTTGTGGACAAACATCGTCGCAAACAGAGGTGCTTCCCCCAGCAATCAAGAAGACATGAACACCATCATAATCGGGTGAAGCTGGAGTTAGACAGGCAATTTTCTTAGAAAAGAATCCGACATGGTAACCAGAACTGTCTTGTTATGGACGCCAAAAGAGAAGGCAAAAGAGAGGCCGACTTAAGAGAATTTGGTGAAGAACTGTAGACGCCTAAATGAAAATCACAAATCAGAGGTGGGGCACAGTGCGATGAATAGCGGCAGAACGGATGAAGAGAAGGGAGTTTGTCGCTGTCCTTAAAGACGCCATCAGGCGTGATGGACATTGATCAATTTTATTACCAAAGACCAAGAAGAATAAATCGTTAACATCCGGGTCAGCTGAAACATACTGACCACTTCTGCACTTCTAGTTCCCGTCGCTCTCCTGAAAACATGCTTTATTATATCAGCCGGACCAACGAGGTAGGCATCGAAGCTATGATCTCCACAGTGGTGAGCCTAATGAAGAGCCGTACAACTGCACTACAGAGATACAGATGCAGTTTCACTTTCGTTAGTACGCCACCCAGGAATAAGCAGAAGCACTGCAAGCTGCGTCTAGAGACATTCCGTTAAGAGTGAAAAAGCTTAGTTACCTGAATACATCCAGGAGCACCATACTGGGGAAGAAAGAATAGGCGCACTGCACATTCATGCAGCGGTCAAATATCACTATATAAAGTTATGTATGGGTTTCTTAACTTAACTTAACTTTATTATACTGTTTTAGAAGGGTTACAGAGTCTGTATACAACCAGTTTATTCCACTCGACTGATACTGAAAATACTGTGTGTATGTGTATATATATATATATATATATATATATATATATATATATATATATATATATATATATATATAAAGATAAACAGTTATATATTTAGATATATATATATATATTTATAAATAGGTAGATTGATAGATTAATAGATACATACATACATAGACTAACATACTAGAAAGACAGACGGATAGACAGACAGGCAGACATACAGACGTATAGATAAATACATAGAAAGAAAATGTATATATGTTTAGTCACAGCGAGGCTGTTATATCTGTACCTTTCGACACATCAAATCTGGTTTAATTTTTTGGGGAATGCATTAGCGTCCCCTCTTCGATCCCTATTCCCTCAGTCAGGCTGCAGTACCTTGCATATCTGTCACTCTTGACTTACATACCAGGTCTTTAAAGAAGATTGTGCATGGGGATGGGAACTTAACCGCGGTAAAAACCATTGCTATATAGCAACACTGAAGATGGCAAGTCAGCTGTTCCTGAACGCTGATTAGGGAGTATGCACGTAATGTTGGAACTAGCAATAAACAAATAACTTTAATAATAACCAGATTTTCATAACAGCTGATTATGGGATCTAAATCAAATATCAGACCTTGAGTATTTCAACAAATGTAAAACCAGGCTTTCGTGAAAGCTGATTAGAAAGAGCCAGGTTTTCACTTCTATTCAATTCATATACAGGATGGCACATTCATTATCGCCATTATGGATACAGTCATTTTTGAAGTTCTTGCTTCGGCCATCATACCGACATTCACCACATATTATGTTTGTAGGTAAGATAAAACGTATCGTTATCATCATCATCATCTTGATCATCATTTTCGTCATTTTTGTATGAAGATTAGTGGTGTATTCAATTACAGCATGGGACTTCAATACCTAAATGGTCCCCATTGATATTTACGAGGCGTGTTCAAATGAAACCGGGCCAAACTGCACCAATTGAATATGTGCATAATGACGTTACTTCTGGTGTAAACAGCACATTCCAACAGTCAAGTTTGCAAAACGTCATTATCCTCTGACTCATAGTTTCCTCAGTAAATCATTGAAAACATGGCGGGTGTGATACGGAGTCCGTCCAGAGTTGATCAACGAGCGGTGATTCAGTTTCTAACAGCTGAAGGATATCGACCAGTTGACATTCATCGCAGAATACAGGCAGTGTATGGTGACAAAAGTCTGTTGAAGACAACAGTAAAGAACTGGGCAACGATGTTTAAAGAATGACGTGAGTTAATGCAACAATTTGCGCCTGACCTAGTCTGGGAAGATCTTTCGTTAACTCACGTCCTTCTTTAAACACCGTTAACCATTTATTCACTGTTGTCTTATACACTGTCTGCATTCTGCGGTGAATTTTAACTGGTCGACATCCTTCAGCTCTTAGAAACCGAATCACCGCTCGCTGAACACCTCTGGACGGATTCTGTATCACACCCGCCCTGTTTTCAACGGCCTGCTGAGGAAATTGAATAATGATATTTTGCAAACTTGACGGTTGGTATGTGCTTTTACACCAGAAGTGACGTCATCATGCACATCGTACGTATGTTCATTTGTTGCAGTTTGGTCCGGTTTAATTTGAACACACCTCATATATATATATATATACACGGGGCAACAATTAATTAAGGAACATTAATTTTATGAATAACTGTTTTACAAGATTACGAATCTGGCATTTTCTGTGTCTTATTTTTCGACATATGGCAACACACTTGACCCACCTGTACACTAGCTTGTGGATGTCCAACACACTTGGCCCACCTGTACACATTAGCTTGTGGATGTCCAACACACTTGACCCACCTGTACACTAGCTTGTGGATGTCCAACACACTTGGCCCACCTGTACACACTAGCTTGTGGATGTCCAACACACTTGGCCCACCTGTACACTAGCTTGTGGATGTCCAACAGACTTGGCCCACCTGTACACACTAGCTTGTGGATGTCCAACACACTTGGCCCACATGTACACACTAGCTTGTAGATGTCCAACACACTTGGCCCACCTGTACACACTAGCTTGTGGATGCGCTCTAGAAAAAATAGTTTTTGGTATGACCTTTAACCAATTTTCTACCCCCTCCATTACCTCGCTGTCGTCTGCATCTGGACTCATCGGCTGCAGTCTTTCCTCTTACCGAGGTCACCATCCGCTGCCCTCGTGATGCTGTTAGACGAAAGCAACAGGTTTTGTAGACAACGGGAACTTGGCAACTCCATCACGACAACGCCCCCTCCCATTCTTCACATCTGATTCAAACTTTCTTGGTCAAACACAACCTTCCTCTGGTTTGCCAGGCTCCGTATTCTCCCAACATGACTCCATGCAATTTTTTTACTGTTCCCCAAGCTGAACATTCGGCTGAAAAAGAGCCGTTTTGAGTCACGAGAATACATCATCCAACTATCTAGTTGTACTCCATTTCAAAAAGTGCCTTCCTGAAATTCTACTAACAATAGCGGGAGGAACCACTCTGAAAAGTATGTGTAGTCCCAAAGAAAGTAATCTCAAGGGATCTCTCTCTTCTCACCTTGACTCTGTCCTACAGTCACACTCTTGCACAGCTTTCACACGCGCCCTCAGGGTAAGACCCTTCCATCGCACTTTGGTTGGGCTGATTTCTAAGAGCGCACACACCTAGCATAGGTACATACAGACGCACACATACATCAAAGCAGTGGTTTATGCGTCTTAATATCGCCTAAATGGACTACGGTCTGGGGTGGAATAGGTGCACCTTCCCCATTAGAAACTAGTGGGCAAACACGGAAAATTAAAAACAAATTAAAAAAAATTTGAAGAGTTTCAAAGCTCAAGATGAGTAATTGTATTGTTACTGCCCTACGGTTGGATACGTTTTCAACACACCTCTTACACGCTAAATCATTTATTCACACTTGACAACAGATTCACAAGAGACTACTTGAAAGGTGTGTATGGGCTACCCAAACCTATGTACAGATGGCTGCCCATGACCGTCGGCTTGGCTGTTCTACCTTTCTTGTATTCTTCACTGGATGCTTGTGTCATCAAGCTGATGGATCAGATAGTTAGACCCGTGTACATTTATTGAATAGTTTCCCATATTTCGAATGTATACTAAATATATTGAACAAAATGTTTTCACCGAATGTTTATAAAATATATAAAACAATTTGTTTTATTGAATATTTACTAAATATATTGAAAAAAATGTACCTTTCAAATGTTTATTAAATATATTGAACAAAATGTATAAATCGTTTCTTTACACAATCTTTTAAGCAGATTGCATTTTTGAATCTTTAACAAATTTATTTATATTGCTGCTAAGGATGCAGAGAGCGTCCTGCAACTGCCATTGCGGTGCAGACGAACAACATGATGTTATAAATGTAATTAAAAGATGACCACCCCCACTATTGACACACACAAAAGAGAAACAGCGTCTTGTTATCCGTTTCAAGAGCAAAGAAGGAATGAAACCTAACAAAATTCATTGGCGAATGAAGGTCCAGTGTGGCGATGTATGCCTTTCACTCTAGTAGGGTATGAGTGGAGTAGAAAATTACAAATTACAAAAAGAGTTCTGTGACCGACTTTTGACGACCCAGTCAGGCACAACACGTACTGACCCTAGAGTCTATTTTTGTCGTTAACCACCTCGTAAAGAAATTGCCGATTGACTGTGAATGAAATTGCCGCAAATCTAGACATCAGTCAATGTTCTGCGCACCAAATCATCAATGATGTGCTGCAGTACCACAAAGTGTCTGCAAGGTTGGTACAACGGCAGCTTACTCCATAAATGAAACAACAGCGCGTTGATACCTATCAGCAACAATTGCGGCTCTTTGAAGCAGAAGGTAATGGTTTCTTAGCAAGAATTATTATTGTAGATGAAATCTGGGTTCACTGTAACGAGCCTGAAATGAAGAGAGCGAGTAAGAAATGGCGCCATTACTCCTTACCGGAACAGAAGACGTTTTCAGCGCAGAAATCTGCATGTAAGGTTATGCGGACTCTTTTGGGATGAACAAGGCGCTATTTTAGAGCACTACATGCCCAGAGGGAACACTGTTACCAGAACCACGTTTACAGATCTTCTCAGAAATCATTTTAGGGCACTACATGCCCAGAGGGAACACTGTTACCAGAACCACGTTTACAGATCTTCTCAGAAATCATTTTAGGGCATTACATGATCAGAGGGAACACTGTTACCAGATCCACGTTTACAGATCTTCTCAGAAATCATTTTAGGGCACTACATGCCCAGAGGCAACACTGTTACCAGAACCACATTTACAGATCTTCTCAGGAACCATCTTAGAGCACTACCATCCCAGAGGGAACACTGTTACCAGTACCACGTTTACAGATCATCTCAGGAACCACCTTAGAGCACTACCATCCCAGAGGGAACACTGTTACCAGTACCACGTTTACAGATCATCTCAGGAACCATCTTCAACCCACAATCAAATCCTAACGACGTGGACTCCAGTGCAAGGATCTCCTTTTGCGACATGATAATGCTCGACCCTCATCCTGCCCGTACAACGGCTGCAGCCATCAATAACCTCCATTTTCAGTGTCAACACTATCCGCTGTACTCACTAGATCAATCCCCAGGTGACTTCCACGTCCTTGGATGACTAAAAAAGACATTGTGAGGTAAGACTTTCAGGACAGACGAAGAGGTCCAGAAGGTAGTGCAGAAGTGAAGTCACACGCGACCAAGATAATTTTTTAAAAAGAAATCCATGCAATTTATAGGCTCTGAGGGACTAGTTACGAATGCAATGGTGACTTCGTCGAAAAATAATACAGTTGTGTTTCACTTTTTCAGAATAAATTTCCACCAAAAAAGTATATTTAAGGTTATTATTTGTAGCCCACATGTTTATTCGAATTTTTACATACTCTATAAAACAGTTTGTATTTAAAATTTTTACAAAATCTATTAAACAGTTTGGATATTTGATCTTTACAACATCTATTAAACACTTTGTATATTTGATCATTGCAAAATCTATAAAACAGTTTGTTTATTTGAATCTTTACAAAATCTATTAAACAGCTTACATATTTGAATTTTCACAAACTCTTTTAAACAGTTTGTATATTTGGAATTTTACAAAATCTATTAAAAAGTTTGTATATTTGACCTTTACAAAATCTATTAAACAACTTGTACATTTGTACGTATAATTTGTAAACATGTTTAACATAAAATAAATACAGAATGTTTACAAACAAATTTTTACATTATTTATTTTACGAATGGTTATAAGAATCTATTCAATGTCTGCCTGCACCAAAACGTACGCCATTTCTAGCATTCATATTTATATTTTTGTACCGTTGAATATGAGAATTTGAGGTAGAAGAAATATGGATATATTTTGGAGATTTTTGTGTGGATCTGATCATATTTCTTTTCTTCTTGTCAGACGCAGTAAATAAAGTAAGTCAAGAAATATGATCAGATTCCCAAAAAAATCTCCAAAATATAGAGAGGAAGGACATCTACGAGAAATAATTGTAGGACGACATATGATTACCAAAACCGCGGTTTGTGCTTCACAATGCTTTTGTTTACAGCTCTTGGTCATTAAACATGTCCTCGCACTAGCCCTCCCTCTCTCCATGTGTCATTGGAGTCAACAAATATGTTACGTTGCCTTCAGGTCATCAGATGCTATATTGTGTGCACCTGAGGTTATTACGTGTGTTATTATATGTCCCTGGGATAATTAAAGGTGTCACCATGTGTTCTTTGGATCATCAAAGGTGTCATGTGCTCCTTGGGTCATCAAAATTGTCGTAATGTGTCTCTTGAGTCATCAAAGGTGTCATGTATTCCTTATGTCATCGAAGGTGCCATAATGTGTCTATTGGGGCTAAAGGTGTCATAATGTGTCTCCTGTGTCATCAAAGGTGTCATGTGTTCCGTGGGCCATCAAAGGTGTCATGTGTTCCTTGGGTCATAAAAGGTGCCATAATGTGTTTCTTGGAACATCAAAGGTGTCATAATGTGTTTCTTGGCTCATCAAAGGTGTCACCTGTTCCTTGGGAAATCAAAGGTGTTAGAATGTATCTCTTGGGTCCTCAAAGATGTCATGTGTTTCTTGGGTCATCAACGGTGTCAGAATGTGTCTCTTGGGTCATCAAAGGTGTCACATGTTCCTTGGGAAATCAAAGGTGTTAGAATGTATCTCTTGGGTCATCAAAGATGTCATGTGTTTCTTGGGTCATCAACGGTGTCAGAATGTGTCTCTTGGGTCATCAAAGGTGTCACATGTTCCTTGGGAAATCAAAGGTGTTAGAATGTATCTCTTGGGTCATCAAAGATGTCTTAATGTGTCTCTTGGGTCATGGAAGATGTCATAATTTGTCTCTTGAGTCATCAAAAGTGTCATGTATTCCTTGGGTCATTAAGGTGTCGTAATGTGTCTCTTGAGTCATCAAAGGTATAATGTGTTCCTTGGAAAATCAAAGGTGTCTTAATGTGTCTCTTGGGTCATCGAGGGTGTCCGAATGTGTTTCTTGGGATCTCAGAGATGTCATGTGTTCCTTAGGTCACCAAAGGTGTCATCATGTGTTTCTTGCATCATCAAAGGTGCCAGAATGTGTCTCTTGGGTCATCAAAGGTGTGATAATATGCTTTTTGTGTCCTCAAATGTGTCATCGTGTTCACATGTGGACATCAAATGAGTTATAATGGAGCTCTATGGACAACCACGAAGACCTCGTCCAATAACTTCTACACTACTTTATCCCCTACTACAATCATAAAGATATCGCACAATAACGTCTACACTACTTCCTCACGAAGACCTTATACAAAAAGGTAAACGCCACTTCATCACCACAACCACGAAGACTTTATACAAAAAGGTAAACGCCACTTCATCACTACAATCACTGAGACCTTGTACAAAAAGGTAAACACCACTTCATTACTACAATCACGAAGACCTTATACAAAAAGGTAAACGCCACTTCATCACCACAATCACGAAAACCTTATACAAAAAGGTAAACGCCACTTCATTATCACAATCGCGAAGACCTGTCACAAAAAGGATTTCGGCACTTCATTACTACAATCATGCAGACATTTTACGAAAAGGTCAAAGACATTTAATCACTTCCTTCACGAAGACCTCACTCGTTACTGTATCCGTGGCACGTCATCACTACAATTATGCAGACATGTAACGAAAAGGTCAAAGACATTTAATCACTTTAGTCACGAAGACCTCACTCGTTACTGTATGCGTGGCACGTCATCACTACAATTATGCAGACATGTAACGAAAAGGTCAAAGACATTTAATCACTTTAGTCACGAAGACCTCATTCGTTACTGTATGCGCCACTTCATTACTACAATCATGCAGACATTTAACGAATAGATCAAAGACATTTAATCACTTTCATCACGAAGACCTCACTCGGAACTGAATGCGGCACTTCATCACTACAGTTACGAAGACCACGTACACGAAGGTCTTCGACACTTCATCCCTACAATCACGAAGACTTATAACAAGCAGATCTGCGGCACTTCATCCTTACAATCAAAACGATCTCATACGAAAAGGTCTTCGACACTTCAATACTGCAATCATGAAGACTTCATAAACAGGATCTACGATAGTTCAACCCTACAATCATGAAAACCTGAAAGAATAGAAAACAAATTACGAAGGCTTGGATTAATGTGGAGTGCAAAACAGAGTTAATGAACGCAATCAGAGTAGAGTTGGGACACGCTCAAGGATGACCTCCCCTTAACAAATAACGAGTCGAACAAAGAAACAGAGTAGAACAGTTAAGATATTTTGGTCACATAAAAAAGACACATAATCTTGCAGAAAATAAAACGGAAAGCAGAGGTCCAGAGTAAACGTGCGAGAGATAAATAATACTATTGTAGTTAGTTTTCTTTCCACTTGTGCCGTTGAGCGACGAGGGGAGCTTACATCGTCTGTAATGCGCCAAGTGCTTTTCGTCGGTCAATGTGAGAAGTTGTGAGTCAGTCCTTTTTTGCACGATCACTCAAATGTCATCTATCCACCTGTCTCGGGGCAGATCTTGCTCTGTAGGTCAGATTTATCAGCGTTGTAAGCCATCAGTGGAAGATGAGGGTGCATTCTCATGAGATTACCAAACCAACGTATTTTCTGCCTGGAAATCTATTCTGTACAAGACACAGTGCCGATCATACTACGAATGTTGTCGTTCCGCATTCTGTCTTTCCTGGTAACACCGATGACCTTCCTCAAACACTTCATTTCATAAGTCTAAATTCTGCTTTCACGAGCCCAAGCAGAGGTCATGTTTGGCACTGGCAGCACAGAGTCGACATAAATATACTGTTTATCAACTGCTGCTTTGTTTTGCCAAACTATAACATGGGTACCTAAGCAGTGATAACAACTGTAAATTACTGAAGATACTTTCTGACACCTAGTCTCAATTTCCCTGTCGATCCTACCGTCTGCTGAAAAAAAATATTGCCCAAATACTTGAACACTTGGGTCTGTTGAAGAGCAATATCATTTACACTTATGTTTAGTGGCCCAGGTGTTCTACATCAAATTTTATGTTTTCGTCTCGTTAATTCGGATAAGGTATTTAGCACAGGTAGTCACAAGGAGGAGCCGCGTAGCGCAGTGGTTAACGCTCTGGCTTCGCATCTGAGTGGTCCTGGGTTCATTCCCCAGTTGAGGCGGTAATGTTTTTTTCAGACCGCAATGGCTCCCGGGTTGACCCAGCCTTAAATGGGTACCGGTTCAGTCCGGGAAGTAAAAGCGGCGAGGGAGAGGAGATGGCTACCGCCCTCATATAGCCGAGCCTTTGAAATGTGAGATCGCTAACACTTCACACCCCTACGGCAGTAATGCTATGGGATACTTTACTTTACTTTACTTAGTCGCAAGGGCGTTCATGTGGATCGTCTGCAAAAAAAAATGCGTGACATTTACCACCCCTTATTTGAATGAGACAATGTTCTCAGCTGATGGTTTTCCAGAGACCGTGTGTGGAGCAAAGAATAGTTGAACTGTTACCTGCCACCGTCTGATCAACGTAGCGGTAGAGCACATTCACTTTTGGTAACAAAGGAAATGGGTTAAACCTCGGATTCAGGGGACAGCGTTGGCTAATGGTTAAATGAGACGAGTTACAACTCGAAGGTACTAGGTTAGCCTCCCCATCACAGCACCGATCGTTACCCCAAGGAATCAAACCCTTAGCAAATGCAGGACGAAGCAGAACCTTACATAAAATGCATGCCCAAGTCGGATGTACTGGGCCGATAGGCGCAAAAAAAACATAGTGCAACGCACACCTTCTTAGGGAATGTAGAAATAACGCGAACGAAAAAAAAGAAAAAAACATCTTCGGTATACTCGCACGCTTCAGTCGACTCAGCTGTAATTTGGTACCTGGATTAAGACTAGAAACGAAAAGGAAACGAGCAAGGGGCCTGAGTACAAAATTGGGCATACTTCAAGCTCAACAGGAACAAGCAGGTGGTGACTTTCAGACTCCGCACAGATCACACCAAAAAACGACAGAACAAGCAGGTGGTGAATTTCAGACTCCGCACAGTTCACACCAGGAAACGACAGAACAAGCAGGTGGTGACTTTCAGACTCCGCCCAGGACACAATAGGAAACGATGCCATCTATTCAACAAGTTCAAATTAGGACGTACATATGGATGTGTCTGCAGCACTGATAAAATGACTGCTGAACATCTGATACAGAAGTGTCCAACACACGAGTTACAGAGAAGGCACATTGCTCCATCTCCCGTCCCAATCCAAGACAAGCTCTATGGAGCATTATATGACCTCATGTGGAGCACTGCTTTCTTTGGAGATACTGAACCTAATATCTGAAAGCATACCATTAGTCTCTCATTTATAGCAGAGGTGGATATATTGAGGTCGGATTTAGATACAATTCGAGACTGGTATTTGAAATGGCAACTGGAGTTTAATATAGACAAATGTACGATCATCCACATGGGTAGATCCAATATGGAACATAATTACAGAATGGGCGAGAACAATATTAGAATGATAGATAAGGAAAGGAAACTAGGGGTTAAAATAGAGCATCCAAGAAAAATGAATGAGCAAGTCCAGGTAGCAGTGAAAAAGGCAAACGCAATGATAGGTATGATAAAAAGAAATATTAAACATAGGAGCAAGAAAGTGATAGTTAAACTGTATAAAGAATAAGTTAGACCTAGATTGAAGTACTGTCTACAGGTATGGAGTCCTTATCGTAGAGGGGATATACACATGCTGGAAAGGATACAAAGAGGAGCGACAAAACTGATAGTGGGATTGCAGAATTACAGTTACGAGGAAAGACAGAAAAAACGGCCTACAGTATCTAGAAAAGAGAAGAATTCGAGGTGACATAATACAAGTTTATAAAATAATTACACGAAAGGTTTAATTAGACTATAACAAATTTTTTTTTCAAAATACAACCACCAAAGAGAACAAGAGGGCACAGATACACATAAACTAAAGAAAGGTCTAGATTGGATATTAGGAAATATTCTTTTAGTCAGAGAGTGTTAAATACTTGGAATGCCTTTCCCCAGGAGGCAGTGGAGGCAGAGGCAGTTAATGCATTTAAGAATAGATTTGATGTGGATAGCTTTTAGAGCAGGGTAATGCAATTGTGACTGGTTGTTTACAGACTCTGATGAGTCTTCTAAACCAGTATAAAAACGTTAAGTTAAGTTAAGTTATGTTAAGTTAAGTTAAGTTAAGTTAGGTTAAGTTAAGTTAAGTTACGTTAAGTTAAGTTAAGTTACGTTAAGTAAAGTTACGTTAAGAAGAAGATCTCGTCATCTCTTGCAAAACCTTGGCGCGCACCAAAGAGCACTTTAAATGAAATGACAGCTAACTAACCACATCAAAATGAACGATATTAGGAAGTAACAGAGCCTCGTGTATGTTTTGTAGTTGTACATCATCCCTGTCATCGTTACTTTTCAACAAAATGGTAAATAATATCATCATCGACTTCACCATCACTCACCTTTTTTTGTTCCAGTTTGGAGCATAGCATCTCACTACAACTGTGCTCTTTTAAAGTAAGGCTGTTTCCAAGCATTTAATGATTTATAATAATTAATCTTTTCGCTGTAATGTGAAACAACACAGTTTTAAACTGCAGTCAGTCCCTTTCCAGGAAATCTTTATACGGGATTTTGCAGTGACTGATTACGACAGCAACATCTTTTCCATTGTAGCCAACACCGGATACAAGTTTCTTCGGTAAATTTTTTTTTTAGATTTTCCTGAAATATGACAGTGATCAGTCTTCTTCTTCTTGTTCTTCCCTCCGTTATTTCTCAAACTCCCGCTACCAAGCCATGAACGTTCTCAAACTCCCGCTATCAAGCCCTGAACGTTCTCAAACTCCCGCTACCAAGCCCTGAACGTTCTAAAACTCCCGCTAGCAAGCCCTGAACGTTCTCAAACTCCCGCTACCAAGCCCTGAACGTTCTAAAACTCCTGCTACCAAACTCTGAACGTTCTCGAACTCACTCCACCAAGCTCTGAACGTTCTCAAACTCCCGCTACCAAGCCATGAAAAGGGCTTTGCAAGCAGCAGGATGTAGTTCGGAGAACCGAATACACGGTGTCGCTAGTTTACAGATTGACTGTGATATTTGCACCTTTCGGTCCGTCACATCCGACTTCAGCAGGCATTTTTGAGAACAGGGTTAGCCTTCCCTCTTGATCCCTTCTCCTTAGCCAGCCTGCTCTGCTGCAGCCTGTTAACCAGGATCACCGCGTGGAGGTGGACAAAGGTCTTGATATTTCCAGGTCGCTGTCCCTGACACTAGCAGTCAGCTTTGAGTCACTGACCGCTGCAGCTCATGCACTGCTCCGCATCTTGATCCCTGACAGTTATCGTATTTTTGTCATTCAGTGAATCACGCGGAGGAGTAAATGATATCAGAATGTATGATTTTATCGACAAATGCCGATATTGCTGATTATTGCTTGCAACTTCTAAGAGGAAATGAATCGTAGGCAGAATAGCATATATAAAGGTGCACATAACTATTGGTAGATTTACGGAATGTAGATAGTGGCCTTACTCTGAAAGTCTTAGCAATACTGATGGAAGATATGTATGTGCTAAGTTTAACTCTGACATTCTTATCAATACTGAATATAGATGCGTAGATACTTAGTTTAACTCTGACATTCTTAACAATACTGAATGTAGATGCGTATTTACTAAGTTTAACTCTGACATTCTTAGCAATACTGAATGTAGATGCGTATTTACTAAGTTTAACTCTGACATTCTTAGCAATACTGAATGTAGATGCGTATTTACTAAGTTTAACTCTGAAATTCTTAGCAATATGATATATTGCGCATTCATACATTTCTGAAATTGTCGCAGCTACGATTGACATTACATGTAGTTCGTTTGTCATATGAACGCATTTCCAAGCAGCTGTTTTATCGTGAGCTCAAAATAGACAGATGCTCACCAAGAGGGCAGAAGAAACACTGCAGAGACTCCTTGAAAGTATCACTGAAATGCATCAATTTTTATGTCACTTCCTGAGAGATGCTTTAGCACGACCACGCCATCTGGCGAGCTAGTATCACCGAAGGTGCTCAGATCGCAGAGAGTACAACCATCATGAAGACTCAGCAAAAAACGTACCACCAGAAACAAAAAAAATACTCACAACGATTCAATAGTCGGCTCCCCACATGTGTGCCCTGTCTGTAGGAGGATGTGCCGCTCCAGGATTGGTCAGTACAACCATCAGAGAACACATTTCGTAGAAATACTCTGATGCTGTTGCCATTTTCCCTTGCGATGGGCAACTATTATTATTAGTTTCATGCAATAAAAGTTTCTAAATGAATGTGTATATATATATACACAAGGCGTGTTCAAATGAAACCGGACCAAACTGCAAAAAGTAAACATATGTATGTTGAGCATGATGACGTCACTTCTGGTGTAAACAGCAAATACCAACCGTCACGTTTGAAAATGTTATTATCCTCCGACTCATAGTTTCCTCAGCAGATCGTTTAAAACATGGCGGTTGTGATATAGTTTCCTCAGCAGACCGTTGAAAACATGCGGTTGTGATATAGTTTCCTCAGCAGATCGTTGAAAACATGGCGGTTGTGATACCGAATCCATTCAGAGTTGATCAGCGAGCGGCGATTTAGATTCTAACAACCGACGGATGTCGACCGCTTGACATTCATCGCATAATGTATGCAGTGTATGGTGACAAAAGTGTGTCGACGACAACAGTGAAGAACTAGCCAACCGACCTGGACCCATAAACTCACGTCCGTCTTTAAGGACCGTTTTCAGATGTCTGCTGAGGAAGCTATGAGTCGGAAGATTATGAAATTTAGCAAATTTGACGGCTGGTATGTGTTGTTTACACTAGAAGAGATGTCACCATGCGAATCGTACGTATGTTCACTTATTGCAGGTTGGTCCGGTTCCGTTTGAATACGCCTAGCACTCTAATAGCTCAGGAAATAGAGGATGCTTACCAGGAGAAAAAACATACAGTAGCGGTTTGGGTGGATTTAGAGAAGGGATTTGACAAGGTGCGGAAAGAGGGACTTAAAGTCAAGCTACGAAGAAGTGAAGTTTGTGGGAAAATGTACAGATGGATCAACCAGTTCTCGAGTTTGGCATTGCGGCATGGACAACAGCAGCAAAGGCGAACTTAGATAAAATTAGCAAACTTCAAAACCAAGCCATGAGAGTTATAACAGGAGGCATGAAGTCAACGCCAATTGTAGAACTTGAAAAGATTACAAATCTGCAATCCATGACCGACAGAAGAGACTGCAGAGTCCAGCAGCAAGCAGAGAAACTAAGAAGTCTGACAGACTATCCAATGCATCAGAGATTAAATAGATTTGGAAAAGGGAAACTAAAGCGGGGAAACTTTGCAGAAATAGCCAAAGCAAAGATGAGCGAGGACCCTACTAACACCATAACAACACAAAAGCCCATCCCTACAGTACGCAAACCCACCTGGAAGCAGCATATAATTCCGGAGGTGGTAGAAAATATACCAGGTATTGGAAACAAGAACAGAAAAAAAAGAAGAGACATAACCCTGAGGTACATAGGGGAAAACTACCCAAGCATGGAATGGACCCATGCATACACCGATGGTTCTGTAACAAACACAACACAGAACGGAGGGGCAGGGGTATTCCTGAGCCTACCAAATGGTTGAAAAATAACACTGTCAGTGGCAACTGGAAAATACTCAAGCAATTTCAGAGCGGAGTCAGACGCACTGAGGGCTGCAGTAGAACCAGTGCTGACAGGCGAAAGCAATGAAAGCCATATAGTCCTGTTTACAGATGCCCTTGCCGTAGTTACAGCACTAAAAAGCCAGAAAAATACTGAACTTAATGATTTAAGAGCAGTACTCTGTCAACTATGCCAGCAGTCCGCACCAATAGGAGTAGTGGTACTGTGGTGGGTTCCATCCCACTGCAACATCAAAGGCAACGAGGAGGCAGACAGACTGGCAAAAGAAGGTGCAAGACTACCACAACCAGATTCTAGTGTGACCTACGAAGAGTCCAAAATGCTTATTAGGTCCAGATACATGGCCAAATGGGAAACAGAACATACTGGCTACACAAAAAATGATGCCTATTACCAGTTGAACAGAAGAGAGCAGGTCGTGGTCTTCAGTCTCCGCACAGGCCACAACAGACTGAGGTACCACCTATTCAATAAACTGAAGATATGTGGCACTGATGAATGCACTTGTGGTACCGGAAAATGACCGCTGAACATCTGCTGCAAAACTGCCCGACATACGAGGACCAGAGAAAGCACATGTGACCATCACCAGTGGCAGCACTAGACAAGCTCTATGGCAGTGTCGACAGCCTCAGGATGTCCGCTGCTTTCTTCGAATAAATACAGGTTGACGTTTGACAGCGTACGAAGAAGAAGAAGAAGAAGACGAAGATGGTCCTCGTCTCGGTCCTGTTATCAGAATATTTAAAGTAATCTGGCCAAGGCGATAACGATCGCCAAGGAGTATCAACGGTTATACACTATAAAGGTGAAACTTTAAACAACAATCATTCATTATCCCTATCATCATCATTATCATTATCTTGCAGCGCAATGTCAAGTAGCTGATACCATAAAATGTCAAGTAGCTGATACCATAAAATGTCAAGTAGCTGATACCATAAAATGTCAAGTAGCTGATACCATAAAATGTCAAGTAGCTGATACCATAAAATGTCAAGTAGCTGATACCATAAAATGTCAAGTAGCTGATACCATAAAATGTCAAGTAGCTGATTCCATAAAATGTCAAGTAGCTGATACCATAAAATGTCAAGTAGCTGATACCATAAAATGTCAAGTAGCTGATACCATAAAATGTCAAGTAGCTGATACCATAAAATGTCAAGTAGCTGATTCCATAAAATGTCAAGTAGCTGATACCATAAAATGTCAAGTAGCTGATACCATAAAATGTCAAGTAGCTGATACCATAAAATGTCAAGTAGCTGATACCATAAAATGTCAAGTAGCTGATACCATAAAATGTCAAGTAGCTGATACCATAAAATGTCAAGTAGCTGATACCATAAAATGTCAAGTAGCTGATACCATAAAATGTCAAGTAGCTGATACCATAAAATGTCAAGTAGCTGATACCATAAAATGTCAAGTAGCTGATACCATAAAATGTCAAGTAGCTGATACCATAAAATGTCAAGTAGCTGATACCATAAAATGTCAAGTAGCTGATACCATAAAATGTCAAGTAGCTGATGTGGAATATCTCATCTAATTGGACATGTCTCCTTTTTGTCTGTCTTCCTCATAAGTTTTAGATGTGTTTTATAAACGTATTTACAAATATATAATAATCGTTCTCTATAACAGGTTTACCACAGCCAACCATTCCCATAGAGTGTTGGCTGCTGCTGCCATGTGGAAGAAGTTTGGTGTTAGTGAGATAGCAGACACAGCATACTGGGCCTTCTCTCGCTTAGCGGCGCAACAAGTAAATACTGTACCATTGCCTAAATGTGTGGACCCTTTCAGATTCGTCCCGTTCCGATCATTGGGTTGGTACTGAATACAATTTAATCAATCACGTATTATATGTTAAGTGTTATGCGCTTTCTAAGTTAGATTTCCCTACTCATAGAGTTACTCAACAGACTTTGAAATTCTTATTAGTAGTTGGTCGAGCTTGGAGAAGCATTGTTGGAAATACAGCTTTCTCTCTCGAAAGCAGGGGAGGAAGATTACTGTCTGGTATGGTAAAATATACTGATCAGACATGTTTGTCAGGGTCAGGCAAAACATACTGGTCAAGACCCTCAGCTCGGCTTCCTAGTAGCCCTCCCGGGAAACGGGCTATTTTCATGGCAGCCTGGCTTACGAGGTGAGCGGTCGACGTGATCCCCGTAGTAGTGAGCGACACACAGATGAATCCAAGCATAGCACAACCGCCTGGAGAACCATGGTCCACCTTCATCAGCACGCTGGGGATGTGAGGAAAGCTACTACAACCCGCCACTTAACGTCTGTTTAAGGGCTCACAAAAGAGTAACCTACTCATTGTTTGCATCAGCAAACAACAACTCTCGAAAGCACATGAGCTCGCAAAAGTTGGATGTGGCGGCATGCATACTCTCCATCTAACGAGCTATAATGAAGCAAAGGCAGCCATTCAACGATTCATTAGAACAAAATGAAGAGAACAGCACAAAGTATACACGCCAGAAAAGGATAGCTTAGACATGCTTGGCAGAGACTGGCAGATAAATATCTTCAAACTCTGAACGGGACATTGCAGACGCATGACCCACTTCAACAGAATGGGTCTCGGAAACATAGCGACGTGCGATTGTGGAGCACCAGAGCAAACACCAGAGCAAACACCAGAGCAAACACCAGAGCATATCCTGCAGGATTGCTCCACATTTTCAGACCAAAGCGATGAGGTCTAGCCCAAGGAGCGAGCAGGATCGAAAAGCTGTAGGGGACCGGCGAAGACCTGAAACGCACAGTATACCGGCAGTTTCAGTCGACCCAGCTATAAATGAGTACCTGTCTGACTGCTAAGGACGGAAAAAGGCAGCGAAGAAGGGAACTTGTCACTTCATCTCTTAAAGCTATGGCTTAGTGTAATGAAGGTTCTAACACATCATCTTCGACGACAGTATCTGCAATAGAACTACATTTACCTTATAAATAATCCTTGATTTCGACAACCAGTTGCAGTATCAGGCGTGTCGGGACATCCCAGAGAAGACGGGTCACATGACAGAAGACAAAGAGGCGGTGAAGATCCATCATTTGAACACTACTCTCCAGATGCATGCGCCGGATGAAATCAGTGTTGAAGACCAGGTTTTATCAGTGGATTACATGGATGCGTGGGAAGGAAGACTAACGTCTGGCCAGGTACAACATACTGATCAGACATGTTAGTCGTGGTCAGGAAAAATATACTGGCCAAGTCCCTCACATCGGCTTACTCGCAGCCCTCCCTGGAAACGGGTTGTTTTCATGGCAGACTGGTTAACGCGTATCACCAACGCATGGAGGACCCAAGTCCACCCTCATTAGCACGGATGTGAGGACGGACAGGACAACTCAACGTCCTTTCTAGGACGCACAAACGAGTAATCCTACTCATTCCTTTACAATGACAAGCACATATGTGTCTATGTGAATAGTTTACAATTAAGCAGCGTGTGAAAAGTCTAACACTCATGAGTGTGAGAATAGTATAAATCGGATGATTCTATGGGAAAAGTCTAAACCTGATGATCCTATGTTAATAGTCTAAAAAGTATCATTCTATGTAAATTATCGTAAACTGACGAGTATTTGAATAGGCTGAAACAGTTGATTCTATGGGAATAATCTAGAACGGATGATTCTATGTGAATAATATAAAATAGATAATTTTTGTGAATAGAACACATGATTCAATGTGAATAGTCTAAAACTGATGAGTATGTGAATAGTCTAAAACTGATGAGCATGTGAATAGGCTAAATCTAATGATTTTATGAGAAAGTCTAACACTGATTCACTGTCGAATGTAAGTTCTTATACACCTTTACAAAATATATACAAAACTGAGGTATCTTGTTTTATATCTGTGTAACGGTATACACAACACACCTGAACAAACAAAATTATATCTTTTTATGTGACACACAGTGAAAATGAAAGCCATATAGTCCTGCTTACAGATGCACTCGCCGTAGTCACAGCGCTAAAAAGCCAGAAAAATACTGAGCTTAATGTCTTAAGAGCAGCACTCTGCAAACTGTGCCAGCAGTCCGCACCAAAAAGGGTAGTGGTACAGTGGGTCCCATCACACTGCAACATCCAAGGCAACGAGGAGGCAGACAGACTGGCAAAAGAAGGTGCAAGACTACCACAAACTGATACTAGCATGACGTACGAAGAGTCAAAACGGCTTATCAAAGCCAGATACATGACCAAATGGGAAACCGAACATACTGGTTACACCAAAAACGATGCCTATTACCAGTTGAACCGAAGAGAGCAGGTCGTCGTCTTCAGACTTCGCACTGGCCACAATAGACTGAGGCACCACCTATTCAACAAATTGAAGATAGGGTGTACCGACGAATGCCCGTGCGGTACTGGTAAAATGACCGCTGAACATCTGCTGCAGAACTGCCCGACATACGAGGATCAGAGAGAGCAGATGTGGCCATCACCAGTGGAACTGCAAGACAAGCTCTATGGCAGTGGCGACAGCCTCAGGATGACCGCCGCTTTTTTCGAAAAAATAATGGTTACTGTCTGACTGCGTACGCAGAAGAAGAAGACGATATCTTTTTATGAGAATTACAATAAAACAGCAACAAGCAAATACTACATGAACCTTCAAAAGCTGAAGTTCTTGAGTTCACAAACACACGAAGAAAACATTTCTAAGACTGAAGGTTGTAAGATTACAAACACACGAAGAAAACATTTCTAAAACTGAAGGTTGTAAGTTCACAAAGAAAACATTTCTAAAACTGATGAACATTAAATTCACAACCACGGGTAGAAACATTTCTTAAAACGGATGATTCTAAATTCACAATCACGAAGAAAACATTTCTAAGACTGAAGGTTGTACGTTCACAAACACACGAAGAAAATATTTCTATAACTAAAGGTTGTAAGTTCACAAAGAAAACATTTCTAAAACTGATGAACATAAATACACAAACACGGGTCGATACACTTATTAAAACAGATGATTCTAAATTCATAATAACGAAGACAATATTTCTAAAAACTGATAACTCTAAATTAACAAACACTCTCTGAAAACAGTTATAAATCTGGTAATATTTGTTTTTCAAAATTTTACTAAAAGCCCGCCGAGATAAACATACTAATTTATATTTACAAAACCCTGTCTGGAATAAACAATGAGCTGATGAGTCCAGTTACTGTAACTAGAACTGATAAATATAAAACTCACAAAGACGTGTATGAAAAGAACTTGAATGCGATAAATCTAACAGTTATAAATACGTGTATGAAAAACTAAATGCGATAAATCTAAAACTTACAAAGACGTCTGTAAAAACTAAATGCGATACATCTAAAACTCACAAAGACGTCCGAAAAAGATTAATGCGATTCATCTAAAACTCACAAAGACGTCCGAAAAAGCTTCATGCGATAAATCTAAACGTCTTTTAAACTGATCATTACATTTAATAACATAACCACATAACAGATACATCCTTATGGATAACTGCCAAATTTAATGGAAATGAAAGCTTTACACATCTCGTTACTGGATGAATTTTGTTTTCTATTTATCCAGGTCACTGTTCCGCGGTAGGGGAGGTGATACGTGACCAATACTCTGACACTACCAACGACCTACTCAACGATGTTTCTAGTGGCTACATTATTTGCCATGCCATCTACCAATGTATTTGTGCTGTAAGTTGGTCAAATAATTATTATACTAGCGAAAGAAGGTGGAAGGTTACCACAACCAGAATTCAAGTATGCCCTATGAGTAATAATAATAATGTTTGAGTAGGCGTAAAATGTCCGTTGCGTTTATCGACCACTATCATGTCCAACTTCTGAGGCCGTGTTCATGCGTAGCGTGTCGACCGAAACCCCTACAGACTCCCCAAGTGAAGCCGTGTACTCCGCAACCTTGGGATGAGGGCAGCGAGGAGTGTGTTAGACTAATGTTTGTGTCAAGCTTTCCGTGTCTGTCCGTGCCAAACTCCCTGTTTTTACGTGCCCCGCCGCCGAGGCTTCTGTTTGTGACCACCTTGTGTCAGTGTGATACTTGCTGTGCTGAGAATACGAGGTTCGGAGAGGTATCGTATAACCTCCGGTGGAGGGATGGGCAGGCAGGAGGAAGCCGGCTTCAGTTCGAGCAGAAAGGTCATTGAGTAGTGATAATCTGGACTGAATTCTGGCGTGCAGTTAATCGTTTGATGTTATTGCTCAACTTGAATCAAAGGCATACCTGGTGCTAAAAGGCCTTCAACCTTTTTCTTTAGTGTGTTTTTTTACAAGAGGGTCATGTCGTTTTTTACAAATATAAAGTGACGAACCAATGGCGTACGGAATAGAAAACTGGCATATTTCACAAACAGCAGAGTTACGCATGTTATAAGAACGAAACACATTGCGGGAAAAAATAAATAGAAAATGAAATTGTACACATGATATGAGCTGTTTACATCAAAAGTGACTTCATCATGCGAATCGTACGTATGCATATTTGGTATAGTTAGGTCCATTTTCATTTGAAGACGTCTCGCATATATATATTTATATATATATTTGTATCATACACACACATTGGTTACTTTATTTTTAAATTTCTTTCTTTGTCTCTTTGCTGCTTTATCTCAGAAAAGATAAAAAGTATATCAATATCAAAATTTAAAAATAAGGTTAATAAACTGTAAATACCAATTATAATCTAGTTATCTCTTTCGTCTTCTATCCCCCCGGGATTCATAGGCCATCAACCGACCTTCGCCAAGCACCTCTGTCCTGTGCAATCCTTTCCACTTCCTTTCATCTTTTTTCTGTTTTCTTTACTTCCGCCTCCAGATCTCCATGTATTCCTTGTTCTGCCTATGCCTCTCCTTCCCTGGGGATTCCGTGACAGGGACTGACTGGTAATAACTTGCCTGGGGCTTTCTAAATGTATGACCCATTCATCTGCACTTTCTTCCTACGATTTCCTGTTCAAATTTACTTTGTCCCGTTCTCTTCCACAGTTTGTAGTTTGCAACTTTGTCAAACCATTTTATACCAAGAATCTTTCTCAGGCATCTGTTAACAAAACCCTGCAATCTCCTGGCATTGCCTTTGGTCATCCTCCAGGTTTCCGCTCCATACCGCAGGACTGGCTTCTGTTTTGAATTGAAATTCCATATTTGATTCTTCCTTCTTATTTCCTTGGAAATGGTTTCCCTTTATATGGATTTCAACATTCCGAATGCAAGTCTTGCTTTTTGTATCCTTGTTTTTATATCCTCGTCTATCCCTCCTTCCTTGTTGGTGATACTTCCTAAGTATGTAAAAACCTCTACCTCTTCCAGTGGCGATCCGATTAGTTGGATTGGTTCTGTGTTTGCTGCATTTACCTAATTATTTTGGTCTTTTCCTCATGTATCTTTAAACCGACTTGTTTAGAGATATCTTCTTCTTCATCGTACGCAGTCAGACAGCAACCTTTATTTTTTCGAAAAAAGCAACGGTCATCCTGAGGCTGTCGACACTGCCATAGAGCTTGTCTAGTGTTGCCACTGGTGATGGCCACATCTGCTTTCTCTGGTCCTCGTATGTCGGGCAGTTTTGCAGCATATGTTCAGCGGTCATTTTCCTGGTGCCGCACGTGCATTCGTCAGTGCCACCTATCTTCAATTTATTGAATAGGTGGTACCTCAGTCTATTGTGGCCAGTGCGAAGTCTGAAGACCACGACCTGCTCTCTTCTGTTCAACTGGTAATAGGCATCGTTTTTGTGTAGCCAGTATGTTCTGTTTCACATTTGCTCTAATAAGCCTTTTTTACTCTTCGTATGTCACACTATTATCTGGTTGTGGTAGTCTTGCACTTTCTTTTGCCAGACTGTCTGCCTCCTCGTTGCCTTGAATGTTACAGTGGGATGGAACCCATTGTACCATTACTCTTTTTGGTGCGGACTGCTGGCATAGTTGACAGAGTACTGCTCTTAAATCATTAAGTTCAGTATTTTTCTGGCTTTTTAGTGCTGTAACTACGGCCAGGGCATCTGTAAGCAGGACTATATGGCTTTCATTGCTCTTGCTTGTCACCATTTCTTCTACTGCAGCCCTCAGTGCCTCAGCTTCCGCTCTGAAATTGCTTGAGTATTTTCCAGTTGCCACTGACCGTGTTTCTTTTCTACCATTTGGTAGGCACATGAATACCCCTGCCCCTCCGTTCTGTGTTGTGTTTGTTACAGAACCGTCAGTGAATGCATGGGTCCAGTCTATGCTTGGGTAGTTTTTCGTTATGTACCTCAGGGTTGTATCTCTTCTTTCTTTTTCAGTCTGCCTGGTTTTGTTTCCAATACCTGGTATATTTTCTACCACCTCTGGAAATATATGCTGCCTCAAGGTAGGTTTTCGTACAGTAGGGATGGGCTTTGGTGTTAATGCGTTCATTGGGTCTTCGCTCATCTTTGCTTTGGCTATTTCTGCAAAGTTTCTCCGCTTTAGTTTCCCATTTCCGAAATTGTTTAGTCTCTGGTGCATTGGATGGTTAGTCAGTCTTCTGAAACTTTGCAGAAATAGCCAAAGCAAAGATGCACGAAAACCCCATGAACGCACAGTGGGTTCCATCCCAATGTAACATCCAAGACAACGAGGAGGCAGACAGTCTGGCAAAAGAGGGTGCAAGACTACCTCAACCAGATTCTAGTGTGACCTACAAAGAGTCCAAAAGGTTTATTAGGGCCGGATACATAGCCAAATGGGAAACAGAACATACTGGCTACACAAAAAAATTATGCCTTTAACCAGTTGAACAGAAGAGATCAGGTCGTGGTCTTTAGACTCGGCACATGCCACAACAGACTGAGGTACCATCTAGTCAATAAACTGAAGATATGTGGCACTGACGAATGCACCTGTGGTACAGGGAAAATGACCACTGAACATCTGCTGAAAAATTGCCAGACATACGAGGACCAGAGAAAGCAGATGTGGCTATCACCAGTGGCAACACTAGACAAGCTCTATGTCAGTGTTGACAGCCACAGGATGACAGTTTCTTTCTTCAAACAAATTCAAGTTGACGTCTGACAGCGTACGAAGAAGAAGAAGAATGGCTCTGCGAGTTTTCCCTCGTGTATAACTCTACATTGCATACTCTCAAACGTCTGTATAATTATGTTTGTGAACTTTTGAGGAATTCCATAGTGTCTCAGTAGTTTTCAGAGTATATCTCTGTCCAAACTGTCGAAAGCCTTTTCATAATCAACGAAATTGATGTATAAACTGGAATTCCATTTCAATGATTGCTTCACAATTATCCACCATTAGGCTATCTGGTCAATGCATGATCTATTCTGTCTGAAGCCCGCCTGCTCATCCTTTATCTTGTTATCCACTACCGTTTTCAACCTTGCTAGTATTACTCTATTTAACATATTTCCCGGCACTGATAATAACATTATTTCTCTATAGTTTTTTGCATTCCTGAAAATCTTCCTTCTTAGGTAATTTCACCAGGTAGCCCTCTCTCCAATCTTTTGGTAAGCTTTCTTGCTCCCAGATGGCGCCTATCAAGTTGTGGAGCATGTTAGTAGATGTTTCAACATCTGATTTAATGATTTCCGGTTGTATCCCATCAGGTCCTGCTGCTTTACCGTTCCTTAGAAACTCTATTGCCTTTCCAATTTCTTCTTTACTTGGATTTATCACAGTTGATCGACAGGCCCTCCTCTGCTGGTGGGTTGTCTGGTGCTGGTCTGTTCAAAAGCACTTCAAAGTATTCTACCCATCTTTTCGTCTGTTCGTCAAGGCTAGTTATCTTTTCCCGAAGTTTATTTTTGATTGGTCTTTTTTGTTGATACTTTCCCAATAGTTTCTTTGTAGCCTGTATAGACCTTTTTTATTTCCCTTTCCTGCAGCCTCTTCCACTTCCTCAGCCAGACCATCAGTGTAACGTCTTTTTTCCACCTTGATGCTCTTTTTTAACCTCCTTGTTGCTCTCTACATACTCTTTCTGTTCTGTGCTTTTTGCGGTTCTCGTTTCACTATTTAACAAGGCCATTTTCCTATTTCGTCTCTTCTCGATCTTATTGATTGTTTCTGCTGTTATCCATTCTTTATGCTGCCGTTTCTTCATTCCTAGCACTTCCTTGCATGCAGTTTTCCATGTACTCTGTACGTGATTTGTACATTATCCTGCTACACTGAATGTAAATGCAATAATGTTTGTGTCTGGCTATGAGACCAGGACCATGTTCTATGTGAAATCTGGAATCATTGTGAAAAATATAAATGTTCTGTATTTGTCAGGGTGGAGGAAAACTGTCTATCTCTGCATTTTTCGACTCGCTGATATTTGATGGCTTAGCCTCCGCCATCATACCCTGCTTCATCTGTTACCATTCCAGTAGGTAAGTGAGATGGTGTTTTCTTGTTTGTGTGCTAGTGTGTATGTAAGTGAGACGGGGTGTCCTTGTTTGTGTGTTAGTGTGTAAGTGAGAATGCGTTTTCTTGTTTGTGTGTTAGTGTGTAAGTGAGAATGCGTTTTCTTGTTTGTGTATTAGTGTGTAAGTGGGGGTTTCCTTGTTTGTGTGTGTAAGTGATACGGTGATTCCTTGTTTGTGTGTTAGTGTGTAAGTGATACGGTGATTCCTTGTTTGTGTGTTAGTGTGTAAGTGATACGGTGATTCCTTGTTTGTGTGTTAGTGTGTAAGTGATACGGTGATTCCTTGTTTGTGTGTTAGTGTGTAAGTGATACGGTGATTCCTTGTTTGTGTGTTAGTGTGTAAGTGAGACGGTGATTCCTTGTTTGTGTGTTAGTGTGTAAGTGAGACGGTGATTCCTTGTTTGTGTGTTAGTGTGTAAGTGATACGGTGATTCCTTGTTTGTGTGTTAGTGTGTAAGTGAGACGGTGATTCCTTGTTTGTGTGTTAGTGTGTAAGTGAGACGGTGATTCCTTGTTTGTGTGTTAGTGTGTAAGTGATACGGTGATTCCTTGTTTGTGTGTTAGTGTGTAAGTGATACGGTGATTCCTTGTTTGTGTGTTAGTGTGTAAGTGATACGGTGATTCCTTGTTTGTGTGTTAGTGTGTAAGTGATACGGTGATTCCTTGTTTGTGTGTTAGTGTGTAAGTGAGACGGTGATTCCTTGTTTGTGTGTTAGTGTGTAAGTGAGACGGTGATTCCTTGTTTGTGTGTTAGTGTGTAAGTGAGACGATGTTTCTTTGTTTGTGTGTTGGTGTGTAAGTGAGACGGGGTTGCCTTGCTTGTATGTTAGTGTGTAAGTGAGGTGGGCTTTCCTTGTTTGCATGTTAGTGTGTAAGTGGGTTTTCCTTGTTTGTGTGTTAGTGTGTAAGTGAGACGGGAGTTTCCTTGCTTGTATGCTAGTGTGTAAGTGAGGTGGGCTGTCCTTGTTTATATGTTTGTGTGTAAGTGAGACGGGAGTTTCTTTGCTTGTATGTTAGTGTGTAAGTGAGGTGGGCTTACCTTGCTTGTATGTTAGTGTGTAATGAGGCGGGCTTACCTTTGTATTGTAACTTGTTTAACGTGGTTGCTAAGGATGCCAACAGTGTTCCGCACGTGCGGCACGGTGCAGACGCACACCATACTCAGGAACAGAGCAAAGAAGTATCAGAATAGCGACGGCGCCAAGACGCAGTGTTGCCTTACACCACTTCGAAAACCCAAATGGTTATGATATGTTACCATTAAATGCGTGTGTAATGTATAGACAAGACTAGACCGTAATCTAACCTTTGTTCTTACTATCGCACATTTCAGAATCACAGCTGCAATATTACGTGAAATTACCTCTGCTCCTCCCAGTGTGTGCAAATATGGGCCAATGGTAATTGGGCTGACTGTGTTAGTGATCTCCTACGACGTCATCGATAAGGCTGTCAGTCACGCGATGGACGAGACTATTCGTGTTCTCTACTGATTATGAAACCGTGGTCAATCGACAACATCAACTGATGGTGCAAAGTTGTGTGCTTTTGAATGACCAGCTAGCGTTTGGTGTGAATGTTGCGTTACATAATTGTGTGCATATTTGATATTGCTGAATCGTGGATAGATCAGTTCTGCTTCTTTTCATTCTTCTCCTCTTCCTCATCAACATCATCATCTTCATCTTTTTATTTCCCTTTGTAATTAATTCTCTTCTATCAATTCCAGTTTCTTTTTCCACACTCAGCATGATTTTGGTCTGAATAAATTACGCAGCATGCAAAGTCAAGTGTAGGAAAGTCTTTTACTCCAGAAGGGTGAAACAACATTGTTTGTCTCTTAAACATGCTCTCAATAGGAGATGGGTATAATTCTCGCCTTTTTCAGACACATCCATTAATGAAATCATGATTCCTATAGATCAATCAATCAAGACCTTGTCACCCCCTGCCAAGAAAAGGTCCTCGACTAACACACACAAGCATGCTTGTCTTTCGCTCACATAGCCACCATCTGCCAGGCCAATCTCTCTTTGTCAAATGCGTCTTGATTCCTATGCGCATTTACTTGTGTATACATGTTTATAAAAGGCATTTACAAACGAGAAGCAGTAATTTAGTAAAGGAATTTTGTTATTCGTGCATAATAATAATAGTAGTAATAATAATATTTGCCCATCGCAAGTGTTCATCAGACTATTGCTGCAAAATGTGTACTCTGTTGGCTGTAAAGACCAATCCTTGAACGCGGCAACCTCTACCACGTTCAGGGCACGCATGCGGCGAGCCGGCTGTGCAATCGTTGTATTGTTTTCTCGGGCAGCACGCTTTCACTGAGCCTCTGCCATGGCTATACTCTTTGCGATTTGATCAGTATTGATGATGCTAGCCTGCAATGTGGTACAGTCTTGTGCAAACATCTCACAGGACCACGAGGTGACATCAATGTTAACGTTTTTCAGAGACGCTTTCAAGGAGTCTCTGTAGCATTTCTTCCCCCCCACCCCCCACACACTTCTACTGGTGAGCGTCACCCTGCTGTAAGCTCACCATATGGCATGGCTTGGCTTGGCTTCGTTCGTTCTCCATCTCACGCTACCAAACCCTGATACGGGCCTAAGTAGCAGAATGTTGTTCAAAGAACGGAATGCGTTGTGTCGTTGTTTACAGCTTGACTGCGATATTCGCACCTTTCGGTCCAACAAATCCCACTTCAGCAAGCATTCTTTGAGTACCGGGTTAGCGTTCCCTTTTCGATCCCTTCTCCTTAGCCAGTCTGTTCTGCTGCAGCCTGTTATCTAGAATCACCGCGTAGAGGTGTAGAAGGGTCTTGGCAGCTCTGGTTCGCTGGCACTGACACTAGCAGTCAGCTATGTGTCGCTGACCACTGCAGCTCATGCGCTCAGCTCACCATATAACAGGGATGCGCTCATCTGGTGTACAAACAACATGTGCCGTCCATCTTAGCTGAACTATTTGCAGAAGTGTATGGATTCCCATCAACATGATACTAGGAGTTTCAGTGCTAGCCATTTTGTCCTGATGCGCGATCCTGAGCAGCCTACACATACAAATCAAGTGAAAACGATTGAGCTGTCTGGTATGTCTGCTAAACATTGTCCTTCTCTCACAGTTAGGTAGCAGAGTGGACAACACCACATAAGGATACATTATTACCTTAGGGGCAATACTTTTAGGAAGTTAGCTTGGAGACTCCCAAACGCAGAGCTCGCATCAGCAAACATGTTATTGTCAATATTCGCCGCTCTAGTGAAGATACTGCCTAGGTAGGTGAAGCTAGCAACCGCATAGAGATTTTGGTGTTGAACAATCATGTTTGCTTCGATGTACAGCTCCCCAGGGGCAGGCTGGAAGAGTAGCTCACCTGTTCTAGTGTTGATCGTGAGACCAAAGTTACCGTATGCCACAGAAAACCCCGCCATGATGGACTGCATATTTTTTTCTGTTGGTGTCGCAATCGTTTGCGAACACGAGATCCAATATTGTGGCCTCACTCACCTTGGTGTAGGATTTCAGGCTCCTCGAGATTAACAGTTGACCATGTGCCCTGTACCTGATATGCATTGTCAGTAGCAGCAGCGTCAGGTACAGCATCAGTGAGAATTGCTGCAAAGACCACGCTAAAGAGTGTCAGTGCTAGAAGGAAGACAACCCTGCTTGGACACCGGTGAAGAGTGTCAGTGCTAGAAGAAGGACACAGGTGAAGAGTGTCAGTGCTAGAAGAAGGATACCGGTGAAGAGTGTCAGTGCTAGAAGAAGGACACCGGTGAAGAGTGTCAGTGCTAGAAGAAGGACACCGGTGAAGAGTGTCAGTGCTAGAAGAAGGACACCGGTGAAGAGTGTCAGTACTAGAAGAAGGACACCGGTGAAGAGTGTCAGTGCTAGAAGACAACTCTGCTTGGACACCGGTGAAGAGTGTCAGTGCTAGAAGACAACCCTGCTTGGACACCGGTGAAGAGTGTCAGTGCTAGAAGACAACCCTGCTTGGACACCGGTGAAGAGTGTCAGTGCTAGAAGAAGGACACCGGTGAAGAGTGTCAGTGCTAGAAGACAACCCTGCTTGGACACCGGTGAAGAGTGTCAGTGCTAGAAGAAGGACACCGGTGAAGAGTGTCAGTGCTAGAAGAAGGACACCGGTGAAGAGTGTCAGTGCTAGAAGAAGGACACCGGTGAAGAGTGTCAGTGCTAGAAGACAACCCTGCTTAGACACCGGTGAAGAGTGTCAGTGCTAGAAGAAGGACACCGGTGAAGAGTGTCAGTGCTAGAAGACAACCCTGCTTGGACACTGGTGGTAACTGGCAAGGCTACATACAATTATATCTTGTGCAATACACTAGCCATCATGAAATTAGCGGACACTCGCAATGATTGTGCATGTGCAGTCATGATTCATTGCTATTTACGGTGTAAAAGGCTTTGGTCAGATCGGCAAAAAACTGAGTACAGATCACAATTCTGTTTAAGACATCTCTCTTGCATTTGGCGAGCTGCCATATATCAATCACATCAACCGTCCCAGGACACGCAGGAAAACCACACTGACTCTCAGGGAGGCAACCCTTTCAATGTGCCCAGTTAGGCGATTCAGCAGGACTCTAGCCAGAATTTGGTCTGCGAATGACAATAGCGAGATAACCCTGGAATTGTCGCAGGATTGACGATTGCCATTTTGTTTGTACAGGTATACAATTGTAGCATTCTTCATCTCCCGTGGAACTTTCGAAATACAGCGAGAGAATGTAGTCAGTGACTGGTGAAGCAAATAATCCACTGCTTGATAAATCTCTGCCGGGATGGAACCAGATCCGGAGCCTTGCATTTGGACATCCAGGTGATATTTTTCGTGATTTCTTGTGACCCCAAAGTCAAGTTTCTGGCTAATAGTAGCCTCTGTCATTCTAGCTATGGCTGTGCACTGATGATGGTTGAAAAGTTGAGAATAGCGTCATAATGATCCTCCCATCGCTCCAGATCTGACTCTTGTCGGTAAATAGTACTGTGGCGTCAGCAATAAGAACACGAGAAGAGTGCTGGGATCTAGGAATGTAGACAGCCTTCAGCGCACGATAAAACCGCCTCGACTCATTGGCATCAGGATATTCTTGAATATCTACCTTCTTGACATGAAGACACGATTCCTGCATATATATGAGCATATGCTGCACAACCGCAGGTATGCTGTTGGATGCACGTCAGGTCAGGTCTTGTCATCCCGTAACCGGTGAGGTGGTTGGGACACACATGAAGACATCCTCACAACCGCACGCCACCCTTCTCTGTCAGCGACCGCCGCCTGTGCCTCTTTTGGTAGGCGATTGGTTCATTCTTTTATGTTGTCCTCCCACCTCTTTTTGAGCCGGCTTCTTCGTCGCCTGCCTTACACCTTTCTAGGGAGGATCGTATTTGCACGACCATTTGATCTCGATATGTGACCGTTCCAAGAGAATTTCCTTCTTTTGACAGTTGCCACGAGGTCTTCAAAAGGCCATATTGCTGTTGTAATTCTATCTCGTATTTCCTCATTTGTAACTCAATCTTTGTACGTGACGTTTAAAAGTTTTCGGAAATATCTCATCTCCAAGTCCTGTATCCTTCGCCGAAGGTCAGCTGTAACTGTCCATGTCTCATAAAAATAGAGGAATATTGACAGGACTAGTGTACGCATTAATCTGATTTTCGTGCATAGAGCTAACCGTTTATCTTGCCAGATTTGGTTAAGCAGTGCAAGCCCCGCTGTTGTCTGTGCAATTCTGGCCCTCACCTCGCATTTTGATCCTTCATCACAAACAACGACCCCAGATATTTCTTTGGTTGGATGCAGCCTTTTTTAATGATGAGGAGGGATTGCTTTGGAACAGTCCGAACATCGCTCTTTTTCAACCAGCAAGATCTTGATAGCTGCGTCATTTTCGTCGAGCCAGTCATTTCTCTTACTAGTGAGATGACCCAAGTACTCATTTGCCGAATGGTGGATATCATCTCTGAGAAATGCTCATCCATCTTCCACACTGCACAGTGGGGACTGCCCCCCCCCCCCCCCCCCCAGACGACCCTTACAGATCACATGCGTCACGTAAAGTGCACAGAAGAGTATTTGCAACGGACCATTTTATTTAAGGACACAGAATGACTTTCTAGCAATGCCTCATGTAAGAGTCATGACGAGCGGTAAGGGCATGCGCAACTTAGCGTGCAAAATGGCCTCCCCATTGTCAACTTGCACCGTGGAAGAATAATGAGGCATTATTGATTTTTTTGGTGGTCAAAAAGCGTGAAACCTTCTTACATCTACATAAGAATGCAGGCTCAGTATGGAGGCAGTTGTTTGAGTCAGAAGATAGTGTATGAATGGGTAAAACGTGTTTAGAACAGAAGAAAGACAAAATGTCATAGATAAGCCGGGGAGTGGGAGACCAGCAAGCGTGTCAACTGCTACAGTGAAACAGCAGATCGACCCGCTAGTCTGCGGTAATAGACAAGTATTGACGAAATAGCCGTAGATGTCAACATGGGTCACGGGGCTGAGCCCAAAACTTTCCATGATGACTTTGATTACAGAAAAATACGTGGCAGATGGGTCCCAAGAAAGCTGACAGTGAGGTAATGGAGGCGGAGGAAAATTGGTTATAGGTCACACCACAAAACTGTTTACTAGGTGCAATGCACAAGCTAGTGAACAAGTTGACCAAGTATGTTTGTGGGCACGGGGACTGTGTCAAAAAATGCAAAGCAACAAACTTCTTATTCGCACTTTGCAAGAAAATTATTCATACATTTCCTGTTACTATATATATAGAAATGAAAACCGTAAAAGTGGGATTGAAATGAGGAAAACCATTACTTTGTATTGTCAATCAATCAATCAAAACCCGTCGCTCCTCACGGTGCATAGGCCGTCGACAACATCTTAACAGCGTACACGGTCCTTGGATGCTTTCTCTACCTTTCTCCGGGTGTAATTATTTCATTTTAGCTCCTTCTCATATTCTTTTATCCAAGTATTTTTGGGTCTACCTCTTTCTCTTTTGCCCTCAGGATTCCATGTAAGAGCCTGTCTAGCCATATTAGACGGTGCTTTACGCAGCGTATATCCTATCCAGTCCCATTTTCTTCGCTTAATTCTTTCCTCCAAATATATATATATATACACGATGGGACTTCAAATTAAAATCTTTAAAGTGGGATTGAAATTAGGAAAACTATGCCTTTGTATTGTAACTTGTTAATATGGTTGCTTAAGATGTCAAGAGTGTCTTGTACGTGCCATGGCAGAGCAGACGAACAACATAAATGAAAATTGCAGATATAAATGGGAGCCCCACTATTGACATGCACCAGAAAAGAGCAGCATTCTGGTGTCTGTTTTTTGTGCAACGATGGGGTGAAACCCATACAAATTCATCGCTGAATGAAGGTCCAGTACAAGTGTTCGAGTGAAGTAGGAAGTACCAAAACGGTGTGAGTTCTGTGACACACTGTTAGCAACCGGGTTAAGCACACCGAGTAGTGACCCCAGAATCGATTGCAGCCGCTAAATAAATCATTAACAAAGATCTCCTATTAATCGTGGGTGAAAGGAAGGCTTGACCGAGCTGGACCTTCATTCATGAATTTCTATAGGTTTTACACCTTCGCTGCTCAATAAACGGTTGGAGAATGCTATTCCTCTTTGATGCATGTCAATAGTGAAACTCCCATCTCTTAACTGCAATTATGACGTCATGCTGTTCGTCTGTTCAGTGATGGCACACGCAGAACACTCTTGACATCCTTAGCAACAATATTAACATGTTACCATACAAGGGCATGATTTTTCTATTTTCTATCCCACTTTCAAGGTTTACGTTTGAAGTTTCCTCCTATATATGGTGATTAGTAATATAAGAGAAAAATAAATACGAATTCACCAGAACAATTATTATTAATTGACGAAATTTAATCACAATTCGTACAGTTGCGCATAAAGTCAAGGTTTGTCCCATAATAGTTACACTACTGTTGGGAATTGAAGTTGTTAGAGACTTCAGTATACTAAGTCAAAGTTTGTCCCATAGTAGTTGCACTACTGTTGGGAATTGAAGTTGTTAGACACTTAAGTATGCTAAGTCAAGATTTGTCCTACAGTAGTTGCACTACTGTCGGAGAATGCAGTTGTTAGAGACTTCAGTACACTAAGTCAAGGTTTGTCTCATAGTAGTTGCACTATTGTTGGGAATTGAAGATGTTAGAGACTTCAGTATCCAAAGCCCAGCTTGTAGGAAATATCGTGGCCAGCTCTTTTCCAAGCTGCCTTTTACTTCCCTAGTCGTATGCCAGATGCCCAGTTACAACTGTTTAAATGGAAAGCGACGGAAAGTGGAAGTTGAACATGCTTTTCCAGTGACAAACGAGTGCTCTATCACAACACCAATTATACCAAACCAACAACGATGATTGCTATTTCAGTTTACTTTCAACGTATAAGCCTTTTTCTGAAAGAGAAATCCTCAGGCATTTGCTGAAAGAGAAATCCTCAGGCATTTGCTGGAAGAGAAATCCTCAGGCATTTGCTGAAAGAGAAATCCTCAGGCATTTGCTGAAAGAGTCCTCAGTAATTTGCTTATAGAGAACTTAATTTAACTTAACGTCTTTTTCTTGGTTTGGAAGACTCTGCAGTCTGTATACAACCAGTTTCATTTACATTTCCTTGCTTTTAAAGCTATGCGTATCCAGTCCATTCGTAAATGTATTAACTGTCACTACCTCTACTACTTCCCGTATTAATTCCAAGCATTCACCACTCTCTGACTAAAAATAATGTCCTTATATTATCGTATACAGCTGTATTGTCACGTCGAATTCCTCTCTGTTTTAGACACTGTAGGCCGGTTTGTCTGAGTCTTTCCTAATTACTAACTAATGCTTTAGACGTAAGGTATTGCATCCATGCACTGCTAGAAAAAGCACGACTAGGATGGGCCGGACACCTCGTCCGTATGTCAGACGAGCGGCTCCCAAAGAAGCTTCTCTACGGCGAGCTGAGAGAGGGATGGCGAGAGAGAGCGCGCCCAAAGAAACGTTTTAAAGACGGTCTGAAGGACTCACTAAAAAGTTGCCAGATAGACATCGACACCTGGGAATGTCTTGCGCAAAACAGATCTGACTGGAGAAGAGCAGTCAAATCGGGTGTAGCTGCCGGCGAAGATGACCGTGTTGCGAAAGCCCAGAACAGACGCGAGACGCGGAAATACCGAGCAGCGGGAACACCATCCCCTTCTACAAACCTCGTGTGCCCGATATGTAGCAGATGTTTTCGTGCTCGCATTGGCCTGTTCAACCACATGCGCACCCACACCCAACAGGGAAATCTGTGACAAGGATGATGTCGGCGGTCCTCATCGACAACGATGGACAGCTATTATTGCCAATCGCAAGCGATGATATCCACAAAAATCAGACGGTTTTCTCTTAACAATGTGAAGTGCGCTGTATTTAGATTATAGTCAGAAAGAAGCTGCGCTGGTCATCAATCTCACCCTTTTCCCGAGTTACCTTAGATCAGTGGCAAGACTATTGGTCTAGACGACGGGAGGTAACTCAGGATGAAGGGATTCTAGTCTTACCTCCGGTGAGACCAGGGGTCGCTTGAAACTTGCGTGGTAATGCTTTATACAATTTGACAATCACTTCCTTACTTCTAAGCTTAATATTTCTTTGTATAATACCTCAGGCATTTGCTGAAAGACCTCAGTTGTAGAGAAAATTGTGGTTTGATGGAATCCATTTCAAGCCTTGTTGATCTGTCTTGGTGTCGTCTCTGATCGTCCAGCAAGACGTATTTTTGAAACATTAGATCCAAAATTGTTAACAAAATTTAGATCTTAATTGGTCGGTGGCTAAAGTGAAGGGGTATGAAAGCATCAGTATCACATTGAAGAAAGATTTGTCTTGTTTCTCCTTTCTCGAGTGTGCGTCGTTTTAGACTTGATGAATCTAACGATGACGTCACCCAGAAATCTCGTGAAAGTGGGTAATTAAAACAGAAAAGGAACAACTACTACTGTATGAATTTTCTGTAAATTTTGTCAACAAATTACCATTTACGGCGAATTTATGTAGGCTTGTTTCTTTCCAGCTGTATGTTTGTATGTATGTATGTATGTATGTATAAGCGAGAAAGAGAATACGAGGGATGTAAGTAAGATTAAAAATGAGTGAGAGAAAGAGAGAGAGAGAGAGAGAGAGAGAGAGAGAGAGAGAGTGAAAGCGAGAAGGTATTGCAATGTTTAAAGAAACAGATACTGCGTATTGGATGTCAACTTCCCACTAGTGAAGAATGCGATGTTTCAGACCCGAACAAAGGCCCCCTGCCACACTGTGTACATGCAGTAAGCATGACTGACACTGGAGTTTCACCGTTCTAGAGTAGAAGTCTCTCCATTTCGTGGATTTGCACGCTACGAGACTTATACAGACCGAAAGCCTGTCATTTGGGACATGTTATTAAATTTTTTAAAAACAACACCCCAGAAACGATATGTACATGGTGATTACAAAATATCTTAACACCTTCATGGGACTTGGGACATTGCTTCATGGAGTTCCTATTTGGAATCTTTCCAATGTGCTCTACATAGCCCGGATGTACATTTATAGTTGTGTCGTTGCCATGACACCTGTATTCTCTTTCGGTGATCTCGAACATCCCGTGACTTGAATAGCGTGAACACGTTTTTTTGCCCCGTGTGTTAATATTTAAAAAAAATCACACTGATTTTGTTTTTCAATCATTAACATGTATACCACAAATATAAATTCTGTGTCTCTATGATTATTCCTGCTTTGCAGCAATTAATTTGTATTCTATAATAAACCAAACGGATTCAACCCCCCTTCCGACACGCTCAATTTAATCCAGTGGTACATATATCATTTGAAAGTCAAAGCAGAGATAAATTTGTGTCTAATTAACCCTAACAAGAGCTGCAATCTTCCTAAAGAAATTCTTTAACACCCCATCACCGACAACAGTTTTCTGAAACTTGACTATCTTTAAGCTTATCCACAAATCAATATAAATTTCCAATATTCCAGTGATTACTGTAGATTCCTAATCAATCATTTTGTACTGGTTATAAATAAAGAGATGCAGTGTCTTTACGACTACCTAGATTTTGCAGTCAATATTTCAAAACAAATAAAGTGAGTTCAATTCCAAATAATATTTGTCTGGTTGTATTATCCATTACGTATATGTTATTGTAATAATCGCATTTGTTTACGCATGCGATTACTGTGGCTTCCTAATCAATCATTTTGTACTGGTTATAAATAAAGAGATGCAGTGTCTTTACGACTACCTAGATTTTGCAGTCAATATTTCAAAACAAATAAAGTGAGTTCAATTCCAAATAATATTTGTCTGGTTGTATTATCCATTACGTATATGTTATTGTAATAATCGCATTTGTTTACGCATGCGATTACTGTGGCTTCCTAATCAATCATTTTGTAGTGGTTATAAATAAAGAGATGCAGTGTCTTTACGACTACCTAGATTTTGCAGTCAATATTTCATAACAAATAAAGTGAGTTCAATTCCAAATAATATTTGTCTGGTTGTATTATCCATTACGTATATGTTATTGTAATCATCGCATTTGTCTACGTATGTTTTTACACGACTGGGGAGGTGCAAACGTTTGGTAATGGGACAACTTCTTCTTATTCTGCTTATTCTTCTTCGATTATTCTCAAACTCCTGCTACTAATCAGAGCTGCCAAGACCCTTCTACACCTCCACACGGTGATCCTGGATAACAGGCTGCAGCAGGGCAGACTGGCTAAGGAGAAGGGATCGAAGAGGGAATGCTAACCCGGTACTCAAAACATGATTGCTGAAAGTCGGAGTGTTGGACCGAAAGGTGAAAATATCGCAGCCAAGCTGTAAACTACGACACAACGCATTCCGTTCTCTGGACTACATTCTGCTACTTACCCTTTCAGGGTTTGGTAGTGGAAGATTGAGAACGAACGAAGAAGAAGAAAAAGAAGAAGAAGAAGAAGAAGATATTGTATTATAGTATATTCTATTCTATTATATTATATTACATAATATTAATTTATATTATATTAAATGTTGTTTTGCAATATTGTATTATGTAATAATATATATGTTATTTATGTTTTGTGATGAAGAACAAATGTATGTGGAGATTTGTAAGTACTCAATCCCTTTTGTCAATGGTGAAGAGCATGGAAACTGATGATTCCGGATGTCTCCTGGCACAGGTCCGTTTTCTTGTCATGTTTGCAAATAATGACTGAAATATAATAATATTAAACAAGCCGTTTTTACAGTAGAACACAAGCAGACGATCACCGAACATTGAGCTAAATAATCCCTTTTGTCAATGGTGAAGAGCATGGAAACTGATGATTCCGGATGTCTCCTGGCACAGGTCCGTTTTCTTGTCATGTTTGCAAATAATGACTGAAATATAATAATATTAAACAAGCCGTTTTTACAGTAGAACACAAGCAGACGATCACCGAAAATTGAGCTAAATAATTTTAGACGTCCTCTAGGTCCACAACCGCCTAACATTTTTCGTAAAAGGTCGAAAAACAAATACTTTCGGCCATGCGGTCCAGGAGGCAGACTCGAGGATATTTGTGTACGTAAGATTCTAATTAACAAACATTATAAAAAAAACAAAACGAAAACAAATGTTCACAAATGTATAGAACGAAATGTAACTTAATGATACTAATAATAATATTGACAATAATAACAATAATAACAATAACAACAATTAAAATAATAATAATAATAATAATAATAAGTATACGACAATTGCTTAAAAACAGCTCTTCTTCTTCTTCTTCTTCTTCGTATTCTTCTGCGTTCGTTCTCAATCTCCAGCTACGAAGCTCGGAACAGTGCTTTGCAAGCAGTAGGATGTAAGTCCGGAGAACGGATTCGTTGTATCGCTAGTTTACAGTTTAACTGTAATATTTCCAACTTTCGGTCCGACACATCCATATTAATACAGTTCTACTTATGAGAAGAATGTAATAACTCTTTTCTTGTCATAACATTTCATCAAATTTGGGTTAAAAGAAGTCGACAGCCCAGAAAGTTCCCTCTACATTCATTTTCAGCATCTCCGACTTATTGATAGTTGGTGCCAAATGATATGAATGATATCATATATTCAAGGTATACGTCTCACAGCTCAATCTGATTGTTGTTATTTGCATCTGTTCTCATTATCTTTGTTTATTTATGTGTTATTTTTAGTCCCACTTTATGTGATATCTTATCAAATATTTGCATTTATTATTGATGACTACGGTAATGGCAGACAAATTAAAAATGTAAAAAAAGTAATCTGCAGAGTTCAGTAAAGCTGTCACTTTTGAATGAGCATTGCAAGAGCTTCTATTCGTGGTTTCTGCAAATATTCAGACCCCTAAATCAAGTATGGGACATAGTGCAGGGCATGGTTTTAGGGAAAATAACAGTCAATATGTTGTTGGTGTTTTGGGGGACAAGGAATCTGTTAAAACTATATCAGTTTTGTAGGATTTTATATGGAAGAAATCAATTTATATTCCCCTACCCAAAAAGGCAACCTGAAGCTGTGCACGAACTACCAAACTATCGTGCTGATCAGTCACGCTAGCAAGATACTCGTGCGAATCCAATTAAGAAGGATAGAGAAAAGGTTTGAATCTGAAATTCACGTAGTCCAGGCAGGTTTTTAGGAAAGACAGAGGGACCAGGGACCACATATTCAATACGAGGAATATCTACGAAAAATGTAGAAAGTTGAATGTAGACCTTGTACACATGTTTCATTAAATACACCAAGGCCTTCGATACAGTAAAACATCAAAATCTGTGGAAAATCATGAAGGAAATGGGGTTTCCTGTGCGTATTATTCATCTCATTGTAACATTATACCAAGATCAACAAGCCGCTGTCCTAGTATCTGGGCAAACATCAGATTGGTTTGCAGTACAAACGCAAGTAAGACAGGAATGTATCCTCTCACTTTATCTGTACAACAAATATGCAGAATGTAAGATGAGAAATGTTCGAGAAGACAAGAACATTGAAAGTTTCGACCCATTACCGTTTGGCGGGTACGATTTTCCAGAGTTACGATACGCAGATGGCACAGTGATACTATCAAGAAGTGCAGAAGGGCTAGAGCACCTAATTTCAGCCATCTTTGAGTCTGTGATTGCGCTCATGACTGATTAAGCCAAGGCGAGCGCGAATGTCTATTGCCCGACTAATACATATCGTGTGCAGATGGTGTTGGTCTTTCCCTTGCTCTCGACTTTCACAGAGACTCGCTATCTGCAAGTAAATTTATCGCTTCTTTCAAGGCTGAGCGAATTCGAAATGTAAGGAAATACATTTTTAACGCTCTGCATCAGTCCTATACACATGCAACATCGGCAGGGCGATCAGAAGGTGATGGAACCAATGCTTGCGATACGCAGTGAAAAGCAGAATCAACGAAATCAAAAGTCCGCAACAGGGGGACGGCGTGGCCTAGTGGTTAAGTGGCACGGCTCACAACCCGAAGGTGCTGGGTTCAATCCCCATCACAGCGCCGGCCGTTACCCCGGGGAAGCAAACCCTTAGAAAATGCAGGAGGAAGCAGACCCTTATACAAAATGCATGCTGAAGTCGGACGCACTGGGCCGACAGGCGCAAAATAAAAACCACAGTGCAACGCACACCGCCTTGGGGATTAGAGAAATAAGGCGAACGAAAAAAAAAAAAAAAGGCCGCAACAGACGGAGGACACTTAGGAATCATGACACAAGAGGACACTAAGAAGGTGAAACTTTTGGAAATGTGATGACTGCTTCTGACGAACAGACCATCTCCTGTCACACTGTCCTATGGAGAGTTCCCTATTATTTTCATCATTATCATCATCATGTTCGGTCTCTGCATCGAAAGGTGACGGTAGTGGATCTCCAGAGGTCACTGTCTCGTGCCACGTCGGAACACTCAGTCTGACTGTGTTCCTGCCACATCATGATGTTGACTGCCTATTTGTACATTTATGCCGCTTTCTGTTTCTCTTGCCCTCCACTCTTCCCTTCAATATAACCTTTAGCAGATTGGCATATTGTTTGAAACGACCAAAATATTTTCGTTGTCTGCTTTTTATTTTCTTTTGAAGCGTTTTCTCCACCTTGAGTTTTTCCAGGACCTCCCTATTTTTTTTCTTATCTTCTCCACCTTGAGTTTTCCAGGACTTCACTATTTGTTTTCTTATCTTCTCCACCTTGAGCTTTCCAGGACTTCACTATTTTGTTTCATATCTTCTCCACCTTGAGTTTTCCAGGACTTCACTATTTGTTTTCTTATCTTTTCCACCTTGAGTTTTCCAGGACTTCACTATTTTGTTTCTTATCTTCTCCACCTTGAGTTTTCCAGGACTTCACTATTTTGTTTCTTATCTTCTCCACCTTGAGTTTTCCAGGAATTCACTATTTGTTTTCTTATCTTTTCCATCTTGAGTTTTTCCAGGACCACACTATTTGTTATCCTATCTTTCCAAATAAAGTCGTACAAATCTTCTGAAGATCCACATTTAAAAGGCTTCAATGCTCTTCTAACATTTCTTTATCAGGTTCCAAGTTTCTATTCCATACAATTAAACTGAAAGTAGATAGCATTTAATTATTCTCATTTCAAGTTCCTGAAATATCAATTTGGACAGAAGTGAATGTCTCATGCTGTTAAATATATTCTTCGCCATTTCAATCCTCTTAAGGATCTACCTTTCTCCAAGTGTCGTCGTCCGTAATTAGCTGGCTAAGGTATTAATTAGTTTTCATTTGTTGCAAAACTTTAAAAAAAAAAACAAACAACAACACCACACACATACACAAACAAACTTTCTCCATTTATGTGTATGTCAACATGTGGACTTTATTTCCTTTTGGGAAAACCATAACTTTAGTCTTTTTGATATTGATTTCCATCCCACATTGCTGGCTCGAGATGTTTATCGTATCCATTATGTTCTGCACATTTACTTTATCCTCTACCATAAAACTTTTATCATCCGCATATCTGATAATATTTATTGATACTTCTACCTCCTATATTCATTCCACACATTTCTTCTAATCCATTGAACATTTTGCTCGCATACTAAACAGGCCGGGACAGCACACACACCTCTTTCAAAACATGTTTACTTGGTGGCGCCTCAGCTCTAGTTCTCAAACATAACGATTGATCCCAATACAAGTCTGTGATTAGTTCAGTACCGTGCAGATTGGTATACTCTTAACAACTTTTTAGCTGTTCATGCTTCACGCTATCAAATGCTTTAGTGTAGTCAACCATATCACTTTTGGGGAAGGAAGACTAACGCCTGTTCTGGCAAAATATACTGATAAGAAATGTTAGCCAGGGTCAGGTAAAACATACTGGTCAAGATCCTTTCCCTGGCTTCCTACTAGCCTTCCTGGAAACGGGGTGTTTTCGTTGCAGCCTGGCTCTTATAGTAGTGATCGACACGCAGATGAAGCCAAGCATAGCACAACCGCCTGGATCCCAGCCCACCTTCATTAGCACGCTCGGGATGTGAGGAAAGCTACTACAACCTGCCACTTAACGTCCTTTTTAGGGCGCACAACAGAGTAAACCTACTCATTGTGGGTATTTGACTTGGCACTATACACATCCGAAGAGTCTACACCTTTAGCTAGAAACTAAATGCAAGAGGCCCTAAACAAAATATAGATATGGACAAAAAATGGCAAATCGCTATAAACGACACCAAAACCACGTACTAAATCGTCTCGCTATCTCCCAAACCCCATAAAGTGATCATAAAAGTAAAAGGCCAGACTTTCCCCCTTGACATGTCCAACCTATCTTAGAACAAAAATGGACGCAAGGTTGACATTACAAAAGCATATATAAAAAGCCACCAACAAAGCCAAGAACAGAATGGCCATAATGAGAAAGATAGCAGGCTCAACATGGGGAACTGACACGTGCACCCTAAATAAACTGTACACAGGTTATGTGAGACCAGTGCTAGAATACGGGATAGCAGCATGGTCCACAGCAACAAAGAATAACTTCCAAAAAATAAATACAACCCAAAACCAAGGTATACGTATCATCACTGGAGCTATGAGAACAACGCGAATAAAGGCAATGGAGAACATCACACGAATATCGGAAGTATGGAGACCCGCAGGGGGTCAATAAACATGCCATTCAAACAAATGCGAGATCACAACATATATGACACGATAAATCGCATGGGAAGAGGGAGATTAAAGAGAAACTAATTCATATCAAAAACAAAAGAACTTGCAAGAGCAGACCAAATTATAAGAAAAGCAGTGGTAAGAGATCTAAAACAAACATCTGAAATCTCACTATGGAAAAACACTCAAGTGCCCTGAGATGGTAGAAAGCATAGAAGAAATAGAAAAAAAGGGAACTCAAACAGATTTAGAAAGGAAATTTATCACAGAAGAATACATTAGGAGCGTATACCCACAAGAAACAAGGATACACGTGTATACAGATTGCTAATCTAACAAATCCACATCCGATGGGGGTGTAGGGATCTATTACAGACTAAGGAATGGAGAAGAAAAGACTAGAATATTAACAGGGGGAACATATTCCAATAATTTCCGTGCAAAAGCAGAGGCACTGAAGGCCGCAGCTGAGCTTGTAATCCAAGATAAAGATATCCACCAAGAAAACATAGTATTTCTCACTGATGCCGCGTCAGTATTAGCAGCGCTAAAACAACACAAAGATGAAGATCTCCAGCAATGTATGTTCTTCCTGACACAACTCTCACCAGAACACCCAAGTTTGGTCATACAGTGGATCCCATCTCCCTGCAATATTGAAGACAATGGATCTGCAGACAAACTAGCAAAGAGTGGAGGAGCATCCCCACAAACAGACCTGAGTATCACATATAATGAGGCCAAGACCGTAATTAAAGCCAATTCAGGGGAAAATTGGCTAATCAACACCCCGACTTCCGAAAAGAGGACATCTACTTTAACTTAGCTAGAGAAGAGCAAATCATCATCTTCAGACTGAGAACTGGCTATAACAGACTCAAGGGTCACCTTCACAACAAAATGAGGATTGGGACAGATTACAAGTGCCCTTGTGGAGAGCATATCATCACAGTGGAACATATCCTACAAAGCTGCACGCTCAAGCAGGAAAAGAGAGAACAATACTGATCTCGCGAGACAAACGACGGTGTCCTCTGTAAGAGAAACCGGGATCTTGATCTGAGGATGAACGTAGAAGAAGCATAATAATATTACTTTAGAACGCACCATAAAGCACTGCAAATAATAGACGCGTCCAAAAACATTGTCCTCTACTTCACATGTCTTGCGAAGACGTTTTACAAGAAATGCTGATTGGGAAAAGTGAAATCTGAATGCTCATATTTACGGTTTGCGAAATGACCTTTTTAACAAGCTGTTATTTAACTTGACTTGCTAACATGGAATTGTTGTTTAAATTGTTGTTTGTATATGGCTATTTACTCCAGCAGATGGCGGACACGAATGACACGGTCTACACCTCTATTAGTATGGTTATCCCATCAATGGTATATGGGTGTGAGTTTGGAATGTACACTAATCAGACACAGAGAAGCTCCGAATTACCGAAAGAGCGATATAGAGAAGAACACTGAATATCTCCCCAAGAGATCATATCCGAAATGTCGACATCCGCGACCACAGAGTTCTGGGATGTCGTTGAATCTGTCTCTATACTTCTTCTTCTTCTTCGTTCGTTCTCAATCTCCCGCTACCAAACCCTGAATGGGCTTAAGTAGCAGAATGTAGTCCAGAGAACGGAATGCGTTGTGTCTTAGTTTACAGCTCGGCTGCGATATCTGCACCTTTCGGTCTAACACATCCGACTTCAGCAAGCATTTTTTGAGTACCAGGTTAGCATTCCCTCTTTGATCCTTTCACCTTAGCCAGTCTGCCCTGCTGCAGCTTGTTATACAGGATCACCGCGTGAAGGTGTAGAAGGGTCTTCGCAGCTCTGGTTCGCTGGCCCTGACGCTAGCAGTCAGCCATAGGTCGCTGACCACTACGCTGCTCAGCATCTTCATCCCTGCCTCTATACGAAAGTACAGATGAGCTAAACATGTGGTCCGCATTACTGACGATAAATGGAGGGCGCATTTTTCGTAGTTATACAACAACAACCGCCGGCTTGGCCGCCCGTCAACCAGACAGAGAGATGATCTGAACAGCGCCATTGATCCGTCGTGCTACTGCAGAGCGAATAACAGGCACATATTAGAGCAGCTTTTGGGTACTTGACATCAGACAACCTTGCTTGGTTGAATACCCTTTTGGGTACTTGGCATCAGACAACCTTGCTTGGTTGAATACCCTTTTGGCTACTTGGCATCAGACAACATTGCCTAGTTGAATACCCTTTTGGCTACTTGGCATCAGACATCCGTGCCTGGTTGAATACCCTTTTGGCTACTTGGCATCAGACAACCGTGCCTGGTTGAATACCCTTTTGGCTACTTGGCATCATACATCCGTGCCTGGTTGAATACCCTTTTGGCTACTTGGCATCAGACATCCGTGCCTGGTTGAATACCCTTTTGGCTACTTGGCATCAGACATCCGTGCCTGGTTGAATACCCTTTTGGCTACTTGGCATCAGGCATCCGTGCCTGGTTGAATACCCTTTTGGCTACTTGGCATCAGACAACCGTGCCTGGTTGAATACCCTTTTGACTACTTGGCATCAGAAAACCTTGTCTGGGGACGACGTAGGCTAGTGGTTAAATGGCACGGCTCACAACTCGAATGTGCTGAGTTCAATTCCAAATCACAGCACCGGTCGTTACCCCGGGGAAGCAAACCCTTAGAAAATGCAAGAGGAAGCAGACCCTTATATAAAATAAATGCTGAAGTCGGAAGCACTGGGCAGACAGGCACAGCATTAAAACCACAGTGTAACGCACACCGCCTCGGCGAATCGAGAAATAAGGCGAACGCAAGCAACAAAAAAAAGACAACATTGCCTGGTTGAAAACCAGGATTTAAGAATACAAGTATGTTGTTGTTGCTATCCCACAGCTGTTGAACAAGCCTGTTCCTGGCATGCTCATGCTACTCTTTTATTAAGATAGGTCTTCTTCCATTGATGTTTGGAGGCTCTTGTTTTTTGCTAGTCTGTCAGCTACCTCGTTTCCTGTTAGCCCAATATGTCCATGGATCCATTGCAAGGTGGACTGTGATAAATTGTTGACCGCCCTCCCCACCAAAAACATATCTTTTCGGTTGTATGACGTGTGCTTCAACCCCGCCTGAACCGACTTGGAGTCACTAAAAATCACAATGTTTATCGGCATCAATTCGCCCAGGTTAAATTGTTGGTGCAAAATCATAACTACTGATTTTATGGCCTCAGTCTCCGCATCACCATCTCAATCATATGAATCACAAAACTTGACATTACACTTGTCCGGTTGTATGGTGTTCTATTTCTCCTATTTTAACCAACTTACCCTAACCTAGAAACCGGAAATTGTGTACACAACCTCTACTACTGACACCTGTTAATCTATAAAATTTTGACGGATCGTCGAAAACAAAAAAACAAACTGAAACGCAATATAGCAAATTCCCCAAAGAATATGTCTGGAGATGAATGTCTCTAAGACCAAAGAGTTACGCAATCATTTCACCACCTCTGATCCAGTCTTCCTTGGCGATGTCCGATTAGAGGATGCCAAAGAGTACATTTACCTTGGACGTCTTCTCAATATGGAAAATAACATGGAACCTGAACTGACAAGACGTAGCCGGGCATATTGGGCAGCCTTCTCGTCTATTAACACGATCCTGGATAGTTGTCATGACCAAAACCTTCAAGCCTCTTCAATTTCACAGTACTCCCTGAAATGGGCTACGGTGCTGAGACGTGGACACTAACAAAATCATTAGAGGTCAAATTAAGAGTGATCCAGGCCTCTCTTGAGAGACGAATGGTCGGAATCACTTTCCGAAACCAACGTATGCAAGGTCTCCACAATTCTGACATAAGACTATTGGTCTTCGTGAAGGATGCGGTAATCTATACAGACACGGCAAGACATAGATTGGCAGGTCATATGTTGCGACGAAACGGGGAATCCGTTTCTAACAGCTCAAGGATGTCGACCAGTTGACATTCATCTCAGAATGCAGGCAGTGTGTTGTGATCCGAATTGCTGCATCAATTTAGGCGATGACATCTTCTAATGCAACAAATTACGCCTGACATGTTCTCGGAAGATCTTTCGTTGTCCAGTTTTTCACTGTTGTCTTCGACACACATTTCTTACCATACACTGCCTGCATTTTGCGATGAATGTCAACTGGTCCTTCAGCTGTTTGAAACCGAATCGCCGCTCGCTGATCAACTCTGGACGAATTCCGTATCACATCCGACATGTTTTCAATGGTCTGCTGAGGAAACTATCATACTGAAGATAATGAAAGTTTGTAAATTTGACGTTTGGTGTGTGCTGTTTACACCATAAGTGACGTCATCATGCGCATCGTACTTATGTTAACTTGGTGCAATTAGGTCCGGTTTAATTTGACCGAATTCTTTTGCTTCAACGGCTTTATAAGAAGTTGGCTCCAGTGGATACCTGTCAATGACGGGGCCCCAGAAAATGAGAAGGCTGATGACTGACCAGAAGTGGAGCAACACTACCACAGCCACTGCCTATTATCCTACTGCAAACTTGCAGGCACTTCGCGAGAAACAAATATAGGCAGGAATGGCTAAATCGGTGGGTTACAGTCGGAGACAGGCCATATATTTTTCCGACGCTATGGAAAATCAGATCCCCAGAAACAAGCCGAGAAACTCAAACGAAAAGACGAGAGCTTTATCTCCCAGCTGAGAACACGACATGCTATATTAAAAAAAACCCTGAAAACACTAGATCAACTACGCGAACCATGTTGCAGATTCTGCCACGACCGCGAGGAATCAATCTATCACCTCCAGACTTTGTGTCCATGACGAACCGATCTGAGAAACCGTGTTCTCCCATGATGCACAACCCACAGTACATATCCCCACACCAACTGAATAATAATGATAATAATGATAATAATAATGATAATAATAATGATAATAATAATGAAAATAATAATAATGATAATGTACGCTTCTAGGCGTTAGTGGCCCGTTGGGCCGATCAACCACTGCTATAGTTTCGTGCTGCAGTTTGTTGCCAGGTCTCATTCAGAGCTGAAGGGGAGTCTGCCAACATTTGGAGCCTTGTGGTTTCATTGTGAATGTGCCGACCAACGTCCATACGGACTTCAAGGGGTGGGGAGCCAAGTACTCCGCTGTCTTGGAAGGGGTGTTGAGACATGCGTGTTTCCGCTGGTTGATTCTGTTTTTTTCGTTGACTTTCTCTGTTTCTGCTTATGTCCTCTCCGTCCTCTGAGTTTTGTATTTACTCGGGACAGCGTGACTCCTCTGAAGATCTGGAGAAAGGCGAATTTACGTGAAACCTCCAGTGGTAGAAGGCGTCCTCTGAGTTTTGTATTCACTCGGGACAGCGTGATTCTTCTGAAGATCCGGAGAAGGGAGAATTTACGGGAAACGTCCAGTGGTAGAAGGGATGAGGGGAGCACATCGGCCCAAAGAGAGTGACCCTTGAGCATTTATTAAGTGATCAGGACTCCAGGCTTATATCGGGCAAGGCTCTAGCCAACATGTTGGCCCGATATTCCACGCTAGAAGCTGTGAACATTGTTCACTTTACTGTGCTCAAATCTGCAACAAGATGTTATATATCGGCAAACTAGACTACCTTAGTGCTCAAATCTTCTACAGAACACGGTCTGAATGCCAGTCATCAACTGGATAGATGCAAGTTAATCCGATTTGAAACTTGAGAACAGCCGAAATAAACACAAACACCGAAACAATTCGTGAGTGCGGGCTGTCAGGCACGCCATCTTCATCTCCTAACCTTACACTGAAGAACACATATGATATTGTTCTGAAGGCATTGAGCTGTTACGAGCTACCATGTCACAGCTAAAGAGATTATGTAAATACCACGAAATCTTGAAATTGGCTGTGTTCATGAGACTTGTTTTAATTTAAGATAGAGTTTTGATCGTTATGATCAGAAATGGGGCTGCCTCCATGGACTGCCACCAGGTGGAGGCAGCGCCGGATCCCAAGTCTCGAAGGGATCCACCCCAAGCTACTCCTGTGAGAAGACCTAGCCCGAAGAGAGAAACATACAAGACAAACTGTGGGGAACCATTGAGGACCTGCGACTGACGTGTCACTTCATGGATGCAGACCATCTTATGGCATACAACGAGCATACGAAACCGAACGCAAAGAAGAAGAAGATGAATGATCGTTCTAGTATATCATATGTTTTTAATAATGATTTTTACTGCAGTACCTCATGCATTCTGTGTTAACAGTGTCGAAATCAACGCTTCTGATGAGTGTATTGGTAATATAACTATTGATTTTTCCAAATACAAGGTATACCCACACAGTTAACACTACAAGCAAATAAGCATGTCTAAAATGTAGATGGCAAGTCACACAATCAAGATACAAGATACAGTTTTAGGCAGTTAAAGATAAATCTGAGACAAATCCAATTCTAATGTCGCAAGATGGCTACTCTAAATATCCATTCAGGGTGTGCGGTAGGTGGTACATGTGTTATACAAGTTTCTGAGATAGCTTCATATTTAATGCTTTTCTAAATTCATAATTCAAATTGACAGTTCTGTACTCGTTTAAACAAATTGGTTTAAATAATCATAGACAAGCTCTCTTTGCGCACCAAAAACTGACATTCACATTAACATATCTGGTGCAATGTGTGTCCGTCTCAGCATGAGTGTTTGGGAAAATCCCAAACTTTCAATTCAGACCAATTGCACCATTTGCGACGTACGCGCCACAATCCCGCTCCTGTATGGTAGCGAAGCTTGTCAACCTCTGAAAACCAAGAGCAAATGAACAACATCTTCCATCTATGGCGCTTGCGATCCATCCTTGCCGTTTGGTTGAGGAACAGGGTGAAATTCTCGCATTAGTCTTTAAAACATGTGCACTCTCCTTAGGCAGTGAGGACTACGATGATTTTGTCATGTTCGTCGCATGAAAGATGTTTACATTCCAAAAGACATTCTATGTGGACAGCTGGCTGAGGACAAAGGAACAGTTGGCAGACCAGAGCCTACGTTCAAAGAAGTGTGTAAATTGAACATGGAGGCACTGGAAGTAAGTCTGCCATCCTGGGAAGAGGAAACTCCAGACCAATCCAAGTGAATGTGCACTCTGAAGAGTCACCTCAGAATAGACTAAACGAAACTCCTGTAACGACAACTAAACACGAAATAGAGAGTTACTTCTCCTAGGTGTATCATCCTATAATCCGTCTTGACAGAAATGACTGACTACATCTTTTTATATTCGTCTTCGTCATTACAATCCTTAATTGTCAGTCATTTCGACCGTTATCACACACTCAAGAGAGCCAGCTGTGTGCATACCCATACGGAACCCTTGACCATCATCTTGTTAAGTGCTCAGCTCTCAACGTTATTTTGAAAATGCTTCTCTCCCCGATGCCAGATAAATGGCACATTTTATTTGGAACTAGACCATCTTATAAACATGAACAGATAGCAGGGGTTGACATGGATCTTGGCATCTTGACTTCACAAGCTCTCAACATGGGCATGTTAATGATGGAAGAAGTGTTATTTTGAAATCCATCAACGACCGCCTGTTAGATGAGGACATCAAAATAAATGAGTCAGCAATCCACACACTACGAAGTTTCGACATGAAACGAGGTTCTATAGGAGTGGGGCTCATGAGAAAGCGGTGTAGCAGAGTGTACAACCAGCGAGCTACAGGGCCCCATCAGCATTCAAACCCTGCACCATTTGCTGAGAGAGACTAAGTACCAATGGGTATGCCCGGAGTGCAGTTACGTTGGTTTTTAGAGACGGAAACAAATACCACTTCATAGTAATGAGGAAAGGCCCTAATACTGTTTGTTACCTTGAGGTGGTGAGGAGGATTGTGTGTCTAAATAATCGCAAGAGATATGCAAGGAGAGGCAACGTTTCTAGAAGTGTCACCCAAACTGGACAGGTCAAAGTGAAGAGATAAAACTTAATAAAAACATACAACTCACCTGGAGAATAATAGGATGGATCAAGACCAACCACCTAGATCCATACAAACAAAGCTTGTTACAGAAATATTGATAACCAATCTCTCCTGAAGACGGATGTGTCAGACTAAAAGGTGCAAATATCTCAGTCAAACTGTAAACTAGCGACACAACGCAAATCCGTTCTCCGAACTACATCCTGCTACTTGCAAAGCCCTGCTCAGGGCTTGGTAGCGGAAGATTGAGAATGAACGCTGCAAAAGAAGAAGAAGGCAATCAATCAAAAGCAAACGGTGTTGTGAAAGGTAGAACCTCAGAATAGGAGAAGGATGTTGCAGTGTGGTAAAAGCCGCAAAACAGCTACATTGTTGGCTACCCTTCTGAGTTCCAAGAAACACATGAAAGTAGCAGCATGGAATGCTTGGTTCTGTATCAGACAGGAAACGTAGCCACATGGAATATTACTCACTCATACTCTGCTCACTCACATACTACTCACTCACCAATTCCGAGAAACACGCCAAAGTTAGCTTGATCAATGTGTATGTTTGTGTGTTGATTTTCAGGCTTGGGTTTCGCCATTGGAGAATCATTGAAGTACAGCTTCGGGCTGTCTATCTCCCGTCTGTGTTCAAATGTGGCATGTGCATATATTGTTTTCCACGCTGTGAGCCGTGGAATTAGAGCAGTGAGTTCTTCATTCTCTTCTTTGCGCTATTTATTCTTCTTCCACTTCAACTTCTTTTTATTATCTTTGAACTTCTTTGCTTTCGAGCAAAGGTATTAGCAGCTGCTTTAAAAGTGATGAGACATTTTGATTAGCGATGTGTTACATTGTTTACTTGTCAAAATTTAGAATTGGAAAAGTTATGTTTCCTTATTCATCATCATAATCATCATCATCATCATATCATCATCATCATCATGATGATCATCATCATCGTATAGCATGTTCGTTACAGAACGTCGCTCCCATATTAGTCAAACTATAAAACTCTTCCCAAAGCTCCAGCCCACTCCAGAATGATGTCCAAGCATTCCTTAACATCTTGATGAAATCCCCATTTTGGTCTGTCTCTCTTCCCCGGCAGCATACCTTCATTACCGTTCTGTCAAGACCATTGAGCCTTTTGATGTGGCAAAAGTATTTCAATTTTCTAATCGTGATGGAACTTATGAAGCAGTTCTCCTCTATCCCAACTCTTGTCGAATGTCTGCATTTTTTTTTTCTGTCCATGGTATTCTGAGGATGTTTTTATAACATTTCGACTCGAATTACTCGATTCTCTTCCTTGACGTTTTGGCAACGTCCATGTTTCGCAGCTGTATGTTGACACCGGAAAAAAACACACAGACCCTCACGATTTTCACTTGTGTTGGTTTTCTGGTGTTCTGCCAGTTTCTTCAGGATGTGAAACCTCTACATTGCCATTACCAATCTACTTCTTTTGAGCAGCCGCCATTGTTATAAATTCTTTAGCCCACATACTCGAAGTTCCTAACATGTTCAATTTATTTCTTCACGTGTAAAAATCTTGAATTAGAAATGTCGTGTTTAGTTAATCACGTGAAAAAATTTAAAATATGAAATCTTGTGTTTAAAATCTAGAGTTATAAATAGTGTTTGTAAAATCTTGAATTAGAAAATATGTTTCCTTCTTCATATTTTAAAATCTGCAGTTAGAGATGACAATATTGATTTCAATATTCATGTTTGAATCTGGGATTTGGGATGTTTTGTTTACTTATTGATACAAGGGGCTTGTCATAAGTCTTTATCCTAACTATGAAGGAGTAGGAGGAGAAAACTGAAATTTGGCACATACAAGGGGCTTGTCATAAGTCTTTATCCTAACTATGAAGGAGTAGGAGGAGAAAACTGAAATTTAGCACATATATAGCGCATTCAATGTGTACTAGACTTGAGAAGTATGAATTTCCCTCCTTAACGGGTTTACCCGGTATGGTAAATGGCGCAACACACCTTATTAACCGGATCCGCTACTCTAACGGTTTCTCAGAACAATGGAGAAATCAGAGTCCAGAACTGTGATAAAATTCTTGATGTTGCAAGGAAAAACACCTACAGAAATACACAGGGAGATGGAACCAGTGTTTGAGGAATTCTGTCCTTCGTATGCTTCTGTAAACAACTGGTGTAGGCAGTTTAAGTGTGACCTTTCGCATGTTGCTGATCTTCCAAGATCAGGAAGATCATTCTCAGAGTGCAGCGATGAAAATGCTGCAAGAGTGAAGAAAATCATTGACCAGGATGTAAAAATGACAATCGCAGAGATCTAGGTCAACAAAACTGAATGAAAGTACAGTTTTCAGAATGTTACACAACAGACTGAACATCAGAGAAAAGTGTGTGCCCGCTGGGTCCTACGTCTGGTGGCATGTGAACAGAAACAACGTTGCTCAAAATGTGTCAGTCGAAAAACATGTTGCCAACCATGGTCACAATAAATGAGACTTGGGTTCCATGTTCATCAACACGTGTCAAGCCAAGAGCACAGAAATCTGCATGAAAAGCAATGCTGACTGTTTTTTAAGAAATGTAACAATTTGAAAGATGACCTGCCTAATGGCAACACGGTTAATGGGAAATATTATGCAGATCTCCTTACCAAACTGAGAAAGTGTGACCAGAAAACGAGGCATAGCGCGCACTCAAATTCTGCCTTTGCTTCAAGACAACGCGCCCTTCCATAAAGCAAGGCTTGTGCTACAAATAGCCAACGATTTGAATATTGAAATTCTTCCACACCCACCATATTCACCGGATTTAGCTCCTCCAGACTTTTCTCTTTTCCCAAAACTTAAAAAACAGCTGAAAGGAAGTCATTGTGACAGTGATAACGATGTCATACTGGCTTGTAATAACTGGTTTAGTTCGAAAAATAAGTTACTTTATTCTGAAGGTCTTTTCAAGGTCACACAGAGATGGCAGAAATATATAAATTCAGGTGGTGGCTACATTGGGAAGGGATAACCATTGTACCAAATTTCAACTTTCTCCTCTTTCTCCTTCATTGTCAGGGTAAAGACCTATGACAAGCTTATTATATGTTAAAAACTAGAACGCCTAAATATTTATTCAACCACCGACTTTCATTCTTTTTCTACACCGTCGACCATTCGTTAAATTAATTATACCAGAACCGTAAAAGCTGACGTCACTGGAGAAATAAAAATTTTTCAATACTCAAAATTCAGATGTGACTTCATGTTTACATAGACACTTGAAATAAGTTGCGTTGATAACTAAAATTTCACGTGTTTGAGAGTAAAAAAATGTAATAGGCATATAAAGCGGCGACATTATGATAGTAATTATATATAAAATTCATTTAACACAGAAAACGTGGCGAGGACATCACTGCACTCAAGTTATAGTACGAACGTTACGAAACTGAAAGATCGCGCGTGGAGTACGTTATCTACACAACCCAACTCGTGCAATGTCCTAGGTCAAATATCTTCTCCAAACCACATGCACAATATTCTCGCTTTCATTAAAACCCCAAAGTACCAAATTAAGTCTAAATGGTAAATTCCTGCAGCCAAACGACAACCCAACCTATCTGGGAGTCACATTTGATCGGCGCATGACATGGAAAAGTCAGATTGAGAGAAACCGAATGAAAGCCAGAGAAAGAATGGCAATCATGAGGAAACATGCTGGCACTAGCTGGGGAGCAGACGAAGGCATACTAAAGAAACTGTACACTGGAAGAGTGAGACCAGTTCTCGAGTATGGCATTGCGGCATGGACAACAGCAGCGAAGGCGAACTTCGATAAAGTTAACAAACTTCAAAACCAAGCCATGAGAATTATAACAGGTGGCATGAAGTCAACGCCAATTGTAGAACTTGAAAAGTTTACAAAACTGCAATCCATGACCGATAGAAGAGACTGCAGAGCCCAGCTGCAGTCAGAGAAACTCCAAAGACTGACCGACCATCCAATGCACCAGAGACTAAACAATTTGGGAAATGGGAAACTAAAGCGGAGAAACTTTGCAGAAATAGCCAAAGCAAAGATGCACGAAGATCCCATAAACGCACTAACAACACCAAAACCCATCACTACTGTACGAAAACCTACCTGGAGGCAGGATATATTTCCAGAGGTGGTAGAAAATATACCAGGTATTGCAAACAAAAACTGCCAGACTGAAAAAGAAAGGAGAGATACTACCCTAAGCTTCATAACGAAAAGCTACCCAAGCATGGACTGGATCCATGCATACACCGACAGTTCTGTAACAAATACTACACAGAACGGAGGGGCAGGAGCATTCCTGAACCTACCAAATGGCAGAAAAATAACACTGTCATTCGCTACTGGTAAGTACACAAGCAATTTCAGAGCGGAGGCAGAGGCACTGAGGGCGGCAGTAGAAGAAATGGTGACACACAGTGAAAATGAAAGCCATATAGTCCTGCTTACAGATGCTCTCGCCGTAGTCACAGCGCTAAAAAGCCAGAAAAACACTGAGCTTAATGACTTAAGAGCAGCACTCTGCAAACTGTGCCAGCAGTCCGCACCAAAAAGGGTAGTGGTACAGTGGGTCCCATCACACTGCAACATCCAAGGCAACGAGGAGGCAGACAGACTGGCAAAAGAAGGTGCAAGACTACCACAAACAGATAATAGTATGACGTACGAAGAGTCAAAACGGCTTATCAAAGCCAGATACATGACCAAATGGGAAACCGAACATACTGGTTACACCAAAAACGATGCCTATTACCAGTTGAACCGAAGAGAGCAGGTCGTTGTCTTCAGACTTCGCACTGGCCACAATAGACTGAGGTACCACCTATTCAACAAATTGAAGATAGGGTGTACCGACGAATGCCCGTGCGGTACTGGTAAAATGACCGCTGAACATCTGCTGCAGAACTGCCCGACATACGAGGATCAGAGAGAGCAGATGTGGCCATTACCAGTGGAACTGCAAGACAAGCTCTATGGCAGTGGCGACAGCCTCAGGATGACCGCCGCTTTTTTCGAAAAAATAATGGTTACTGTCTGACTGCGTACGCAGAAGAAGAAGAAGAAGAAATATCTTCTCCCATTTTCTCGAGTGTTAAACATCTGACCTTGAGCAGCCATACTGAAAATATTACAAAAGCGCTACACGGTTTACCTAAATAATACATTACTTGTAAATAGGTTAACATTGTTAATATTAATTAACTTGAGAAAGCAGCGAATCAGCCAGCAGAAAATAGTTGCGTTGATCTAGAAATTCAAGACATAATGACTATGCACATGTCACATAGCCTGAACACGCAGTTCGATATTTTTTGCAAGACGGACAAACAGATGCACGATCTTTATATTTTATAGTTTCTCTCTCTCTCTCTCTCTCTCTCTCTCTCTCTCTCTCTCTCTCTCTCTCTCTCTCTCTCACACACACACACACACACACACACAACCACACACACGCACACACACACACACACACGCACACACACACATACACGCACACACGCAAGCACGCACGCACGCACTCTCACACTCTCACACACTCACACACTCACACACACACACACACTTACTTTAATATATATATATACACACACACACACACACACATATATATATATATATATATATATATATATATATATATATATATATATATATAATATGCATATTTGTATATTAATATTAGCACTTTTATTGCCTCGGACGCCAGTTTGACTTGGTAAACACTGTAGGTTAGTATTGATACCTAAGGATGCAAAGCACAACTTTATGAATATTAGAGTTTATTCGGGTACTAGTATCCAACTTTCAAGAGGTATAAGCAGTAGTCAGGGGAGATGCTTGGGTTTGTTGAGCGCAGTGTCATGTTCTTGTGTCCCAAAATTATATCAGACAGTATTTCTGATATTGTTTATATATCTGCATCGAAGTCTGGAGGAGATTAAAATAGAAAACATTTGTTTCATTATTCATTGATCAAAATCTCAAATGGAAAACATTTTTTGAATTATTCATATATTAAAATCCCAAATGGGATCATTTGTTTAATTATTTAATCTTTAATGTGAAACATATTTTTAATTATTCATATTTTGATGTCTTTAAAGAGGTTCATCTGTCTAGGTATTTACTTACTAAAATTTAGGAAGAGGATAAATTCCCCACAGAGGTGGCTGATTCGTTAATTTTTGACGGGTTTGCTTCGGCACTGATACCATCCTTCATTGCCTATCACGTGTGCAGGTATGTATTTCCGACTTTCAATATAATGTGCGGGGCTGAAACCCCAATGAATGAGCTCATAGCAATCAGGGGCTCATATCTGGCTGCTTCCGTCACGGTCAGCCAATATGTGCTGACCAAGACCCTAATCTTCCTCCAAATGGTGGTCCTGGAAACAGCCTGTCCCCTCTACCCATCACCCCCCTCCCAATCAGCGGGGCTGAGACAATAAAGGTAGAAAAGGGAAGGTAAACCTAGTCCCAAAAATGGATTCCGGATGTATTGGTCCGAAAGACGCAGATATGGCAGTATCCTTGTAAACTTCGATACAACGTAACAGAACCTCATTTTCAAGACTGGCGCAGAAGGAGAAGAAGAAGATGAAAAAGGAAAGGAAAGAAGAAGAATACAAAGAAAGAAAAAAGAAAAAGAACAAGAACGAAGAAAAGGGGGAAGTAGAAGAATATAGAGTAGAAATTAAAATTATAAGGTTTATTTTGAGGTGCGGAAGGGAGGAGTTGGTTATCGTCTCTGATCAATGAGCCGTTAGTCGTGTTGTCTTTCTTGCGTTAAATTAGAACGATATCCTTAAATCCTTGACCATGGTATGGAAGCAACGCAATTATTTGTATCAGGTGACAGCTACTGTCCTTATTTCTGGCTCCACCCGTTTGCTCAATACTACTGTTTCATTGAAATCTGAAGCAAAATGTTGCATTGGTTCAATACTTCTTCCTTGCTCATCCTCGGATCAAAGACCCGGTTTCTCTTACAAAGGACACCGTTGTTTATAATGCTCTTTTACCTCTGCACATCTTTTTCTCTTTCAGAAACTCTCTCTCCATGTGTGAACGTGCAGCTACGTAAAATGTCTTTGACTATCACGACAGGCTCACACCATTTGTCCAAATCCTCATACAAGTAGTATTGTGAAGATCACCATAGTGTCTGTTCTGTCCAGCTGTCAGTCTGAAGATGATGCCGACTTGCACTTCTCTACTTAAGTAACAGTAGTTGTCTTCTTTTCGGAAGTTTGGGGGGGGGGGGGGTGGGGGGTGGGAGAAACTGTTGATCAACTTATTTCTCTTTGAAGTTGGCTTTAACCGTGGTCTTGGCCTCTTCATACACGATGCTCAGGTCTGTTTGATGGGAAGCTCTTCCACACATTGCTAGTCTGTCTATAGCTTGATTGACGTCGATATTGCAGTGAAATGGGATACACTGAAAGACCAACCTTGAATGTTCTGCTGAGAGCTATGTCAAAAAGCACATGCATTTTTCAAGATATCTATCTTCATGTTGTCTTAGAGCTGCTAATGATGACGAGGCATCCATGAATAATACTTTGTTTTCATGATGGATTAATTTTTTTAAATAACAAGTTCAGGAGCAGATTTCATTACATCTTCATTGTCTCAGAAGTTATTGAAGTGGGCTTCTTGTTAGTATTTGAGTTTTTTCTCAGTTCCTTTAGTCTGTTATAGATCCCTCTAACCTTAGCTAAACGTAGATTGGGGATCAAGATGCTGAGCAGTGCATGAGCTGCAGCGGTCAGTGACCCGAAGCTGAATGCCAGCGGCAGGGTCAACGACCCAGAGCTGCCAAGACCCTTCTATATCTCCACGCGGCGACCATTGATAAACAGGCTGCAACAGAGCAGACTGGCTAAAGAAAGGGATAGAAGAGGAAAGGCTAATTTAGTATTATAAAATGCCTGATGAAGTCGGATGTGTCAGACCAAAAGGTGCACCTATTGCAGTCAAGCTGTAAACTACAACACAACGCATTCCGTTTTCTAGACAACATCCTGCTACTTGCAAATCTCTTTTCAGGGCTTGGAAGCTAGAGTTTGAGATCGAAAGACAAAGAACGATTGTTAGCTGAGCCAATATATAAATGCACGAGTACAAATGAAACCGTGTCTATCTGCACCAAGTGAACATACGTGCGATGCGCATGATGACGTCACTTCTAATGTAAACAGCAGATATCACCCTACAAGTTTGAAATTTTCATTATTCTTCGACTCATAGTTTCCTCAGCAGACCGTTAAAAACATGGCTCGTGTGATACAGAATCGGTCCAGAGTTGATAAGCGAGCGGTGATTCGGTTTCTAACTGCTGAAGGATGTCGACCAGTTGACATTCATCGCAGAATGCAGCCAGTGTATGGTGACAAATGTGTGTGAAAGACAACAGGGAAGAACTGGCCAACAATGTTTAAAGAAGGACGTAAGTTAACGAAAGATTTTTTGAGACCAGGCCAGGCGCACATTTATATACGTCAACTGACGTATTTCTTTAAACATCGTTATCCAGTTCTTCACTGTTGTCTTCGACACACTTTTGTCACCATACACTGCCTGCATTCTGCGATGAATGTCAACTAGTCCACATCCTTCAGCAGTTAGAAACCGAATCACCGCTCGCTTATCAACTCTGTACGGATTCTATATCACAAGCTATATGTTGTCAACTGTCGGTCTGCTTAGGAAACTATGAGTCGCAAAAAAGGAAATTTTGCAAAATTGACGGTTTGTGTGTGCTGTTTACACCAGATGTGATGTCAGCATGTGCATCGTACGTATGTTAATTTATTACAGTTTGGTCCAGATTCATTTGAACACGCCTCGTTTATAGATATATAAATCCATGTTTCTCACAAATTATCTCTTCTAGTTTGTAAATCAATCAGCAACTGATTCCGAATATCTTCCTACTAAACCTATGTTTGCAAAGTCAAACTTAGATCATGTCTAGAGCACGAAAGAGCAACATCACCACCTGCGTAATGAGATATTTGGGCATAGCCTTGGGTTGAGGAGTGAAGCTATTCGCGAAAGGGTATAATTCATACGAAGTGCCGAATACATGTCGAGACAAAAGCTGACATATGAGAGTCATCTCATGAGAATATCCCCTGATAAGCTTGTACTGCTAGCTTACACTGTCTAATGGGGAGAGGCCCGTTCGAGAAGGCAGCCGAAGGATTGGGGGATAAACGACTTAAAGACGATTTTCCGGCAACACACATTAACAGCATCAGACGCGACGCATCTGGTCCAGGAGAGGCGACTTAGGCTTCCCACTGCGCCTATCGGGGTACAAGGGGAAACATAACTAACTAGATACTCTTACGATATTCTGTCATGATAACTTTATTGTCTGTTTTTGAGTGTCCTAATTTACTACTCCCTCTATTGTGTTTAACATTTCAGGTATTTTTTGTGTGTGCCTGTGGTTGAATTTGTGTGTTTTAGATCTCTAGCCACAGCCGGGGTTTTACATTGGTGTAAGATTACATTAGAGAACCGGGGTTATACATTGGTGTAAGATTACATTAGAGAACCGGGGTTATACATTGGTGTAAGATTACATGAGAGAACCGGGGTTATACATTTATGTAAGATTACATGAGAGAACCGGGGTTATACATTGGTGTAAGATTACATGAGAGAACCGGGGTTATACATTGGTGTAAGATTACATGAGAGAACCAGGGTTATACATTGGTGTAAGATTACATGAGAGAACCGGGGTTATACATTGGTGTAAGATTACATGAGAGAAAATGAACACCAAAAAATGCTTAGTGCAAGGGCAAGTCATTAATGTAATGAATGACTTTAAAAAATACTAAATACGGTATGAGCTTGAAAACAATTTATCGTTGAACTTACATGTCCTCTATTTCAAAAATAAATGTCCCCTAATATATACTTTTCAAACGGCTTTATCCGTGCTGCAAAATCTGCAGTATACTTTTCATTAATGTGCTGGCTCTGTCCCATTTATACTTCACTTTCGACTTCTTCGTCATTTGCAAACCGATGCCGCAATTGAGGGATCATTCAATATGCTGTAGGGTAAACTATGCGAACATCCTATTGCAATTGCAACACTGTCTATCGTTATTTGCCTGCCAGCTTGAATCATCTCCCTCAACTGTTGCACGTATGCTCCTGTTACAATCTTTACTGGATGGTAAGGTCGGGCTTTATCAGCAATTTTTGAGGGTCCTTAATAAAATTACTTTACCTAGTTATGCACTGCTTTACAAGACAAATGCTTGCCACTGTGAACAGCAAGCATTTCCTTGTGAATATCCTTGCAGGAAATCCTTCCCAGATGGGAAAAAAAACAACACACAGCGACAAGTTGTTATTTCATTTGCTCGCTCTGTGAGCACAGGCGCCATTTTATATTTGAGCTGCGCAGGTACATGCGACACCTAGCGTATGTTACCTACTGTAACCACAAACTTGGATGTTTCTTCTACCTAATGACACCTGTAGAAATTAACACCTAGATTTTTCAGCTATCTTATACCAGTTTATGGTGACTTGTTGAACTACTCTCGTTCATATCTTTTCCCAATCATCATTTCCGCGTTTAATCCCCATCGTTTGACACAACCTGGACGATTATACTGCTGAGGAATAAGGGCGCTCGCAAAGCAGATACCCCGTAGTGTGCACACTAATGCCTTCATTATTTTACATCTGATAACACAGAAATTTAAACCTAACCAGGATTTTGAACGTGTGATCATTGGTCAAGACACGATTATCATATCGGCCGCATAATACATATGTCTGTGGTTATTAAGCTGTTTAAGATTATCATTCTATTTTCAGATTCACGTTTATAACAGCGAACGACACAAATGTCGTTCCTGAAACTACAAAATCGTGGGCGCCTACTATGGCCGGACTGTCTGTCCTATTTCTAACGACACACGGGATCGATTTGTGGGTCAATAACGTCATGGATCACACCATACGTCAGCTGTACATGTAAAATAGTCAATAAACGTACCTCGAACAAAATCTGACAACTTTCTGTTCATTTTGGGTTAGCATGATATCTCTGTTAGCTGTTTAAAAAGGTGTTAGCAAGAGATGGCATTGCTATACGTGTGACTTACACAAGATCAGCTAATCAGTCAGTCAACTCAATTAAACATTTTTTACAAATAAAATATAAAAACACATATCTCCATAGGTGATTTCATAGGCTGACAGAATCACGTAATATAATTAAGTTACTATATATTAGGCAATGCCAGAGATGTCCTAAATTATAATACATTGTCAAAAAAGATCAAAATATTGTCCCACAATAACATGAAAGTGTAATGATATCAAGTTTGTAGGTGTTGTGGAAGTGTCAGCTATATAGGTTATCGGGAAGTGTCAGCTATATAGGTTATCGGGAAGTGTCAGCAATATAGGTTATCGGGAAGTGTCAGCTATATAGGTTATCGGGAAGTGTCAGCTATATAGGTTATCGGAAAGTGTCAGCTATATAGGTTATCGGGAAGTGTCAGCAATATAGGTTATCGGGAAGTGTCAGCTATATAGGTTATCGGGAAGTGTCAGCTATATAGGTTATCGGAAAGTGTCAGCTATATAGGTTATCGGGAAGTGTCAGCTATATAGGTTATCGGGAAGTGTCAGCTATATAGGTTATCGGGAAGTGTCTGCTATATAGGTTATCGGGAAATGTCAGCTATATAGGTTATCGGGAAGTGTCATATAGTTTTCAAGTGCAAGAACTAGGTTATCGGGAAGTGTCTTAGTTTTCAAGTGCAAGAACTAGGTTATCGGGAAGTGTCAGCTATATAGGTTATCGGGAAGTGTCAGCTATATAGGTTATCGGGAAGTGTCAGCTATATAGGTTATCGGGAAGTGTCAGCTATATAGGTTATCGGGAAATGTCAGCTATATAGGTTATCGGGAAGTGTCATAGTTTTCAAGTGCAAGAACTAGGTTATCGGGAAGTGTCATAGTTTTCAAGTGCAAGAACTAGGTTATCGGGAAGTGTCATAGTTTTCAAGTGCAAGAACTAGGTTATCGGGAAGTGTCTGCATTTTCAAGTGCAAGAACTCGGTTATCGGGAAGTGTCATAGTTTTCAAGTGCAAGAACTAGGTTATCGGGAAGTGTCATAGTTTTCAAGTGCAAGAACTAGGTTATCGGGAAGTGTCATAGTTTTTTGGTGCAAGAACTAGGTTATCGGGAAGTGTCTGCTATATAGGTTATCGGGAAGTGTCAGCTATATAGGTTATCGGGAAGTGTCTGCTATATAGGTTATCGGGAAGTGTCTGCTATATAGGTTATCGGGAAGTGTCAGCTATATAGGTTATCGGGAAGTGTCTGCTATATAGGTTATCGGGAAGAGTCAGCTATATAGGTTATCGGGAAGTGTCTGCTATATAGGTTATCGGGAAGTGTCTGCTATATAGGTTATCGGGAAGTGTCAGCTATATAGGTTATCGGGAAGTGTCAGCTATATAGGTTATCGGGAAGTGTCAGCTATATAGGTTATCGGGAAGTGTCAGCTATATAGGTTATCGGGAAGTGTCAGCTATATAGGTTATCGGGAAGTGTCAGCTATATAGGTTATCGGGAAGTGTCAGCTATATAGGTTATCGGGAAGTGTCTGCTATATAGGTTATCGGGAAGTGTCTGCTATATAGGTTATCGGGAAGTGTCAGCTATATAGGTTAGCGGGAAGTGTCAGCTATATAGGTTATCGGGAAGTGTCAGCTATATAGGTTATCGGGAAGTGTCAGCTATATAGGTTATCGGGAAGTGTCTGCTATATAGGTTATCGGAAAGTGTCTGCTATATAGGTTATCGGGAAGTGTCAGCTATATAGGTTATCGGGAAGTGTCAGCTATATAGGTTATCGGGAAGTGTCAGCTATATCGGTTATCGGGAAGTGTCAGCTACATAGGTTATCGGGAAGTGTCAGCTATATAGGTTATCGGGAAGTGTCTGAATTTTAAGTGCAAGAACTAGGTTATCGGGAAGTGTCTGCATTTTAAGTGCAAGAACTAGGTTATCGGGAAGTGTCAGCTATATAGGTTATCGGGAAGTGTCTGAATTTTAAGTGCAAGAACTAGGTTATCGGGAAGTGTCAGCTATATAGGTTATCGGGAAGTGTCTGAATTTTAAGTGCAAGAACTAGGTTATCGGGAAGTGTCTGAATTTTAAGTGCAAGAACTAGGTTATCGGGAAGTGTCTGAATTTTCAAGTGCAAGAACTAGGTTATCGGGAAGTGTCTGAATTTTCAAGTGCAAGAACTAGGTAATCGGGAAGTATCTGAATTTTCAAGTGCAAGAACTAGGTTATCGGGAAGTGTCTGAATTTTCAAGTGCAAGAGCTAGGTTATCGGGAAGTGTCTGAATTTTCAAGTGCAAGAACTAGGTTATCGGGAAGTGTCTGAATTTTCAAGTGCAAGAACTAGGTTATCGGGAAGTGTCTGAATTTTCAAGTGCAAGAACTAGGTTATCGGGAAGTGTCTGAATTTTCAAGTGCAAGAACTAGGTTATCGGGAAGTGTCATAGTTTTCAAGTGCAAGAACTAGGTTATCGAGAAGTGTCTGAATTTTCAAGTGCAAGAACTAGGTTTTCGGGAAGTGTCTGAATTTTCAAGTGCAATAACTGACCTCAAGGATCATACATTCATAGGCTATATGCTCGTAATACTTACGTCATCAAATAATGCGGGATCAAGATGCTGAGCAGTGCATGAGCTGCAGTGGTCAGCGACCCATAGCTGACTGCTAGCGTCAGGGCCAGCGAAACAGAGCTGCTAAGACCCTTCTACACCTCCACGCGGTGATCCTGGATAACAGGCTGCAGCAGGGCAGACTGGCTAAGGAGAAGGGATCGAAGAGGGAATGCTAACCCGGTGCTCAAAAAAGGCTTGCTGAAGTCGGATGTGTTGGACCAAAAGGGGCAAATGTGCGCAGTCAAGCTGTAAACTACGACAACGCTTTCCGTTCTCTGGACTTCATTCTACTACTTAAGCCATTTTAGGGCTTGGTAGCGGGAGATTGAGAACGAACGATGCCAAGCCAAACCAAGCCATATAATAATGCATACAGCTGTTTTACATACCTCTGCTGGTATTGCATCATCTCCTGGAGCTTTTTCTATAGATAGTGCACTGATTGCCCTATTAACTTCCTCCTCAGTGATGATTTCATCCAGCGCCAGGTTCAGTTCCGCCATCGGCATTCGCTGAATGGCTTACTCATCTATGGACGATGGATGTTTTAGTATTTTGCAGACGTGATCTGCCCATTTGTCTAGGATCTGAACCTCATCTGTTAGCAGTGCCCCATCCGCATTGCGAACTGGGAAGTTACCAGAGGGCTGGGGGTCGTAGAGCTTTCAGTACCTCGTAAAACCGTTTGATGTCATGACGCTCGGCGACCATCTCAATTTCGTCAGCTGTTTTCTGAGCCAGGAGTCTTGCATCTCTCTAAGCCTCGTCTGGACACTTTTTGCGAGCAGTATTGAAGGCCGTTTTTGCTGACGAAGATGGTGTGTCCATTTGGTATTCTCTGTGCGCTTCTTCTTTTGCATCGAGAAGAAATAACAGAAGCAATAAAGCTTCACGTGTGCGAATCACATACTGGGGCTCTGTCAAGAAACATTTTGGTGTTGTTGTTGTTCAATGCCCACACTGAGTAAGGTTACTCTTTTGTACCTTGAAAAGGCCGTTAACTGGGCGGGTTGTAGTAACTGTAGCGTACGAATGCAAGTGAAGCGCGGTTCTCCAGGCAGTTGGGGTTTGTTTGACTTCATCTGCCGAGGGCTCACTTCTACGGGAATCGTGTCGATCCACACTTGGTCAGCCAGACTGCATTGACAACAGCCTTTTTACAGAAAACGCTAAATGGAAGAGAGATAGTGGTGTTGGTTAGTATATTGTGCCTGACATTGACGCGACGTTCTGGTCAGTATGCTGTGCCTGGACCGGACTTGCGTCTCATTTCCCAAAGAAACCTCTTCCAAACATGACGCTGAAAAGCACAAGCAGAATAAAAATCGAAAAGAATAAGAAATCTTATTATTAATATATTAATATAAGTGTTCCTGATTACTTATTTGGCTGCAACATGTGCTTAATGTGCATGCTTAATGAACGCAATGTGGGTATTGTGCGTAATGTACATAATGCATGTAAATAGCACGTACGTACGGTCACAGCTCACCTTCCTCTCCTGACAATATCTAGACAAACAGGACAAACCAATATTTTCATTGCAAAACAGCAAATCAAACAGGTTAAAGATTTCACATACTTAGGAAAATTTAAAAAAATGCCTGCGACAAAGACTTGGTGTAACAATCAGCGACAGGATAAGAAACGATGACATCAGAAGACTGGTGGGAACAACACCAGTATTAGACTACATTAATAATTAGCAACTAAAATGGTTTGGCCACGTAGCAAGTCTACCACCACACAGCATCCGTCAACAAGCAATCATATTTAGATACCACAGATTCAAGACCAAATGCCAAACACACAAAAAATGTGGATTATGGAAATATCTGAGACTATGAATGCCATCGGGCATGAGAAATACAATAGGGCTCGATCTGGACATCTTTTCATAGCTTCACTCTGAAATGCAAAATAGGATAAGCGAAAAGAAGAAAGAGAACGCTTTGCCTTTACATAAAAACAGGGAATATATGTTTTCATGTTTTATGAGAACATCTGGTGTAACTGTTTAAAATAGGCCACCAAAGCTTAACATAGTCTAGGGTCTCAGCAAGTCTACATTATTATTAGCTGCGACATGAACATACAGTTTTGTCTTGATCATGTAACTTGCGCTATATTTGGTTAATAGTGAGAAGATACCGCGCTTGCCATCGACCTCACTCTCTGGTCCCGAGCTACCTTGGATCAGTGGCAAGACATTAATCAAGACAACTGGATGCATAATACAACGTAAAGGTATTATCCTACAGTTTAGATCAGCTGTCGAGTTTGGTATGTTAGAGACTTCATTGTACCAGTCTTGCACTTATTATGAGTTTGGGGCCTATTTCTTTCATCATTGACTATCTTTCTGTAACTGTAAGCAATCTACCAATGTACAGCTAGAACGATAGGAACATGTCCATAAAGTAGGCACATTCCGACACTTTTGTAAAGAATACCGAGCACTCTACCACTCAGACGGTATTCAATTGATGGTATTAAATTCAATTCAAGTGCCGTCTCCGCGACAAAGGCTGGCTGCAAATGACCTCCAATTTTCTTTGTCTCTTGTGTTGTCGGTACACTCCGTCAGACCGACATTCAATCATTGTTCTTCAAGTGCCATACACGGCGCATAAGGAGTAAGCCAGTGCTCTCTAGTTTGATCTATCTGACGTCCCTCTTTTTAGTTCATATTTGTTTTTCAAGCCGTAGGGGAGCCCTCTCTGACGATTGTTCTGGGGAGAGTTTATTTCGGTCTTCCTCTTATCCGACTGCCAGATGGTGCCCACAGAAATGCTTAAAGTCTGTTGCTATCTGTTCTAAAAAGATGTCCAATGTATGACCACCGTTTTTTCCTGATTAGTGATGGACCACATTGTTAATTGGTGACTTCTCTAATTGTTCTGTTGGTCATGAATTACTCCAAGCCAATGTTCAACAGTTTTCTAAGACAATTATTCTCGAATGGATTTAACCTTTTTTTCAATGCTTTTGTTAACTTCCAGCATTCACATCCATAGTTCAATATTGGTAATACGTTGGAGTTAAACAACCTCGCTCAGTGATTTTGATTTCCAGATGTTCGTTTGTAGGGTAAAGGCACCTGCGGTTAGAGCAGTGCAAATGAATTAGTCCATCTTTAATTTTTATTGTTTTTATTGAAGGTTTGTCTTTTTTAATTCTACTGGAGAAAACACTTCCCCTTCCAGTTCAGACCGTAGTTCTTTGGGCGATATCAGGATGTTTTAGGCAGTGTGTATATCTTTTTGATCTATGAACGTTTTGGCCAGCGTATGGATTCGTGCTTGTGTCTTTAGATGATACTCTCCCACTTTTGTCCCTATCCGCCACCTGTTCGACGAAATTGAACCTTCACCTTCCAATATCGTTTTCCATAAAGTATCCTGTCTTTTAATTTGTCATAACCGTTAGCCGTGACTACTTTTAATGTCTGTCAACAGTTCTCTACACATGCCTACTCTCGTCAGGACATCGATATTTGTTTGTTTCTCTTTCCACGAAATAGGACACATGCATCTGTTAAATCACATTTCATGCGCTCTATTTTGTATTTCAACTGTTTGTTCATAGTCTATGTTTCTGCACAGTATAATGATGTTGAAAATATGTAAAACCTGATGGTCCTTATTGTTAATGTATTGTTGATTTTCCTGAATTTCTCTGTCAACAATAGCCATAACATTGATAAGGAGATCTCATGTAGGAGAGCGGCAAGTTGGCTCAGCTTCAACCGCATTAAACCGATACTCCAACAGGTGACGGACTTCAAGGCCATGACTTGCACCTTCTATAGCATCGTTATCTGAGCAATGGTTTTCGGATGTGGGATTTGGAATCTACGGAGATCAGAAGCAGGGAAGATTCGTATCACCGAAATAGCAATGGAACAAAGAGTCATAAATATCCCAATAAGAGACCCCATCCAGATTAGCACAACATTTCTTGTCATGCTTTTTTTCTTCGGGACATCTTCTCACGGGAGCTTTAATTCATTGGGTATGTATGCAATATGAGGTTAAGATGCTGAGCAGTCCATTAGCTGAAGCGTTAGACGACCCGAACCTGGCGTTAGCATAGTAGGGCCTGCAATCAACAGCTGCCAAGTCCCTTCTCCACCTCCGCTTGGTGATCCTGGATAACAGGCGGCAACATGGCAGACTGGCTAAGAAGAAGGGATCGAAGAGGGATGGCTAGCTTGGTGCCCAGACTGGCTAAGGAGAATGGATCGAAGAATGACGGATAGCCCGGTGCCCAGACTGGCTAAGGAGAAGGGATCAAAGAGGAAAGGCTAGCCCGGTACCCAGACTGGCTAAGGAGAATGGATCGAAGAGGGACGGCTAGCCCGGTGCCCAGACTGGCTAAGGAGAATGGATCGAAGAGGGACGGCTAGCCCGGTGCCCAGACTGGCTAAGGAGAAGGGATCGAAGAGAGACGGCTAGTCCGGTACCCAGACTGGCTAATGAGAAGGGATCGAAGAGAGACGGCTAGCCCGGTACGTGAAAATGTCATGTTGAGGTCGGATGTAGCGAACTGAAATGTGTAAATATCGCAGCTAAGCTGTAAACTACGACACACAACACATTCCGTTCTTTGGACTACATTTGGTACTTGCAAAGCCATTTTCAGGGTTTGGTACTGGCAGATTGAGAACGAACGAAAAAGAAGATGCATTAAGATGTTCTTGGAGGTTTAGTTCACCGTATGAAAGATACTCTGATCATCTGCAAAGGAGATTAGTTATTGATGTTATAAAAATGTTGAGAACTTATTGAGACTGTGCGCACGACACAGCACCGCTACAGAAACACACATGTGGCCTAGATTGCAAGATTGCTGTCAGGAATAAATAACATTGATTTTCAATCCCTACCCGTGATGGTGGAATAAACTGCATCTAGCTTGTCTTCAAGAGCAGATAAACTTACAAGAGACCAAAGCGTAGAGTTTTCCATGTAGGATCTACGACAAAAAATATTTCTGAAATGTTATTAATAGCGGAGCCTTGTGGGTCAAAATTATGGACCACTGATTGGCGTTTAATAGGTCATCATTGTACAGGTAGCTTTTATAAATGGCTTACGACAGATTTGTTCACACAATTCCTACGGAAAAGGCCTGATATCTTCAGACAACCACCTCTTCGGTTCTTTGGTGAGAGGTTATTTAAAGCCATTTTCTAACATGTGGCTTCGCAGTAAATGTTCTTAAAATGTGAACCATATTTAATCTCGAAGGCTTTTGTAAACAGTGAGACGTTTACTACAATACTATTTTGGAGCACTGTCATGACCGTTGTCCGTTTTTGTGGACTTTTATTTATTCTGTTTTAACCAACTTAACAAAACGTAAAAGTTGCGTGGCCTTGGGGTCAAACTTGCTTGGTTTTCACAATCCCAACCGACCGGGTTTGATTACCACCATGTCGTTTGCCAAACACTGCCTTTTTTTCGTGCGATTGCGCCTCCAACGTACGGAAAGTAATGCCAACCTACCGTACTGCACACTTGTAAAGAAACTTGTAACAGCCAAATAGGTGGCTGTTGTGAGAACCAACGTTCTGTAAAGGACATGCTACTTAAGTTTGAACATAACTTAATTTAACTTCTTTATACTGGTTTAGAAGACGCTACAGAGTGCATACAACCAGTTTCTTGGTAGGTGGTTAACCGATGTGTGAATCCATCTTAATAGACTCAAACACTCGAGCAAAGCAGCCCCGCGGCCCATTAGGCGCCATCTATGCTGTTCTTAGCAAACCACCTAGCCATGGCCGGTGCTATGCCATGTCACACAGTTAGTCGCCTCTAACGACATGCTCTCTGTGGGACAGTGGTGCTATTCTTGTCCTTGTCATACACAAAGACCAGTGCGGACCACTTCCCCATTAGTTAGAGAGCTGAAACGATGTACACAGTATCTAATAAAGGGACCTGTTAATCTATCAAATTTGGACAAATATACACCAACAACTACTTTATGCTTTCCAAAATATTTCTTATATTTAAGGTTTATCATGAAAAAACTTAGAAACAATAAAGGTTTGTACGGTAAAACGTAATTTAAAACAAATTTTGGTCTTAAGTGCACTGAAAACAGACACAAGCGAGACAGCACAAATAAAGAGAAACGTCGAGAGAGGGGGATGCAATTAGTCCCCAAGTGACGGATGCGCATAACTGGGCGAATTCGTGTCTTTCTTGCACAATTTACAATAAATCAGAATATCACATTTTAGAAAGGCTGTTGTTTCGAATGCCCATAATGGTTCACATACTAGGCTGATAAGCCAACGGCGCGAGGCTTCAAGGTGAGGGGTTACGGCCGAACGCCTCTAAGCCAAAATCCCGCCCAAAAGCTCAGCACGATTGCAAAGGGAGGCTTCGACATGGTGGGGACCTGGGGCTCCCGCTCCAGCCCCGCCTGGTCGAGCCGCAGAATGAGGTCTCTGCCGTCCGCCGATCAAAGCGGGCGGGAAGCTGCTCGATATTCAACCCATACGGCGATGAGGTATGAAACCATTTGTAGAAGACTTAGTTCTCGGTCGGGGTGCCCTAAGCAGTAGATCAGCTAACTCACTGCGAACTGCTGAGACTCAACCCTTCACCATGAGATATGTTCGCACGCCAGGCGAACAACATCTCCGTGCAATGACCAGGCTTGTCCCCTGGTCAAATGCACTATTTCGAGAGGAATCACAGGTCGCTGACATTTGGTCCACGTGCTTGGCTGATAAGCTACCATCTGAGGGACTACGGCCGTACGCCTCTAAGCCAGAATCCCGCCCTAAATCTCAGCACCGCTGTGATGGGAGGCTACCACATGGCTGGGGCTTGCGTCTCAGCCCGGCCGGGTCGAGCCGCAGAAAATGCACCTGGTAAAATGCACTCCTGCCTCGCTCTTTGCCTCTGTCTGCTATCAGTCATCCCAATAGACGCAGAAGAGATGCAGACCAGCGGACATTGCACCTCCTGCCCTATTGTGACAACCTCCCGGGTGGCGGGGAATGCTAGGCGTACCATCACTGCAGACGAGCCGAGAAAATAAAGGGAGCAAAGAGATACCTCACTCACATGCATATGTTACGTTTCTGGCAGGACGTGACGATCCTGGGACAAAGTCACACTGGACTGCCTCTCTTCCGGGATAGTACAAACTAGTACATAGTCCATAATATCATTGCCAAACCCTATAGACACGTGTAGGGAAGAATCGATAGTCCTGCAAGACAATTTCCTAAGAGAGACAACTCTGACCAAAAACAGTTAGGCTGGAGACAGCCAAAGGCTAAGGAGGGCAACCCTACAGAAACGCCTGTTGAAATCGGATGCACTGAGCCACAAGATTAACAAAATAAAACAGCGCAACGTAAATATCGCTGTAAACAGCGTACGATGAAGAAGAAGAAGAAGATTGCCCATAATGAGTAGGTGTTCTCTTTTGTACTTCCTGAAAAGGACTTTAAGTGGCAGGTTGCAGTAGCTTTACTCACAACCCGAGCGTACTAATGAAGGTGGATCGGGGTTCTTCAGGCGGCTGTGCCATGTTTGGCTTCATCTGTGTGTCGATCACTACTACGGGGATCATGTCAATTCCTCACCGTATTAGCCATGTTGCCATTAAAACAGCCCGTTTCCAGGGACGGCTACTAGGAAGCCGAGGTGAGGGTCGTTGCCAGTATATTTTGCCTGCCTTAACATGTCTGATCAGTATATTTTTGCCTGACCCTAACATGTCTGATCAGTATATTTTGCCTGACCGGACGTTAGTCGTCCTCATCCTTTGGAAAGATTAACACGGGTTCTAGACACCCTTACTACTGGGCAGAAAGAATAGAACCTCTCCACTAACATACACGTCGTAAAAAGCGACTACAGAGAGATATGCGTAGATCTAGCAACTTCATCGTGTAACACACAATGTTACGTAAATAACCAATACCAAAACGCGTAAATTGCTTTGGCTCAGACTTCCTAAAGAAAGTAAAATGAAGTAATGGCCCTATATTTCTTATTCTTTGCGTCCATGATCTTTGATCATGCTATATCTGCAGGCCAGTTGACAAGACGAGGCCTGTAGTCTTCACCACGTCGGAATGGCTGCCCCATGGCTTTATTCTCAGCTCCGCACCCTCTGCCCAGGTCTGGCATCTCATTTAATAATACATAATAATAATAATATTCGTCTAGGCATATAGGGGTCATTGCGTCGATCGACTACTACCATGTCTAACTGCTGAGGCTTGTAGCCAAATCTCGTTCACTGCTGAGACTGCTTTCTGTCGAGCCACGTAGACCGATGCCGGCCCCTCTCGTGCCTCCAGCCGGCCAGTGAGAGACCGATGTTACACATAGCTGACTTAAACATTATCTGGTCAGTCGGAACTTCCATATTCAGTCGGACCACGTGACAAAACACAAACAGGCGGCCGCGGACCAGAACGTCCAAGATGGAAGGAAGACTCGTCTTTGCAGACATTGCAGACTAGATGGGACCACAGGATACTTATAATTCGTCGCTGGTTGCGCAAATGAAAGGCATCGAGTCTTGATATGTCCTGCTTTTCGTATTTCGCTATCTTTTTTTGTTTTCCAGTCGCACTACTCAGCCTCCTACTGACCACTAGGTTAGCAGACGCACCAGTCAAACTCCCTGTTTTTTCGTGTTCCGCCACCGAGGCATCTAGATTTTGTCCACCTTTTGGTCAGCGTGACTCTTGATATGCTGAGAATACGACGTTTGGTGAGGTATTGAGTAACCTCTGGTGGAGGAAGGGGCGGACAGGAGGAAGGCTGCTTCAGTTCGAGCAGGAATGTCCTTGAGTATTGATAACCTGGACTGAATTCTGGTGGCAGTTAAGCGGAACATTGAACGCCATCTTGGAAACGTTTTCCACGGTTTAAGCCAGGCAATAAATGCAGCATAACAAATAGGATAACCGAAATAAAGCACATAAATTCCAAAAAATAAAGTTCTTGACGAAGGACACAACCCGGTGAATTTGTGAATTATAATCCGAACAGGAACCTCCAAACATCAGAAAACGACACAAACACCGGAGCGAGTCGAGAGCTAGGTCTTTAAGGCGCGGCCATCTAATTTTTCTCAAATTCTGGATACTGCAGTAGGGCATGCTGGCCTAGGGCAAGGGATGGACTGTACCCCAAAATGCCAGGCTGAACTCGGATTTCTTTCTGGGCTCGTGTCATGTTTGCTGTTGTTGTCCAAGATACTCGTTCCTGAAATCTTTGCCTTTGTCCAATTCTCCATGGTAGGTGCATTGCAATGGTTCTCTTTACGTCCTGTGGCGTTCTGAAGTTGGTAGATCTGGGTACTTCTTCCTGAAGTGTAGTGCAAGGTTTAAAGGCAGGTTTACCAAATTAGGAATCTCGGTGCTTCTTCCCTACTCTGTTAGCTATGCTTCTGTGAAATGGCCTGTTTTCAGCTGCATTGTGTGGGCGTTGAAGTGGGATTATGGTCAGCATGTTTATCTTGATGCACTTCTTGGCTCCATTGTGTGTTTTCTATACATCTTTGTTTTCTATGTTTTATTTCCAGCAGTAACTTGTTTTCTTTGTGTCATCTCTGCTATTTTTCTTCCATCTTACATATAATGGTCTTTCATTAAAACATGATTTTTTGTTACAGATGCCCTGTCCGTGGTTACAGAACTAAAGAACCATACCAGTACAGACCAAAATAACCTGAGATCAGTACTCTGTCAACTATGTCAACAATCCAAATGAAGAAGAGTCATAGTACAGTGGATACCATACCATTGTAACATCCAAGGCGACACGGAGGCAAACAGATTGGCGAAAGAATGTGAAAGGTTGCCACAACCAGATTCAAGTATGACTTACGAAGAGGTCGACAATTTTTCGGGCCAGATGCATGAAATAATGGGAAACAGAGCACGCTGGATACACAGGAAATGATGCTTATTACCAGTTGAACCGAAGAGAGCAGGTGGTGATGTTCAGACTCCGCACAGGTCACAGCAGACGGAGGTTCTACCTATTCACTAAACTGAAGATAGGTGCTACTGAGGAATTCACCCGTTTGGAAAATGACCCCTCAATATCTGCTGCAAAATTGCCCGACTTACGAGAGCCACAGAAAGCACATGTGGTCATCACCAGTGCTAACACTAGACAAGCTCTATGGCAGCCGACAGCCTTAGAATGCCCGCTGCTTTGTTTGAACAAATTAAAGTCGACGTCAGACAGCGTACAAAGAAGAAGAAGATGAAGACAAAAAAAATATAACATGATAATAGATTGACGCAACAGACATACGTCTTTGACTTAACGACACTCATCTGAAGTAGAACTCTCTTAACTCATTGCCTTGTCTTTTTACGTATGTTCTTTGTTTATTCCTGAGGAGGTGCCATTTTCTAGCAGGTACCAACCTAGAGGTAGTCAAATTATACGTTTAGTTAAAGAGATGCAATATTTTCACAAATTGAATGGGTTTTAGAAAAAACCCAGCGATTAGCAGAGAATTTGAAATTGCAATCTGCAGCACAACTTAAAAATGTAATTTTCAGAGCGAATGAAGAAACGGTAGAAGGAGCATGTTTATATCAACCATGTATTGCATTGATACACTGGACGGTAACGATTCAAGTTGACCAATTCCCATTCTTGCCCTTGTTTGTATGGTCCACACATTATTCTTGGATTTACGTTTGTTTCATTTGAGACTATATACGTGACATGTTCTTTGGACTTTCTTTTCATTTCTTTAGAGCAACGAATAATTAAGGTGAAAAATGCAATCCTGACACTAAACAACACATGAGATCCAGAAAATTCAAGGTTCACACTAAGATTAGAATAATCAACAAACAGTATCAAGTCAGGGTTGCTGCATGGAAACATAGAGCTCGACTAAGGCTATTCACCGAAGTCTCAAGTCCTTCGATACCAAACAGATACCTACAAATGATAGTGACCATAAAGTGGCAGGACATGGTGATGAATGAGGTGCTATGTAAAAGAAACAAACAACAGCCACCAGAATAACAATTTAAGCAAAGAAAATGGGTCTGGATAGGACTTACGCTGCGGAAGGCACCGTCCAATATAGCCAGATAGGCTCTTTAATGGATTCCATAAAGGAAGAGATAGCGAGGTAGACACAAAAATACCCGAAGAAAAATGAGAAGGAAGCAGTATGAAATGATTACACATAAAGAGTGACAAAAAGAACAGTCCAGAACCGTAAACACTCGCGAGATTTAGTAAATGGCCAATGCACCCAATAGGAGTGACTGGCTTTGATTGACTGAAACATACTGATCAAGAGCTCATCTCACGCTGTCGTTAGTGCTGCTACAAGCAGGCTATATTTTAGACAGCCATTGTGTGCCTTCAGACGTAATAATTGGAAATCTGATAAAATTACTTCTCTTGTTAAAAGGATGACACACATCCATCTCAAAGTTAATTTCACTACGTCGATCTCCCTTCTAATTCTGGAAGTGCTGTCTCTCTTATGAAAACATTTTTACTGGACTCTCGAGCCTTTCCTGCGCAATGTTCTCATCTGTTGCCTATATATATTTCATGTTTAGGTTACGGATATGCTGTGGCCGAGGCACTCATGCACCATTCTAGAAATCACTTTGTTGAACCGTACTGCATGCTTTCTGGGGGCTTCATACTATGTCACTGCTTGGACAATATGCTGGCGGCTTCGAAAGTAAGCTATTGTAGGATGGCGTCCATAGTTTAATCTTGTACTTTGTAGAGATGTAGAATTACTAGGTAGATTACAGGTTCGAGTTAGGGTTAATTATTGTTAGACTGCATGGGAAAAGTTAACAGAGGTCGAGTTGAGGGACTTATGGAATGAGAGACAGCGCACAGAAAGGGGATGAGAGGGGTAGAGTTGACCCTTGGGTAAGTGTTGAAAGGAGATAACAATATAATTTTTTTTTAAAGGCTGACAGAAGGAAAAATAGCGTTAGTGTTACGGTTGTCAGATGTAGGGACTGCGTTATTGTTACGGTTGACATATATAGGGACTGCGTAATTGTTACGGTTGACAGATGTAGGGACTGCGTTAGTGTTAAGGTTGACAGAAGTAGAGATATCATTTGTGTTAAGGTTAACAGAAGTAGAGATTGCGTTAGTGTAAAGGTTGACAGAAGTAGAGATATAATTTGTGTTAATGTTGACAGAAGTAGAGATATCATTTGTGTTAATGTTGACAGAAGTAGAGATAGCATTTGTGTTAATGTTGACAGAAGTAGAGATAGCATTTGTGTTAATGTTGACAGAAGTAGAGATAGCATCTGTGTTAATGTTGACAGAAGTAGAGATAGCATTTGTGTAAAGGTTGATAGAAGTAGAGATAGCATTTGTGAAAAGATTGAAACAAGTCCAGATCACGTTCTTTTAACAATGGTTGACAGAAGTGGACATAACTACTTCTAAAATGATTTACAGAAATTCAGATAAAATAAAATTTTCTACAATGGTTGAGAGAAAATGAAAAGATAACATTTTTTTTGTAAAGGATAACATAATTAGAGACAACCATGTATGAAATATGGCAGAAGTAGAGATAACATTTGTGTGAAGGTTGACAGAGGTGAGATAACGTTTTTTTTAGAATGGTTGAGAGAACGTAAAATAACGTTTGTGCAAAATATGACAGAATAGAGATAACGTTTATGTAAAGGATTACATAATAGAGATAACGTTTCTGTAGACAGAGTAGAGATAACATTTATGTAAATGATGACAGAGTAGAGATAACAGATGTGTAAATGTTGACATAAGTAGATATAACGTTTGTGTAACGGATGACATAATTAGATATTACGTTTAAAAATGAGTTGATAGAATCAGAGATTGTGTTTTAGAAAGGAATGTCAAAACTAAAAATAGTGTTTGGTTAATGGTTAACAAAAGCATAGATAACATTTTAGTAAATGCTAACCAAGTATGGGAAGTTATTACAGAAGTAGAGATAGTGTTTGAGTAATGCTGCAGAAGAGAAGAGTGTTTGGGTAATGCTGCAGAAGTGGGGAGTGTGTGGGTAACGGTTCACAGAAGGGGATAGTGTTTGGGTAATGAAGCAGAAGATGAGAGTGTTTTGGAAATGATGCAGAAGTGGAGAGTTTTTGGGTAATTGTTGCAGAAGTGGAGAGTTTTTGGGTAATGGTTGCAGAAGTGGAGAAGGTTTGGTTAATGGTTGCAGAAGTGAATAGTCTTTGAGTAACGGTTGACAGAAGTTTAGAGTGTGAGGGTAACGGTTGACAGAAAGTAGAGAGTGTGTGGGTAACGGTTGACAGAAATAAAGAGTATTTGGATAACTGTTGACATAAGTAGAGAGTATTTGGGTAACGGTTGACAGAAGTGGATAGTGTGTGGGTAACGGTTGACAGAAGTAGAGAGTGTTTGGGTAACGGTTGACAGAAGTGGAGAGTGTGTCGGTAACGGTTGACAGAAATAAAGAGTGTTTGGGTAACTGTTGACAGAAGTAGATACTGTTTGGTTAACGGTTGACAGATGCAAAGAGTAGCATTTTAAAACTAAAATACTAAGTTTGGAACGGGAGAGGAATTAAGCTTATAACCAAATTGAGGGTTTATGCGGCAGTCGTCCTACCAACTTTTCTGTACGCCTGCGAAACCTGGACTGTGTACAGTCGTCCTAACAACTTTTCTGTACGCCTGCGAAACCTGGACTGTGTACAGTCGTCCTAACAACTTTTCTGTACGCCTGTGAAACCTGGACTGTGTACAGTCGTCCTAACAACTTTTCTGTACGCCTGTGAAACCTGGACTGTGTACAGTCGTCCTAACAACTTTTCTGTACGCCTGTGAAACCTGGACTGTGTACAGTCGTCCTAACAACTTTTCTGTACGCCTGTGAAACCTGGACTGTGTACAGTCGTCCTACCAACTCTTATGTATGCCTGCGAAACCTTTACTGTGTACAGTCGTCCTACCAACTTTTCTGTACACCTGTGAAACCTGGACTGTGTACATTCGTCCTACTTACACCTCTGTCTCTTCATGTAGCATGTCCTTTGTAGAACGTCTCTCCCATCACAATCTGTCTTAAAGAAACTCGTTCCCTTGCCAAAACACCAGCTTCCGCCACTGTCATACTCAGGCACTCCTGGATATCTTGGTGACATCGTCTTCTTGGTCTACACCTTCCTCTTTTGCCTGGCACCATACCTTCCATCACCGTCCTCTCAAGACCGTTGTGTCTCTTGATGTGACAAAAGTATTTGCACTTTCTAGCCAAAATGGAATTGATAAACCAGTTCTCCTCTATGCTCAACTCTTGCCGAATGTCTACATTTGTTCTTTTCTCTGTCCAGGGTATTCTTGTATTCTGTATGCTTGTGAAACCTGGACTGTGTACAGTCATTACGCGGAGAAGCTTGACCACTTTCATCTGGGCTGCCTAAGGAAACTGCTGAACATAAAATGACAACATTGGATCACATATTTAGAAGTTCTTTCTCGAGCTGGCATGACAAACAACCCCCCAACTCTGTGCAAATCGCAGCTTAGATGGACTGGCTATGTTGTCTTCATGTCAGAGGAGCGGCTTCCAAAGAAAATATTCGTTGGCAAGCTTGAGCCAGACAAGCGAGCTCGCGGTGGCCGAGTAAACATTACAAAGATACTCTGGAAGCTTCACTGAAGAACTGCAACATTGACCCTGATAACTGGGAGAACATTGCTGCTGATCGCCCTGCCTGGCGTAGTAACATCTCTTATGGCACGACACATATGGAACAAACAAGGATCAAGGTAACTGCACGGAGACGAACGACACGAAAGACAAGAGACGAGTTACCTCCGTCTGACGATCAGACAGTGTTTCTCTGCCCTCAGTGTGACAGACGCGTTCGGGCTCGGATTGGTTTGATCAGCCACCTACAAACCCACTCCAGGATTGACAGATGACAATGTGGTTCTCTTCGGAAAAGATGGACAAACAACGATAATAAAGGCTCTCACTATTAGCATCATTTGAGAAATATTTATACAATTTATTGCTAGCTTTTGAGTTTAACGAATTTAACTTTCAATGCCAATCAAGTAATAATGGCACTACATACGAGTGGGTTACAAAATGATAAAGAATAGTTGAAAATGTAGATGGTAGTTGTTGAAGGTTTTATCAGATATCATCAACATCCAGCTTTGTGATTACTTTAGGTATTAGACGATAAGTGTTGTATACACTAGTGTAGCCCAGATACAAATGGCGTTCGAAGTCCAGAGTGTACTATCGAAAACCAGCGTTCTGTCGTACTTATTTTGGGGGCAAAATAGCTTTCTGAAGAGATTATGTATAAAGAAATGCTTGATGTTTACAGTGAGAAGAGTTTTCCGTATAAAACGGTGCATTACTGGGTAGATACATTTTCTTAAGGATGCTAAAATATTGATTATTAAGTCTGACCTGGTCGTCATGTTCTGATTGCAGCAGAGTAATCTGTGCCACGAATGATGGAAATAATTCGACCTGACAGGCAAGGCACGATAGACAGCGCAGCAGCTGCAATAAAGTGTTCCCGTGGTTTAGCTTACAGCATAATGCACGATCGATTCAATTTCCGGAAAGATGGATGCCAAGATATCTGATAAATGGACACAAAATGACCAGAATCAGTCTATCCATTCATGATCTCGATTGACATGCAGATGAAGAAGAAGGCATGCTTAATATAATTATGCATGGGTGCGTCACTGTCACTGTCACTGTCATACGACATTGTTCCCATTGCTGGCGTAGTCGAGGGGTTTAAAAGGCTGAGGAATACAGACCGCTTCGCTACTGTTGTCGCCACGTCGTGTGCTGGCTATGTTTGTTTATTTCACCCCTAACAGAAAAACAACATATGCCATACCGGGGATTCGAACCGCTGCCCTCCTTGTCGGCAGACAGGCACGACACTTTTCGGCCTCGCGCTCCTCAATTTATTCTTGCAATGGAAACATCATTATTCACCAGCTGCCTAGAAAGGGAAGGTAGGTTATATTTATAGTGTTTTGAGATTCTCAGGGAGCGTTGCTATCTAGGCTCCAGAAGAAATGTGACAATGTCAGTCCTGTGACGTTTTGTTGATGTATTGGGATGGAATTTGGAAAGGACGCGTAGACCTGCTGACTAGAGGAATACTACTCTACCATAACAATACCAGACCGCAACCGCCTCGATTAACCCAGGAGAAAATCGATCATAAAGGGTGGCGTCATCTTGAACATCCACCTGACAGCCCTGGCTTAGTCCCGAGAAATTTCCACCTGTTTGACCCTCTAAAAACCAGCCATTGGCGGGAGACTAAGAGGTTAGACGTGAAGAGCAAATAAGGCTGAGAAAGCAGACTAAATATGGCTGAGAAAGCAGACTAAATATGACTGAGAAAGCAGACTAAATATGGCTGAGAAAGGAGACTAAATATGGCTGAGAAAGCTGACCAAATATGGCTGCGAAAGCAGACCAAATATGGCTGAGAAAGCAGACCAAATATAGCTGAGAAAGCAGATCAGATATGGCTGAGAAATCAGACCAAATATGACATAGAAAGAAGATCAAATTTGGCTGAGAAAGCAGACCAAATATGGCTGAGAAATCAGACCAAATATGGCAGGGAAAGAAGATCAAATATGGCGGAGAAAGCAGACCAAATATGGCTGAGAAAGCAGATCAGATATGGCTGAGAAAACATCAGATATAGCTGAGAAAGCAGACCAAATATGGCTGAGAAAGCAGATCAGATATGGCTGAGAAAGCAGACCAAATATGGCTGAGAAAGAAGATCAAATATGGCTGGGAAAGCAGACCACATATGGCTGAGAAAGCAGATCAGATATGGCTGAGAAAACATCAGATATAGCTGAGAAAGCAGACCAAATATGGCTGAGAAAGCAGATCAGATATGGCTGAGAAAACAGATCAGATATGGCTGAGAAAGCAGATAAGATATGGCTGAGAAAACAAATCAGATATGGCTGAGAAAACAGATCAGATATGGCTGAGAAAACAGATCAGATATGGCTGAGAAAGCAGATCAAATTTGGCTGAGAAAGCAGACCAAATATGGCTGAGAAAGCAGACCAAAGACTTCCATTTCTACGAGTTTTGACGCACTTATAAAGTGATGAAATAAGTGTATGAACGCTGGTGATAATTATGGAAACATATAGGTATAATAATGAATACTTTTCAAGTTAAAATCTCATTTAGTTGTTTCTTTATTGCCATTTGTGGCCTATTTTATGACTTATGACGTCCTCTCACGTCTCTGTTACGCCTTCACAGATTGAAAAAGACATTGTACACTAAATTTCTGACGCATCTCGAACATTGCAGTGCAACGGCAAAGTGCTTTTACGATCCACCCACCCCCCCCCCCCCCCCGCCCTCCCCTCTGAACGGAGTTTACTATGGTTTATAGCTTTCTTCTTCTTCTTTATTTGTTTCAAGACCTGCTCGTATTTCTGAACGGAGTTTAGTATGGTTTATAGCTTTCTTCTTCTTCTTCTTCTTCTTCTTCTTCTTCTTCTTCTTCCTCTTCTTCTTCTTCTTATTCTACTTCTTCTTCTTCGTTCGGTCACAAACTTCCACAAAGAAGCCCCGAAAAGGGATTGAAAGTTGCAGGATATTGTCCAGAAAACGGAATGCGCTGCGTCAGAGCTTACAGCTTGACTGCAATATTGGTATTATTCTGTTAGACACATCCGACTTATATCTTTTAAAAATAACAATGTGCAAATACACTTATATTTTTATGAATCAAACTGAATTATTTGAATTAGTAACTATGATATCTGATGACAGTAATTATAAATAGTATTTCCTCTCCAATGTCACCTCATTCTTTTACAACAACATCACCATCATCATCATCATCATCATCATCATCATCATCGTCTTAATTATCACCTTAAGCATTTCACCAAAATATCAATTCTTTATACACTTTCGTTGCTAGGGAGACGACTCATGGCTGCCAACAGGGTCTACACAGAACACATCCGCACAAATGTTCTTCGCCTTCTGTGACACATTTATCTGGGAAGCGTTCGCTTCCATCATATTTCCTGCAGTCATCGCGTACTCTTTTATCAGGTGGGTGGCTGGTTCCTTCAGTGACCTGTATGACCTTCTTTGACTTAAGAGGTAGTATTGTTTGGGCAGTTATAAACAAGTCAAATATATCACATGTGTCTGTGATTGGTGAATAATCGGGTCACCATAGATTAATACTTTGATTGGTTCAATATAATTACCATTATCTCTCTGGGCGAAATTGGCTGTTTTGGGATTGAAGATTTAGCAGCGAATGATCTGAAAGCAGCTAGCGACTCATAGCGGATTGCTTGTATCAGGATCTTCTAATCACAGATGAGCAATACCCTATTACACCTCCATGTGGCGACCCTGTGTAATCTGGCTAAGAACTAGGGAACGAAGAGGGAAGGTAGATCGGATTTAAAACAATGTCACTGAAATTTATGTGTCCGGCCAAAAAGGGGAAGATCAAGCAGCCTCGCTGTCAGTTACGACAGAATGTCACAAAAGTTATTTTCAAGACGAACGCAGACGAAGAAGAAGATAATGATGAAGATTTCTTCTTCTTCTTCATCGTACGCAGTCAGACAATAACCATTATTTTTTCAAAAAAAAAGCAGCCGTCATCCTGAGGCTGTCGACACTGCCATAGAGCTTGTCTAGTGTTGCCACTGGTGATGGCCACATCTGCTCTCTCTGATCCTCGTATGTCGGGCAGTTTTGTAGCAAATGCTCAGCGGTCATTTTCCCGGTACCACACGGGCATTCGTCGGTGCCACCTATCTTCAATTTGTTGAATAGGTGGTACCTCAGTCTGTTGTGGCCAGTGCGAAGTCTGAAGACAACGACCTGCTCTCTTCTGTTCAATTGGTAATAGGCATCGTTTTTGGTGTAGCTAGTATGTTCGGTTTCCCATTTGGTCATGTATCTAGCTGTAAACTACGACTGAACGCATTCCATTCTCTGGACTACATTCTGCTACTTAAGCCCTTTCAGGGTTTGGTAGCGGGATATTGAGAACGAACGAAGCGAAGCCAAGCCATATGACATGTACTATTTATTTTTTCGAGGTAATCACCTGCTACTGCAACACATTTCTCCTATCTGGCTACGAGCGTCTGTGTTCCGGCAGAGTATAATTCTATAAACTGGCCTCTGAGCCTTTGGAGATGTTCCTGTCCCACTTCGTCATCCGTGTAAAACTGTTGGCCTCCAAGTTACTCTTGCAGAGGGGCACAAAGATGGAAATCACTCGGAGGCAAGTCGTTACTATAAGGTGGATGTGGTAGTACCTTCCAATGCAATTGGTCAATAACTACTACTGCTTTGTCGCTTTATGGGGTTTCGTGTTGTTGTATTTGAGAAGAACACCATTTTGGTCAAAATTCAGTTGCTTTGGCACTCATCGACAGGAAACTTGCTGAAAATTAAGGAAATTACTGATGATAATCTCCACATAACTTTTGCTTTTACCAATTTCCATCGAGACTTCGTGTACATTAATAATGTTTGTATGTATAACCCGTTGGACACTGTGGCATCACTCGTAATAACACTTTTCGGTTGATCTTCTCGTGGCTCATTCACGACCTTCACGAAAGCGTTTACACCATTCAAACACTGATGGGGATCAAGATGCTGAGCAGCGCATGAGCTGCAGTGGTCAGCAATTCATAGCTGACTGCTAGCGTCAGGGCCAGCGAACCAGAGCTGCTAAGACCTTTCTACACCTCCACGCTGTGATCCTGGATAACAGGCTGCAGCAGGGCAGACTGGCTAAGGAGAAGGGTTCAAAGAGGGAATGCTAACCCGGTACTCAAAAAATGCATGCTGAAGTCGGATGTGTTGGACCGAAAGGTGCAAATATCGCAATCAAGCTGTAAACTACGACACAACGCATTCCGTTCTCTTCACTACATTCTGCTACTTAAGCCCTTTCAGGGTTTGGTAGCGGAAGATTGAGAATGAACGAAGACAAGCCAAACCAAGCCAAACACTGATGTAAGTTCTACAATCTGTTCTCCAAGCACAAATGCCAAAAGACGATGAATTTCAGCGGGTTTTGAACCTTCCTTTGAACCAGAAATTTTATTAAAACACTCTGTTCTTGCACTAGAACCAACTGGTCCGACGCCAATTGGAAAAAAAACAACCCAGAATTCAGTAGATTCTTGCTCATTCGACTACCACGTGTCTGACACATACTGTTCACTTTGAAATAGTTACTGCACTTAATAAATTTCGTTTTTGGGATATCTTGACCTAGTCCGAATATTTACAAGACGCCTCTTGCACAATAAGAAGGAAGATAAGTCAAAGTGTAATAAACTGGTTATATAGAAAATCTTTAGAGCCTTCTAAACCAGTATAATGAAGTTAATGTAAGTTAGAGTACAGCGGAAAGATATGTCAGTCTATTACAAGTGTGACGTATGAAAAGGTAAATTGGCCATTTAGAAAAATTCACAAGAACTAGTTGGGAGCAAAGTAATCAAGTCATCAAAACAATTTTCCATATTATGGTTCAGATCAACATTAACAAACGAGTCATAATTTGGCGGCTTTCCATTGGCCAGATCAGATACAGATACAGTCATTCAATAAAATGAAGACAGAAAGTAGAGTATAGCTACATGCTTGATGAATATATAAAACAAGAAACCAAAGACATTGACGCCAACTTTTGTAGATAGAAGATATATATTACTTAAGTTAAAAAAGAAAAAGAGGAGCAGTAGTATTAGTAGTAGTAGTAGTATTAGTAAAGCAGTACGAGTAGAATCAGTAGTACTAGTAGTAGCAGGAACTGTAGTACTAATATAGAAGTAACAATAGCAGCAACAGTAGAAACAGTAGTAGTAGTAGTAGTAGTAGTAGTAGTAATAGTAGTATTAGTAACAATAGCAGCAACACTAGAAACAGTAGTAGTAGTAGTAGTAGTAGAAACAATAGCAGCAACAGTAGAAACAGTAGTAGTAGTAGTAGATGTAGTAGTAGCAGTAGTAGTAGTAGTAGTAATAGTAGTAGTAGTAACAATAGCAGCAACAGTAGAAAGAGCAGTAGTAGTAGTAGTAGTAGTAGTAAAAATAGCAACAACAGTAGAAACAGTAGTAGTAGTAGTAGTGGTAGTAGTAGTAGTAGTAAAAATAGCAACAACAGTAGAAACAGTAGTAGTAGTAGTAGTAGTAGTAGTAGTAGTAGTAAAAATAGCAACAACAGTAGAAACAGTAGTAGTAGTAGTAGTAGTAGTAAAAATAGCAACAACAGTAGAAACAGTAGTAGTAGTAGTAGTAGTAGTAGTAGTAGTACAAATAGCAACAACAGTAGAAACAGTAGTAGTAGTAGTAGTAGTAGTAGTATTAGTAAAAATAGCAACAACAGTAGAAACAGTAGTAGTAGTAGTAGTAGTAGTAGTAGTAGTAGTAAAAATAGCAACAACAGTAGAAACAGTAGTAGTAGTAGTAGTAGTAAAAATAGCAACAACAGTAGAAACAGTAGTAGTAGTAAAAATAGCAACAACAGTAGAAACAGTAGTAGTAGTAGTAGTAAAAATAGCAACAACAGTAGAAACAGTAGTAGTAGTAGTAGTAAAAATAGCAACAACAGTAGAAACAGTAGTAGTAGTAGTAGTAAAAATAGCAACAACAGTAGAAACAGTAGTAGTGGTAGTAGTAGTAAAAATAGCAACAACAGTAGAAACAGTAGTAGTAGTAGTAGTAAAAATAGCAACAACATTAGAAACAGTAGTTGTAGTAGTAGTAAAAATAGCAACAACATTAGAAACAGTAGTTGTAGTAGGTCTATAATTTGCTGGATTTAATTTTTTTTTTAAATATAAAAGGATCATTGTGTTTATGAAATAAACAAACAACATCAACAACAGTTTCTCAACATCCTACAAATAGACACGAATTATTTGTTTTTTCTTCCACAGCCTGACAGAGTTGTTTTTGGACATCCTCTGCGTGGAATGCAGCATCATCCGCCATCGGTTCCCAACCTTGATGGGCATTGCAGCTCTTCCTCTTTTCATGTACCCGATTGACAACTTCGTGGATTACGTAATGGATAACACCATCCGTAGTAATTACACGTGGATTAATGGCATTATGTGATTAAAGGAATCGGTTCTCACCATAAGACAATTTATGCCATCGACAAAATTAATTATTTGCGGACTAATCCGCATCTACTACCTCCACTCCCACACCGCCCTGCACCGACCCCATACCTCCTGAAAAGGGGGGTTTTTCTGTTGTTGGGAGCGTCACACAATAATACTCCCACAGTATTGCAAATGCCCATATTTAACATATGATAAGTACAAATCTTGAACTTTCCAATTCCACAATAACATGCAAGAATAAGGAGTGCTACAATCTTTGATCATAGTTCACATAAACATCAAGAATTGATGTACCAAACTATGCATAGTTCACATAAACATCAAGAATTGATGTACCAAACTATGCATAGTTCACATAAACATCAAGAATTGATGTACCAAACTATGCATAGTTCACATAAACATCAAGAATTGATGTACCAAACTATGCATAGTTCACATAAACATCAAGAATTGATGTACCAAACTATGCATAGTTCACATAAACATCAAGAATTGATGTACCAAACTATGCATAGTTCACATAAACATCAAGAATTGATGTACCAAACTATGCATAGTTCACATAAACATCAAGAATTGATGTACCAAACTATGCATAGTTCACATAAACATCAAGAATTGATGTACCAAACTATGCATAGTTCACATAAACATCAAGAATTGATGTACCAAACTATGCAAAGTTCACATAAACATCAAGAATTGATGTACCAAACTATGCATTTTAAACAAATTCGTGAACTGTTACGATAAAATTTATATCTCTAAAAAAAATTCAATTTTCTGCGTATCAAAATTTACGAAGAAGAAGAAGGAAGAAGAAGAAGAAGGACAAAATGAAGTATCCAAATCTTATTTACTGTGATTGTCTTACATTTTGCCACAATGAACAGAAGCTTCATCATTATCATCGAATTGTATCAGTAGCTGTCGTGAGGAAGTGCAGATTTCTTCCGTGTCTCAGATGTGCAGGAGATGTTGTCCGTCCGTTTCTTCAGTGTCTCCCTTAAACCATCTATACATCTTTGTCTCGTCATCTCTCTCTCGCTCTGCGAACCTCTTTTCTGGAGGTGTAGTTCCATGCAGTTGGTGACTTTGGTTGCATTTATGTCAGGTGCTAGAATAATGTTATTTATTTATGTCATGAGCTAGAATAATGTTGTTTATTTATGTCATGAGCTAGAATAATGTTGTTTATTTATGTCCGGTGCTAGAATAATGTTGTTTATTTATGTCATGAGCTAGAATAATGTTGTTTATTTATGTCAGGTGCTAGAATAATGTTGTTTATTTATGTCAGGTGCTAGAATAATGTTGTTTATTTATGTCATGAGCTAGAATAATGTTGTTTATTTATGTCATTAGCTAGAATAATGTTGTTTATTTATGTCATGAGCTAGAATAATGTTGTTTATTTATGTCATGAGCTAGAATAATGTTGTTTATTTATGTCAGGTGCTAGAATAATGTTGTTTATTTATGTCAGGTGCTAGAATAATGTTGTTTATTTATGTCATGAGCTAGAATAATGTTGTTTATTTATGTCATTAGCTAGAATAATGTTGTTTATTTATGTCATGAGCTAGAATAATGTTGTTTATTTATGTCATGAGCTAGAATAATGTTGTTTATTTATGTCATGTGCTAGAATAATGTTGTTTATTTATGTCAGGTGCTAGAATAATGTTGTTTATTTATGTCATGAGCTAGAATAATGTTGTTTATTTATGACAGGTGCTAGAATAATGTTGTTTATTTATGTCTTGAGCTAGAATAATGTTGTTTATTTATGTCATGAGCTAGAATAATGTTGTTTATTTATGTCATGAGCTAGAATAATGTTGTTTATTTATGTCATGAGCTAGAATAATGTTGTTTATTTATGTCATGAGCTAGAATAATGTTGTTTATTTATGTCATGAACTAGAATAATGTTGTTTATTTATGTCATGAGCTAGAATAATGTTGTTTATTTATGTCATGAGCTAGAATAATGTTGTTTATTTATGTCATGAGCTAGAATAATGTTGTTTATTTATGTCATGAGCTAGAATAATGTTGTTTATTTATGTCATGAGCTAGAATAATGTTGTTTATTTATGTCATGAGCTAGAATAATGTTGTTTATTTATGTCAGGTGCTAGAATAATGTTGTTTATTTATGTCCGGTGCTAGAATAATGTTGTTTATTTATGTCAGGTGCTAGAATAATGTTGTTTATTTATGTCAGGTGCTAGAATAATGTTGTTTATTTATGTCATGAGCTAGAATAATGTTGTTTATTTATGTCATGAGCTAGAATAATGTTGTTTATTTATGTCATGAACTAGAATAATGTTGTTTATTTATGTCATGAGCTAGAATAATGTTGTTTATTTATGTAATGAACTAGAATAATGTTGTTTATTTATGTCATGAGCTAGAATAATGTTGTTTATTTATGTCATGAGCTAGAATAATGTTGTTTATTTATGTCATGAGCTAGAATAATGTTGTTTATTTATGTCATGAACTAGAATAATGTTGTTTATTTATGTCATGAGCTAGAATAATGTTGTTTATTTATGTCATGAACTAGAATAATGTTGTTTATTTATGTCATGAGCTAGAATAATGTTGTTTATTTATGTCATGAGCTAGAATAATGTTGTTTATTTATGTCATGAGCTAGAATAATGTTGTTTATTTATGTCATGAGCTAGAATAATGTTGTTTATTTATGTCATGAGCTGGAATAATGTTGTTTATTTATGTCATGAGCTAGAATAATGTTGTTTATTTATGTCAGGTGCTAGAATAATGTTGTTTATTTATGTCAGGTGCTAGAATAATGTTGTTTATTTATGTCAGGTGCTAGAATAATGTTGTTTATTTATGTCATGAGCTAGAATAATGTTGTTTATTTATGTCATGAGCTAGAATAATGTTGTTTATTTATTTCATGAGCTAGAATAATGTTGTTTATTTATGTCAGGTGCTAGAATAATGTTGTTTATTTATGTCAGGTGCTAGAATAATGTTGTTTATTTATGTCAGGTGCTAGAATAATGTTGTTTATTTATGTCATGAGCTAGAATAATGTTGTTTTTTTATGTCATGAGCTAGAATAATGTTGTTTATTTATGTCAGGTGCTAGAATAATGTTGTTTATTTATGTCAGGTGCTAGAATAATGTTGTTTATTTATGTCATGAGCTAGAATAATGTTGTTTATTTATGTCATGAGCTAGAATAATGTTGTTTATTTATGTCAGGTGCTAGAATAATGTTGTTTATTTATGTCAGGTGCTAGAATAATGTTGTTTATTTATGTCAGGTGCTAGAATAATGTTGTTCATTTATGTCATGAGCTAGAATAATGTTGTTTATTTATGTCATGAGCTAGAATAATGTTGTTTATTTATGTCATGAGCTAGAATAATGTTGTTTATTTATGTCATTAGCTAGAATAATGTTGTTTATTTATGTCATGAGCTAGAATAATGTTGTTTATTTATGTCAGGTGCTAGAATAATGTTGTTTATTTATGTCAGGTGCTAGAATAATGTTGTTTATTTATGATTTATGTCAGGTGTTAGATTAATGTTGTTTATTTATGTCATGAGCTAGAATAATGTTGTTTATTTATGTCATGAGCTAGAATAATGTTGTTTATTTATGTCATGAGCTAGAATAATGTTGTTTATTTATGTCATGAGCTAGAATAATGTTGTTTATTTATGTCATGAGCTAGAATAATGTTGTTTATTTATGTCATGAGCTAGAATAATGTTGTTTATTTATGTCAGGTGCTAGAATAATGTTGTTTATTTATGTCAGGTGCTAGAATAATGTTGTTTATTTATGATTTATGTCAGGTGCTAGATTAATGTTGTTTATTTATGTCATGAGCTAGAATAATGTTGTTTATTTATGTCATGAGCTAGAATAATGTTGTTTATTTATGTCATGAGCTAGAATAATGTTGTTTATTTATGTCATGAGCTAGAATAATGTTGTTTATTTATGTCATGAGCTAGAATAATGTTGTTTATTTATGTCATGAGCTAGAATAATGTTGTTTATTTATGTCATGAGCTAGAATAATGTTGTTTATTTATGTCATGAGCTAGAATAATGTTGTTTATTTATGTCATGAGCTAGAATAATGTTGTTTATTTATGTCATGAGCTAGAAAAATGTTGTTTATTTATGTCATGAGCTGGAACAATGTTGTTTATTTATGTCATGTGCTAGAAAAATGTTGTTTATTTATGTCATGAGCTAGAATAATGTTGTTTATTTATGTCATGAGCTAGAAAAATGTTGTTTATTTATGTCATGAGCTGGAATAATGTTGTTTATTTATGTCATGTGCTAGAAAAATGTTGTTCTCTGCCTTTCCATGTCTTCGTGCACGTGTTGCACTCACCTTCTTTATTATTTCATCTTTTCTCACTCTCCTCATCCTTCTGACACCGACATCTTTTCTCACTCTCCTCATCCTTCTGACACCGACATCTTTTCTCACTCTCCTCATCCTTCGGACACCGACATCTTTTCTCACTCTCCTCATCCTTCTGACACCGACATCTTTTCTCACTCTCCTCATCCTTCTGACACCGACATCTTTTCTCACTCTCCTCATCCTTCTGACACCGACATCTTTTCTCACTCTCCTCATCCTTCTGACACCGACATCTTTTCTCACTCTCCTCATCCTTCTGACACCGACATCTTTTCTCAAACATTTCCTTTCGTATACCATGATTTTTACTTTACCTTTAGTCATGGTCCATGTCTGACACTGGTAGCTGAGAGTTGTATAAAAATACTATTTATCATTGTCTGTCTCGTAGCGAAGCGCAGTGGTTAGCGATCTGGCTTTGCATCTGAGTGGTACTGGGTTCATTCCCCAGTTGAGGCAGAAATGATTTTTCAGACCGCAACGGATCCAGGGTCGACCCAGCCTTAAATAGGTACCTGCGACAGTAATGCTATGGGTTACTTTACTTTACTTTACTTCACTTTGTCTCGACTGGAATGTGTAACGATGAGAGCTGATTGGAAGCCGTATTTGCTTTCTGTGATCTTGATTCAGCCTCTCTATCAATCCTTCCATCTTGTGGGAACACGCTACCCAGGTATTTTAGTTTTCTTGGCACCTGTCAAAAGAAGGAAACTAGCTTGGTACGGACACATATCGAGATCAAATTGTCTTTCAAATACGATCCTACATGGAAAGGTGCAATGCAGACGACGCAGAGGTCGTCACTATAAGAGATGGGATGACACCATAAAGGAATAAATCAATCTCCGACAGGCAGTAAGACAGGCAGCAGCCGCTGACATAGAGGGATGTCGTGGGGTTGTGTTAATGTCTTCACGTGTGCCTAAACGACCTCACCGGTTACGGGATGACCTGAATGTCTGTGCTTTTCACCTGTATAGCTAGCTATAGGCATAGCTATGCCTTCCTTTATCTTCAATATTGCGGCCCTCAGGTTTCTACTTATGCGACTGACTATCTCGCCAGAAGATAACACTGGCCCTATTTGTATGAACAACTCGATGTTTTTGTTTAAAGTTTAATGGATGAAAGCTACTCAGTGATTGATTGTTTCATGGATCGATCTTTTTTCCCACAACAAACGAAGCACAGGGACACCACTATAGCTGGTCCTTTAAAGGAAGCTGGTGTCAAAGAATTTGCAGTGATTGTCTCTATAGCAATGGTTTTGCATAATGATATTATACATCACTCTTTAAGTCTCCTCAAAGGCTTCTTTCCTTCTCAGCGTAGATACCACTCGGGTAGATGAATTGTCTTCAGCATCATCATTATTCAACGTTTTGCACCAGTGTGAAGCATGGTTAACCACTGCAGCAGTATCCTTATCTTCTTCTTCTTCTTCTTCTTCTTCTTCTTCTACTTCTTCTCCTTCTTAACTTAACTTAACTTAACGTTTTTATACTGGTTTAGAAACTGCAGAGTCTGTATACAACCAGTCCTTCTTCTTCTTCTTTAGAACTCGTCGTTGTGTCGTAGTTTACCGCGAAATATGGCCTTAGTTTTGTTGTTGTAGTTGAATGCTCATAATGAGTATGATTACTCTTTTCTGCGCCCTGAAAAGGACGTTAAGCGCGGGTTGTAGTAGCCTTTCTCCCATCCAGAGCGTGCTGATGAAGGTGAACCGGGGTCCTCTAGCTAGTTATGCTATGCTTGGCTTCATCTGCACGTTGATCTCTTACCTCGCTAGGCAGTCTGCTATGAAAACATCCCGTTTCCAGGGAGGGCTACGAGGAAGCCGAGATGGGGGTCTTGCCCAGTATATTTTGCCTGACCGTAACTAACATGTCCAATCAGTAGGTTTTGACTAGACGATAGTCTTCCTCCCCATGGTCTTAGATCTGGGTCACTGATTCACAGCGAATTATGAGTCACTGGCTGCTGTCAGCGTATTCACTGCAGTATATTTGGTCCCTTTTCTTTAAAAGGCATGCTGTCTCAGAAAATGTTCACTCATTCACCGTATCCCTCCAGGGTAGAGCATCAGACTCAACTGCAGCCTATTCCACTACATGAAGCTCTAATCATATCATTTGCAGTGCTGGTAAACATATCAATGCTTTTATATTTTAAGATTGCTTAGTCACATGCACAATTCTTTCTAGCAGTCTTTAACAAAAGCTATTGTAAGTAGAAAGTTATGCCGGCAGTCTTTCTCCAAACACGTTATCATTTGTTCTTCTTCGTCGTTCGTTCTCAAACTCCGGCTACCAAGCCCTGAAAAGGGCTTTGCAAGTAACATGATGTAGTCCGGAGACCGGAAGGCTCTGTGTCGTAGTTTATAGCTTGACTGTGATATTGCACCTTTCTGTCCGACACATCCAACGACAGCATGGCATTTTTGAGTACCAGGTTAGCCATCCCTCTTCGATCCGTTCCTCCCTAGCCAGTCAGCCTGTTATCCAGGGTCATCACGTGGATGTGTAGAAGGGTCTTAACAGCTTTGGGTCGCTGACCCTGACTCCAACAGTCAGCTTTGTGTCGCTGGCCCTGACGCCAACAGTCAGCTTTGCGTCGCTGGCCCTGACTCCAACAGTTAGCTTTGGGTCGCTGGCCCTGACTCCAACAGTCAGCTTTGGGTCGCTGGCCATGACTCCAACTGTCAGCTTTGCGTCGCTGGCCCTGACTCCAACAGTCAGCTTTGGGTCGCTGACCCTGACTCCAATAGTCAGCTTTGGGTCGCTGACCCTGACTCCAACAGTCATCTCATGAAACTCTCGTTATGGATTGCAACATAACCAACTACATTAGGCTGGTTGGTGCACAAATGTAACAAGAAATAAAGCTAAAGTTACGACCGAAAGCACTTCTGTCTTCAACCGCGAAAAACACGAATACATACAACTAACAAACAACACAGCAAACATAGTGCGAATATTGAAATGATACGTTTCTATCGTGTAAAGCTAGTTCCCTATGTAGGCCCCACTTTTTCTCTGATGTCTAAACCAGACTAAGTGCTCCTCTAGCAGATTGGTGTCTAAACCAGACTAAGTGCTACTCTAGCAGATTGGTGTCTAAACCAGACTAAGTGCTACTCTAGCAGATTGGTGTCTAAACCAGACTAAGTGCTACTTTAGCAGATTGGTGTCTAAACCACACTAAGTGCTACTCTAGCAGATTGGTGTCTAAACCAGACTAAGTGCTACTTTAGCAGATTGGTGTCTAAACCACACTAAGTGCTACTCTAGCAGATTGGTGTCTAAACCAGACTAAGTGCTACTTTAGCAGATTGGTGTCTAAACCAGACTAAGTGCTACTCTAGCAGATTGGTGTCTAAACCAGACTAAGTGCTACTCTAGCAGATTGGTGTCTAAACCAGACTAAGTGCTACTTTAGCAGATTGGTGTCTAAACCACACTAAGTGCTACTCTAGCAGATTGGTGTCTAAACCAGACTAAGTGCTACTCTAGCAGATTGGCAGAAAAAAACACCACAAACACAGAACATACATTGTTAAAATTCAGATTTACCTTACATCAACAACAGAAAATACTGAACAGAATGCACTATTTGTATTTCCCTTTGTGATCCTTGTGCTCATCAATGTTGTTGGGACTTCAACATGGACAATCAATAACAAGTTGGAAAAGAGTAATGCTCCTTTCGAAATGTTGGTGTATAATAGAAGATTGGTTCGCATTTCATGGAAAGAGAAGAAAACAAATTTGGAGGTATTGAACAAATTTGGGAGTGAAAAGTTAATTAATAACCGAAATCAAGGTTAGATAGTTACGTTATTTTGGTCACATAACAAGACATTTCTCCTTGTTGAAGATCATACTGGAGGGTAGGGTGGAAGGCAGTCATTCAAGAGGGAAACAACATTTTAAGAGGGTTGGTAACATCAGGAGGTGTACTGGAAAAATCCTCCGAGATTGCACCAAGAGATAGAGTACACTGGAAATCCATTGCAGCCGACCTTCGATACGGAGATGGCACTTGAAATGAACTGAACTTCTCCGACCTTACCTCAGTTAGTGGAGTATAGACCTCAACACCATATTAGGATTTATCATATTCAGTGTGTAAGGAGTTATGTGTGGTATGATTTTGTATGAAAGGGTTTTTACGAAAGTGAGAAAGGCATGTCCATCCCAACTTTGCCTATTCCGGTGGCTTGCATGACGGGAACATTAATTTTGTACCAAGTTATAATTTTGTCTTGAAAACCAAGGTAAAGTCACTTTGTTGTTTACGCTTTTTAAAGATAACTTTGTTCTTTGGTGTTTTTGCTTTATCATCCGTGTTGTTTCCTAGAGTGAGTGGATTGTGCTGTATTTTGCGTTTTACGGCTCAGTGTTTCCGACGTCAACACGCATTTTAAACATGAGTTTATCTCCCGTAGGGGCACTGCACTACTGAGTTACGGTTCTGGGCAGTATTACTAATCACTTACTTTACATTTCTCTTGTTGGAGAAAGCATGTTCCACACAGCTTTAAACCATTGTAGCCTGCTGCGAATCAGATGACAGTATAAAGTGCCTAACTCTGAAATTATTGCCAATATTAACATATTGAGCATCAATAAACTTCTGCAAAAAGCTTAGCTAACATGGACGAGACATGTTGTTCGCATGCCAGATAAGTTCATCACCAGCTGTTAGAGCTTAGCTGAAAACAGGCAAACACTCAGCAGCGGAAGAGCGGAGTAAGGGAGGGGGCGACATAAGAAGAAACTCTGCAAAGCCTATTTGTAAGTGTCTCTGATAAACTTCAATATTGATGTCAGATCCTGGGAGATGCTTTTACAATATCGTACCACCTGGCGCGTTAGTATCACTCAAGCGGCTCAGGTCGCTGAGAGTATAGCGTCGCATAGGCTCACCGTAAGGTTGTTATCCATAAGAAAAAAAACGCACGACTGCTCCAAACCCAGGTCCCCACATGTGTGCCTTGAATGGTAAGCTATTCTAGGATTGGTCTTTACAGCCATTTTGCAGCAATAGTCTGATGATATCATCTTTGCTTGGAACGGTTAACTATTATTACTATTATTAAATCTATATGGCTAGTGAAATCTGCAGCTAAGTTATGTTTATCATAGAATTATAGCAAATCATGTAAATAGACATATCCAATGCCTCATTCTTGCATTTAATGGTGTTATTTAACCCAATCGTACATGGAATATTGAGGAAAATAAGCATGTTTATTTCATACCGAATCGGTATAAATGCGATTCGGGCAGTCACGCATGTGCTCAGCATGTTTCTTTCCGTAAATGGCGAAGGATACGTCTACTTATAGTTTCTTTAGCTCACTGGCTCTGTACACTTCTGTCATTTTACCTCAGTATCGCCCCTTGCCTTGACCCAAGTTTGATGCCAAACTCATGTAACGTGTAGATCGTCATTTCATACAATGCGGTGTTACAATTACTAATATAAATTATTTATTATATTTAATTACTATAATTTACTTATCATCATCATCATCTTCTTCATCATTATCATGAGATACTATTAATCTCACCTGTACGTCTGTCTCAGTACCGCTGCAAGCTCAAACATAACTAGGCACTCGTAGGCCCGTTTACCTGATAATATCAAATGGGTTTCGCCGTACAATCAGACGTTTTTTGTCAGAAATATATATCACATTGGAATTCAGGACGTCAGATAACGATGCATCAATGAATTATAGCATTGAATGTTTTCAAAATATATCAAACATACTTAAAAAAATCCAAGCATTTTCACAATACACGTTGTTATCAAACGACTTTAAATTATTTTAAAAACATGCTCAAAATAAGTTTAAGAAGAAACATTACTATCATCAATATTGGTGCTAGTGTATGTTAATGTACATATATATATATGATGTGTGTGTGTGTGTGTGTCTGTGTCTGTATAAATGTATGTATGTATGTTATCGTATATATATATATATATATAAATATATATATATATATATATATATATATATATATATAAATGTATAAATGTATGCACGCATGCTATGCTATGCTTTGCTATGTAATGTTATGTTACGTTACGTTACGTAATCTCTGAGGCACGTGTCGGATATCATTTCTCTGAGGCACGTGTCGGATATCATTTCTCTGAGGCACGTGTCGGATATCATTTCTCTGAGGCACGAGTCGGATATAATTTATCTGAGGCACGTGTCGGATATCATTTATCTGAGGCACGTGTCGGATATCATTTCTCTGAGGCACGTGTCGGATATAATTTATCTGAGGCACGTGTCGGATATCATTTCTCTGAGGCACGTGTCGGATATAATTTCTCTGAGGCACGTGTCGGATATCATTTCTCTGAGGCATGTGTCGGATATCATCTATCTCTTTCTCTCTATCTATATTTCTCTCTCTCTCTTTATCTCTATCTCTATCTCTTTATCTATCTCTGTTTCTCTCTCACTCTCTCTCTTTCTCCCTATCTCTTTCTCTCACTCTCTCTTTCTCCCTCTCTCTCTCCTTCTTTCTTTCTTTCTCTCTCTTTCTCTCTCTCTCTCTCTCTATCTATCTTTCTCTCTCTCTCTCTTTATCTCGATCTCTATCTCTTTATCTATCTCTGTTTCTCTCTCACTCTCTCTCTCTTTCTCCCTCTCTCTTTCTCTCACTCTCTTTCTCCCTCTCTCTCTCTTTTTCTCTCTCTCACTCTCATTCTCTCTCTCTCTCTCTTTCGTAATCTCTCACTCTCTCTGGCTTTTGAAGTAGTGGCCAGAGTTACTAGAAGGGACAACAAATTGTGGATCCTTGCACAATTACATGATACACAGTAACGAGAAGACGGACAGATTGGCAATATCAGAAAGAGACAGTAACAATAAAAATATGATATTTCTGTTAGTCCAAGCTTTGATGGAACTTCCTAATATAATGATGCATATTGTTTTCCAAAGAGAACAGTAACAGTAGTTATACTACAAACAAGTTACCGTGGAATAACAAATAATTTGTTCAACAAATTACAAAATTCGACGCACAGACATGTGCCCATATGGGGAGATCAAACAAATAGTGGATCATCTTCTACCGGTCTGCCGGCTCCACGAGAGGAATACATGACCTTCCCAAGTCCAATTGCAAGTTAAACCGTATGGCGACAACAGAAACATGAGAAGGACAGTCCGGTTTATGAGGTAGAGGGATCATAATGCTGAACAGTTCATAAGCTACAGTGGTAAGTAGCCCATAGCTGACTGCTAGCACCAGGGCCAGAGAATCAAAGTTGCCAAGCGGTGATCCTGGATAAGTGGCTGCTACAGGGCAGACTGGCTAAGGAGAAGGGATCGAAGAGGGAATGCTAACCCGGTACTCAAAAAAAAAAAATGCCTGCTGCCGAAGACGTATGTGTCGGACTGAAAGATGCAAATATTGTAGTCAAGCTGTAAACTATCGACACAGCGCATTCCGTTCTCCAGACTATATCCTTCTTTTTTTTTTGCTTTCGCCTTATTTCTCTAATCCCTACGGCGGTGTACATTGCACTGTGGTTTTTATTTTGCGCCTGTCGACCCAGTGCATCCGACTTCAGCATGCATTTTATATAAGGGTCTACTTCCTCCTGCATTTTTTAAGGGTTTGCTTCCCCAGGGTAACGGCCGGTGCTGTGATGGACCCAGCCCCTTTTGGTTGTGAGCCGTATCACTTAACTACTAGGCCACGCCGTCCCCCTATATTCTTCTAATTGTGAAGCCCCTTTCAGGGCTTGATAGCAGGAGACTAAGAACGAAGGCAGACAAAGAAGAAAAAGAAGAAGATATAAATGGGTGCGATTATTTGAGAGTGATCGACAAAGAATAGGAACTAAAATTAACTAAGTGAGATATAAAGAAATCAGACAGAAAGTAAGAACAATGTCATGATGATATATAGACAGACAAATAATTAAATGATTTGTTCGTATGACAAGAATGTATCAATACATTCACGTTGTTTGATCCTATATCATCATGCAGCAGGGTTTGAGCGAGACTGTAGGTTAATGAAATGATGTTTGTTGTTGCTAACGAAACCCTACAGAGGCAAAGTGGTTAAAAAGTATCTTTTTTTATATGTTGGTTTTTGTTTTACAAATTTCAATGGGCACTTTTTCCTTTCCTGTGAACTTTACGACCGTCAATAACAGCTTTTAGCTCTTAAATTAACTTAATGTCTTTATAACGGTTTACAAGCCTCTGCAGAGTCTGTATGTTTTTTTTTTTTTTTTTTTTTTTTTTTTTTTGCGTTCGCCTTATTTATCTATTCCCCAAGGCGTGTGTGCGTTACACTGTGGTTTTTATTTTGCGCCTGTCGGCCCAGTGCATCCGACTTCAGCATGCATTTTATGTAAGGGTCTGCTTCCTCCTACATTTTCTAAGGGTTTGCTTCCCCGGAGTAACGGCCGGTGCTGTGATGGGGATCGAACCCAGCACCTTCTGGTTGTGAGCCGTGCCACTTAACCACTAGGCCACGCCGTCCCCTGAGTCTGTATATAACCAGTTTCATTTAGTTTTTCTTGCTCTAAAAACTATGCGTATTCAATCTAATCTTGAATGCTTTCCAAGAATTCACCACTCTCTGACTAAATAAATATTTCCTAATATCTAGTCTAGACCTTTCGTTAGTTCATTTATAGCTGTGCCCTCTTGTTTTTGTTTGTTATTGTATTTTGAAAAACAAATCTTGTTATAGTCTAATTTATCCTTTCCGTTAATTATCTTATAATAGGTGTCCATCACAAGCGATGAAGACCACTCTTTTTGTTCAGCCGTGTGGACAGTCGTATCTCTTGCTGTGTCCGCTGAAATGGGTGACTTGCGCGGTGATTTGGATTAAAGTGAGGAAGAAACTGCGCCTTTTGTCAACCTCACTCACAGAGCCTAAGCTACCTTTTGCCAGTGGCAAGACATTCATCGAGACGACTGGATAATTAGAGAGAGATAATTATCTTATACACCTGTATTAATTCACTTCGATTTCTCTCTTTTCTAGGCACTTCAAACCGGTTATTTTTAGTCTTTCCTGAAAACTGTATTTCTGGAATTTCACTATCAGCTTTGTAGCACTGTTTTGTATCCTTTCCAGCATGTTTATATCCCCTCTACGATAAGGACCACACCTGTACACAGTGCTCCAATCTAGGTCTAACGAATGCTTTATACTATCACTTCCTTGCTCCTATGTTTAATATTTCTTAATTATCATACATAACATTTTATTTGTCTTTTTCACTAGTACCAACACTTGCTCACTCACCTTACCTTTATGATCTACTATAACCTCTTAGTCCTTTTCCTTTTCTATCCTTCTAATATTGTTCACTCCCATTCTGTAATAAGGATCCATATTAAATCTACCCATGTGGATAACCGTACATTTATCTAAATTTAAAACTCCATTTGCCAGCTCTCAGACCACTCTCTCGTTCATTCTTTTCCATTCTTACTCGGAAGCTATCCCATGTTATGAGCTTTGAATTGCTGTTTGTTCGTTGTTCTTGGTAATCTTCCAGTTTTTCCTGCTGTATTCTTGTCTTCCAAGAATATCTTCCATGCTTTTCTTGTAACTATCATTTTGAGTTCTTCATACTTCAATCAATACTTTTTGTTTCTGCTTGCTACAATATCCTTTTCTTTATCTGTAGCTACTGCTCTTTTCTAAAATATTCGCACAAGTAAGTGTTGCGTGTGTTCCACTGCTTGTGTTGTGCTTTCGCTGCTAATGTTTGACATTGAACGTTTTTTGTAATCATTACAAACATTATCAAAGGGAAGTAACCACATGAAAATACTACTCATGGCTAGAAAGGAAGACTTATCTTGAAAGTGTCGCAATTATTCTAACATTGTTAAATTAGGTTAAAATCGTATTGTGGGGTCGTAGTTATGACTGATTGAGAGAGTTAATGAAATGGGTAACATTTTTAATTTTTAGTATCATTTTTTTGATACAGTTAATTGACTGATGCAATGTAAACAGGTTCAATCCAATCCAAGTTGTTTTCTTCATTTTTCTTCTTCGTCCTCCATTACCAAACTTCCGTCAACAAGCCCATAAAAGGGCTTAGCAAGTAGCAAAATTTCCGGAGAAAGGAATGCGTTGTGTCGTATTTTACAGCTTGACTGCGATATTTTCACATTTTGGTTCGACAATTCTGACTTCAGCATCATTGTTGGGTAACGGGTTAGTCTTCCCGCTTCGATTCCTTTTCCTTAGCCAGTCTGCTCAATTGTGGACTGTTATTTAGGATCACCGTGTGGAGGCGGAGAACAGTTTTGGCAGTCAGTTTGGCTCGTTGCAGCTCATGCGCTGCTCAACATCTTGATTTCCTTCTTCGTTCTCATAACAAAGATACAATACAATATAATACAATACAATACAATACACTACAATACAATCAATACAATACAATACAATCAATACAATACAATACAATACAATACAATCAATACAATACAATACAATACAATACAATACAATACAATCAATACAATACAATACAATACAATCAATACAATACACTACAATACAATCAATACAATACAATACAATACAATCAATACAATACAATACAATACAATCAATACAATACAATACAATACAATCAATACAATACACTACAATACAATCAATACAATACAATCTGTCTCACTTTCTCTCTATCTCTGTCAATCTGTGTCTCTCTCTTTCATCTCTCTCTCTCTCTTTCTCAATCTGTCTCTCTCTATCTCTCTTTCTCTCTATCTCTCTCTGAATCTGTCTCTCTTTTTCTCTAGTCTCTCTTTCTCTCTCTCAATGTCTCTATCGCTCTCTCTCAATCTGTCACTCTCTCTATTTCTCTCTCTCTCTTTCTATCTCTCTCTCTCTCAATCTGTCTATATCTCTCTCTCGCTATCTCTCTTTATCTCTCTCTTTCTCTCTTTCTCTCAATCTCTCTCTCAATTTATCTCCATCTCTCTCTCTCAATCTGCCTATCGCTCACTTTCTCTCAACCTGTCTCTATCTCTCTCTCAATCTGTCTCTATCTCTCTTTCTCTCTCAATTTGTTTCTATCTCTTTCTTTCTCTGTCTCTTTCTCTCTCTATCTCTCTCTTACTTGCATTGTCATGTTCCTATAAATAGCAGTATGTTGAAGTATGTGAGATTCTATTCTTTTTCTATTAAGAAATCATAATATTATTGTTTGTTTTTAATAATTGACTTTCTACCGTGATCTCACATCCAATAAGTATTTATGATTTTGTTATGACAAATCTTTATTTCTGTTTTTAGAAATATTTAGAATCATTTACTTTCTTTACTTGCCTCTCGTGAAGCTGAAACGCGAAACGGGGGAGTTACGAATCGCCCATGTTTGAAATATTCTATGGTCTCAAGGAATATGGGATCAGAGCCTAATCATAACGGAGATAGACAAAAACCTCGAGAGATCCGGTGTCCAGGCCGTGCTCGTAAAATAACCCTTGGCAGTCGAAAGTAATTATACGAAGGCTACATTCCGGCAACGAAATACATACCGAGGACACAATCTACGATTGGTGGCGATTCTTTCCCAGTCATCGTGGTTAATACCGGTCAGTCAATCTACTCTAGGCCCACGAGCCGCAGGAAGTAAAAATTGCAAAAAGACAAAAAAAAAAAAGAAAGTGCAACGGATAGCCTGCAGATACCTGGCACTAGGCATAACTTGTATGCGTGAATTCGAGGATTCCGAGTGTTACTAGTTCTTGCTCTGTTTATTGTGTCAATCAGCCTTTTGTAAATCAGGCTCTTTTTCAGACACTCTTTCACACACATTTTCATCTGCGTAACACAGATTGTTAATAATTTATAGTTTTATTATTATCATCTGCTTAAGATGGGACGGCGTGGGCTAGTTGTTAAGTGACACGGTTCACAGCCCGAAAGTGCTGGGTTCGATCCTCATCACAGCATCGGCCGTTACCCCGGGGATACAAGCCCTTAGAAAATGCAGAAGGAAGCAAGCCCTTACATAAAATGTATGCTGAAGTCGGATGCACTCGACTGACAGGTTCAAAATAAAAACCACAGTGCAACGCACACCGCCTTGTGGAATAGAGCGAACGCAAAAAACAAAAAAACAAAAACAAAAAGAAAATCTGCATAAGAGTTTGTTAATAATTTATAGTTTTATTATTATCATCTGCATAAGATAGATTCTTAATAATTTATAGCTTTATAAATATTCTTGTCAGATCTTCTCGTCATTGAATCAGTCATTTTAAACTCAGCATGACTGTTTCTCTGCATATGTTAAAGAAATGTGGTGAATTCTTGTCTTAACAATCTATTTATAATAATTGGCGTGATGATGCAGCTGTCACTCAATCGTCATTTATTGCCAACCTATTTCTTTGCGTGATTCCCGGTGGACACGACAGGATTCTTCAATTGGATTGTAATTAACAGAACAGTCGAGCGTCTCATGAGAACGGCTTTTCAATCGGCTAAATCCTTTCACTACCGAAGTCCCATCGACGCATCATGACAATGTAGAGTAACACAGGACCATCTGATGATCTGCCCAAACCTTCGTAGAAACATACTGAAGAGCAGCTGGTTTGCTTGGCTTCAACACCATTAAACCAATACTCTAGCAGATGGCAAACGGCAAGGCCGGGGTTTACAACTTCAATTGTATGAGGCATCAAGATGAGGCTATTCAGATACGATCGCTCCGTAAGTCACTTCACATTAACCCAGAACAGAACAGTCTGTGCGATTGGTACCAATTCTTTCCCGGTCATCGATGTTAATAGCAGTTAATACACTGACCTAGTGTGTTATTATCCATATTTAGTTATAACTGCTAGTTCAGTCACCACCTTTTATCTCCATGTGAAGCATAGGGTCAACAATACTCCTGCCGCTTTTACAGGACGTTGGCATCTGAGCACACGCGACGTCCGATTCGGTAACAATGGTTAAACGTAATTAGGTCACTTGCTCCATGCACAGCCTTCTATAGTTTCCTTTTACGACATGACTGAAAGAATACAGTGGGCTTGTTCTCGCTTTCCTTTACACTGCATGACCACAGAAGAGCCAAGCAACCTTTATGACACAAACCTTATAATACAATTTTTTAAAACAGCTGTACCCAATTAGCAACCAAGCCAACAGCGTCAGAATAGATATATTTTGGCAACTCGTTTAAGGTCTGAGACTGTAACTGTTTTTTGTGTGTGTTTTAATTAGATTTAAGATAAACATTTACACTATATCAATGCGTGCTGTCTCGTCCCAAACTACATTGATACAGTGGCAAGACGTATTAGACGATTAGAGACATTATGAGGTGGTGATTTTTGTTATGGGGTTTGATGCGGGCTATGTGTCTTGTGTAGGAATATCACTAGTTTCCGAATGTTTCCCTAAAATAATCCTATAGGTTACCACAACAATGGGAACATTTCCTTTAAAATTTCTGCTTCTTCTTCGATCAACTGATGCTATGCTTCTAACCCAATGAGGTTCACGAAATAAATTGTGCGTGTCAGGTCTTCGACGGTCCCCCACAGCTTTTCGAACCACTTCCCTGGTCCATACTGTCTCGCTTTGGTCTGCATAAGTGGGCCAGGCCTGCATGATATGTTCTAGTGTTTGCTTGAGTGCTCAGCAAACGCACATGGTGGTGTCTCTAAGACCCATTATGTGAAGGTGGGTCTTGAGTCTGCAATGTCCCGTTCTGAGTTTGAAGATCTTTGACTGCCCATCTCTGTCAAATGTGTATAATGTTGTCATTTTCTGGTTTGCATTCTCTGTGCTGGTCTTTCCATTCCGTCCTCGTGAAACGTTTGATGAGTGTATGTGCTTCTTAAAGATCTGTGGAGAGCAAGTCGTCTTGACGTCACTTACGGCTATCGCTAGCTCATCTGCATTCCCGTTTAGATCCCACAGTGGGCGGACAATCACTGTAGGAATAGTAAATCTGTTTTCTTGCGACAGCAACCCAATGTTCTTTTTTATTTCTCTTGAGAGTGTATCTTATTTGGACTTGAAATGGCTGGGAGTAATTCCCTGGAATCTATCTTGTTTGGGACTTGACATGGCTGGGAGTACTTTCCTGGAATCTATCTAGTTTGGGACTTGAGATGGCTGGGAGTACTTTCCTGGAATCTATCTAGTGTGGGACTTGAGATGGCTGGGAGTACTTTCCTGGAATCTATCTAGTGTGGGACTTGAGATGACTGGGAGTACATTCCTGGAATCTATCTAGTTTGGGACTTGAGATGGCTGGGAGTACTTTCCTGGAATCTTTCTTGTTTGGGACTTGAGATGGCTGGGAGTACTTTCCTGGAATCTATCTTGTTTGGGACTTGAGATAGCTTGGAGTATGCTCCTGGAATCTGTTAGAACGACCGTTTTCCGTGTAGTTATGTTTTGTCTAATAATAATCTTAACTGTTGTAAGTATAGCTGTTATTTCAGCTCTGAAATTGGTACAGGTCTCTACTTGTATGGAGTGGTGAACAAAAAATTGTTTCGTTCAAAAGAATGGTGTCACAGTCACAGTTAAATTCCTTGACTTATGAATGCGTTCTATTTATCCACTTTTATAGGTCGTTTCTACAGCTCTTTGTTTGACATGTTGAAGTCACGACATGGGCAAGTCAGACATCACAGACAGTTAAGGTCACGACATGGATGAGGTCAGACATCACATACAGTTGAGATCACCCCATGGGTGAGTTCAGACATCTCAGGCAGTTGAGGTCACCCCATGGGTAATTTCAGACATCACAAACAGTTGAGGTCAGGACATGGATGAGTTCAGACATCACAGACAATTGAGATCATGACATGGATGAGTTCAGACATCACAGACAGCTGAGGTCATGACATGGATGAGTTCAGACATCACAGACAGTTGAGGTCATGACATGGATGAGTTCAGACATCACAGACAGTTGAGGTCATGACATGGATGAGTTCAGCCATCACAGACAGTTGAGGTCATGACATTGGTAAGCTCAGACATCAAAGACTTTTGAGGTCACGACATGGGTGAGTTCAAACATCACAAAAAATTTAATTTAAACAAAACGTTAAACCATAAATAGTTATTTGTAGTTTGTTATTCATTTAAAGCAAAACAACACAAAAAATGTGAGATAAGGAAACATTTCTAAAAGGAAAACAACATATAAGAATGTACAAAGTACCAGCACAGTTAGATAGTTTAATTTGTGTATATTACAATAATGCATAGGAAACATTGTTGCTGAGAATAAAATTATGATTTTCTTAGGTTGCAGTTTAAATATAACATAGCAAATATCTTAGGCACTGACAACAGAAATAAGAAAATTCGTTACACAAATTTCGTGTAACATATTTAGACACATACAAAAAATGTTCGTGTAACATATTTAGACACATACAAAAAATGTTTAGGCACTGATGACACGGAAAACAGACTTTGCTAGAATTTTATAATATGTTTTTTAAGCACAGTTTTGTATTCACTGACAACATATTAGAAACTTTGATAAGTCTGTCTTACATTTGTAGAAACACAGTATTGTAGGCACATAAATTAGAAAGTATGCTAGTTTCTGTGTTATTTTTGTTGTTGTAAAACACAATATTATAACACAGATTCTGTGGGTTTTGCACACATTTACATATATGTAAGGGCAGACACTGTTTTAAACATGTGTTTTCCCCAGATAATGATGTTAACATATTATGTAAATACTAGCAGACCAATGTGGACCGTCGGTCGAATTATCTGCCTATATTAAGTGCACTCTTTCCCTGCCCTCCAAAACTTCCCTCAACTCCCCCCCCCCCCATTTACCCAACATACATATCTCGTCTCCCTTCAATCGCTGACACATCCCCCTACCCTTCTTCTCACTTCTTCAAACCGCCCATCTCTTCCCTCTTCATATCCCGTCTCTATTAAACTCAGTCCCGCACACATCTCCCCCCCCCCCACCTCCTTAACCATAACCCCCACAACCCGCCCTTACATTCCTCCTTCAACCGACCCATTACCTGGTCACTTCTTTCCCTCTCCAACTCAACCACATTCTGTCGCCCCGCCCCCTCCCTCGTTTACCCTAAAAACTACTCATTCATTCTCACTTCAAAATGGCCAATCTCTCTCCTCTCCTCTTGATCCTCTCGTCTGTTACGCAATTCCAGATTGTGTAAAAAAATAAAATAAAAGACATTTCACAATTATCACAGGCAACGAATCATAAGATTCGATCAGCCAATCAAATCCACAGCGTCAACGGGCAAGTTATGATATTAGAGAATTACTATACGTAGATATTATTTTCCTCTGATATCGCAACCTCGCTGTAAACTATAACATAATGTCCTTTTCAGGGCGAACGTCTAATAAGAGGAAGAGGAAGACGAAGAAGAGAATGACGAACAAGTACAAAGTGTCTGTACAGCATTTCTCAACGTTTACTTCCTTGACAATTCCTTTCCATTTATGCAGTTGTGCGTGGCAAGGAGGTTGAAGCAGACTTTTTCTTGGAATCAAGTGTTGCCCCGCCGTTGAAAGTCCGAATTGCTGAAGTGCTTCTGTTATGTTATCTATCCTTCTACCACATATAAGTCCTCGTATCTTCTAATACGATATCCTTGTGATGTATACGTACAGTTATAGACAATCAGTTTGTATTGAGATAGCTTGTTATATTTTCAGTACAAGCGGTAGTCCTCACAAAATTGATGATATCATTAGTTATCGTTCTATTCCTCCTGGCATAAATGACGTTTCCCGCGTATGTCAAGCCACGTGCCTTATTTTTCTTCTTGTATGCCTTAGATAATAGGTCCAATCATAGGTTAGCGAACTCGTTAACGTGTACATATGGCCAGGAAAACGTTGGTATATAACTTAACTTAACGTCTTTATACTGGTTTAGAAGACCCTGCAGAGTCTGTATACAACCAGTTACATTTACATCACCTTGCTCTAAAAGCTATGCGCATCCAGTTTATTCTTAAATGCATTAACTGTCCCTGCCTCCACTACCTCCCCTGGCAATGCATTCCAAGCAGACACCACTCTCTGACTAAAAAAATATTTCCTAATATCTAACCTGGACCTCTCTTTAGTCAGCTTGTAGCTATGCCCTCGTGTTATTGTAGGTGGCTGTATTTTAAAAAACTTGTTATAGTCTAATTTATCGATTCCTCTGATCATCTTATAAACCTGTATTAAGTCACCACGAATTCTTCTCTCTTCGAGACACTGTAGGCCGGTTTTTCTGAGTCGTTCCTCATAACTGTAATTCTGGAATCCCACTATCATCTTTGTCGCTCTTTTCTGTATTCTTTCTAGCATGTTTATGTCCCCTCTATGATAAGGACTCCACACCTGTACACATCACTCCAATCTAGGTCTAACTAAAGCTTTATACAGTTTGACTATCACTTCCTTGCTCCTATGTTTAATATTTCTTTTTATCATACCTAACATTGCATTTGCCTTTTTCACTGCTACCTTAACTTGCTCACTCACCTTTCCTATATGTCTCTATCTGTTATCACACACGCATACCACTTGTTTAGTCCAGCGATGTTTGCGCGAAATCACTGCATCCACAGTCTAGAAACATAGTTTGATTTCGAATTTCATCGTTTTGGAACTTGATCCCTTTTTGAAATTTTTAGAGTACGCGCGGTGTCATTGATATCTGATTGACATTGCGCTTCTCATTTGTGTTTTTCCCACTTCGCATCGGTAGTTTGGAGTGTAGGTGTTTGCCTGACACAGATTGCCATATTAAACATAGACACCAACAACAGAAACTGCAGACTTTACTGCAATTTATATGCAACATTTCTATTCACAGAATATTATTTGCAGGCACTGTTGACAGAGGTTTCAAATATTTCTACATTTCAATAAAACATTTTTAGAAACACAATACTGTATATACTGTTTACATTGACGTCAATATCATTTCATGCAACCTTCTAAAAACACGTAGTGTTGTAGGAACAAAGACAAAATGGCCGTCTTTGTGTTACATTTCTATAATCATACAACGCAGTACACAGTGACATCAGAAATGAGTAATTTTGTTATTATTCCCGTGTTGCTAGAATTTCGCTTTAACTTTTGTGTAGCGTTTCTAGAAACTGGATATTTTGAGGATATCAATTACAGTTCAGTTCAGTTCAAGTGCCTTCTCCGCATCGAAGGTCGGCGGTAATGGTTCTCCAGTGTACTCTATCTCTTGCCGTAATGGTGCAATCCGAGAAGCTTCTTCCAATCCATCTCTTAATGTTATCCACCCACGTAAAACGTTGTTTACCTCTTCAACGACCGCCTTCCACCATACCCTCTAGTTTTACAATGTCTGCTAACATTTAATTGCAATGTTTTTTCACATGTGCAGTATTGTGGCAAACCCCATACAAGTAACACAATTTGCTGCAATTTCCCAGCATTTCAGATTTTATCAGCTAAAAAAACTAACAAACAAACAAATAACAACACAACTACAAGAAAAACGATCATTCGAGCAGACTCAAAGAGCGTACTGTAAGCTATCTCAATCCCCAAAAAGATAAATGAAATAAAATAAAACATCGGACTGCTGTTCCAAAACTCAGATCTAGTCATGCAGCGGATTCCCGCCCACTATGGCATCATAGGAAACGAGAAGACAGACGAGCTCGCAAAAGCCAGAGGTAGCTGCACGCAGCTATTAAGAAGCAACGACACTCGTAAAACTATCAATGAAGACGGAATGGAGAGACCAGCACAAAGAATACATGCCAGAAAATGGCAGTAAAGACAAACTTGGCAGCGATGGGCAGACAAAGATATTCAAACTCAGAACGGGACATTGCAGACTCAAAGGCGTATCTTCACAGTATATGATGCAAAAAGACCGCCACATACGATTGCGGAGCATCTAAACAAACACCAGGACATATCCTGCAGGACTGGCCAACTTATACAGACTAAAGAGAATCAGCCTGGCACAGGGAAGCCACCATGCTGGAAAAGCTGTAGGGGCCTAGCAAAGACCTGAAATGAAGTCTTCTTCGTGAACCTCTCCAGGCTAGAAGCATAGCATCACATGATCGAAGGTAGAAGGAGTAACAGATACAATTTCAGTGTCCTACCATAACACTTCACAAATTGAAAGCTGGGACAACAGAATTATAGACTTTGCAATTACCTTTTTGGTTATTCCTATAATTCTGTTACATTGTGTTTGATTTTATATTTCAGATACACAACATTGTAGGATATACCAACTGAGAGTACAAACATTGATAACATTTATGTGTACAATTCTGAGAGTACAAACATTGATAACATTTATGTGTACAATTTCTAAATCCACAATATTATAGGCACTGCCAGTAGAAATATTTAATTTTGTTACACAATTAGTGTAATCATTTCTAAAACACAAACATATATTAGGCACTGTCAAACAGAAATTACACAAATGTATGTAAGAGTCTTAGAAACTCCGTAATGTGGGATTATTTGTAATAAATTGCAAATTCAAAGCAATGTCTGCGTGACATTTCTAGAAGAATAATATTTTAAGTTTAAGGAGAGCTTCATTTTTGTGTGTGAAACATTTCAAAATATTATTGTACACAGTTACAACACAAATTACAATCGTTGCTACACTATTTGTGTCGCATATCTGTAGACACAACATTATAGGCACAGCCATGGTACATGTACAATTTCCACTTCTCAACAAATCTTGCCACGCCTCGACTATGATTCTCATTATCGGCAATATGTGAACCTCTGTTTATTATTTGGAACATGTAGTCAAGTCAACTAGCTGTGGCTATAAAGCGCATAGCAGATAGGGGGGGGGGAGTTGTGGGGGGGGGGAAGTGGGGTGGTGGAGGGGGTGGTGGTTAGTAACGGTATTCGCAGAGGTACAGGAAATTAATTATAAAAAATTAAGGATTCAAATACATTACACTAAAATAAATATGACTTGTTCATTGAGTTAGGAGTGATGTGATGTTCTCTCAGTTAAGCATCCTATTTTCTCCTTATATGCTGACGTCTCCAATTTATGTATTATTCCCTTCTTCTTTGATTCGATAGTTCATTTTCATTGTTGTTCGTTGTCCCTGATGAAGACCTGTTGGCCGTAACGTGTTATCGTCCGGTACATTATCTGACCATTCCTACTTATTATTTCTTTTCAATTTCTTTTTTCTTGTTTATTGAGAATCCGGTGTATCCTTATGTAAAGCAAACTTGTCAGTTGTGTATTGACACGTAAGACGTAAACACACGTAAATATACCCCGTTGGATCTGTAGCATATGTCATCTAGTATTTGTGAATAATGATAATAAAAGTTGCCTGTTATACGCTGGCACTAGCTGGTTTTGCACTTAGTTTGGCTGCATCATTTAGCCATATTTTTTCTTGGTACACGCCGTTTAACCAGATGTAGGACCTGGTTTGTTAAGATCTTAAATGTCACGATATCATATGAGCCCTTTTAATATTTAGTTTCCTTTAGTTATAAAAAAAAAAAATTAACTCTTTAAAGACCTTGAAATTCAGAAATATTATTTGCTGAATTTTCGGCTACTTTCTCTATCTCCCGCTCTCTCATGTTGCTTATTTCTCATCCTTCCCCTTGTGTTATACAATTTTCAGTTTTCATTTATAATATTTTAAAATAGGAATGCATTTACTATCAACATGTTTGAGAGCAATTTCCTACACCAACCTCAGACTATCTTATCCGCACCATGGTGCAGAACGTTTAAAATATAGAAAAAAAGCAACTCAAGGTAGGTCTTCTTTGCAGCGAAGAAAATGATGGCACTCCTCATAGACAAGGCCTGTTGGAAATGTTCAGGTCAGTCTGACCTTAGCTAGCAGATTAAATGTCGGCGGGTAATCGAATTTCTACTGCTGAAAAAGACAATGATTATGAAAGGAAAGATCGAATTTAACGTGACAATGTTAATCAAACCAAATATCAGATAACACATTGTCAAACTCAGAAAACTATTTGGACATTTAATTTCCAACAAAGGAATAGTTAGGTATTTTGTTTCTATTCTTGAATGTTTGGCAAAGTCATGTTTTGTATCAACCAAAAACATATTTGTTTTGCTTGTTCAAATCAAGGGGGTAGGATACTGCTCTCGTAGTTTGAGGGCATGAGTTTCAATTACAGTAGTCAAAGTATTTTCTGTTGTTTGTAAAACCAAACCCTTGCAAAGAAAATTAATAATTTCACCAGGAAAGTCTGCATAATGATAGTTAGAAAACAAAGCACAAGTCATTTTGACAATAACAACGTAATTAACTTAGCTCCTAGATTTGAGCTCTTGAACAGTAGTACAGGAAGCTCTTAAAGGAGCTAAACTCAGAGCAAACTATAGATTGTGTAGGTTAATATGTACTTTTTTATGAAAAGCTGGTTATGTTTTCATTAGGATGCTAAACGGACAGCTAAATGTTCATGCTATTCTCATAAAATAAAATAATCTCATTTCCTTTCCAATCCAATCTTTTCAGAGTGCTTTAGGAGTGTTCTGCATCTAAAGTTACAAACTAATCAGTTATAAGACAAGATGTATCACTTTTTTCACGATCATACAGTATTCATTAACATATTTGCTCATGCTCAGAAGACAAGCTAACATTGGATTGTGTTACATGTATCTATCTGAAAATTACTGTAAAGTTCTGAATCTAGATCTTGCTTTACGCAGGTTTGATTTGTAGTCGGCATCTTTATTTCACCCCTTTGATTTAGATAGAAAATATAGTGGTGCAACGGTCCCGCACCAAATTTGTATTTGAGTCCTCTTCTTGATCTCTATCAACAAGACTTTAGGTGTCTTATATTACTTTATTAATTCATATATTCTTTGAAGCAGGTTTTTTTGATAATCATCAACTTCATTTCATTTTTAACTTAACCTATTTATACTGGTTTAGAAGACTCTACAGAGTCTGTATACAACCAGTTTCTTGGAGGGTGGTTTAACCGATGTGCGAGTCCATCTTAATACACTCAAACACTAGAGCTAAATAGACGCGCAGCGAGGTAGGCACCATCTGTAGCTGCTCTTGACAAACCACATGGGGATATGTAAAAATAACTTGAGTAGATTTTACAACTTGAATTTTGTCAAGGCAGCAGCCGCCAAACCTACTCTTTTTTATATTCAACTGCCAAGGAATTTTTAACATGTGCGACACTGAACACGGTAGTCCGATCTCACTACCCAGAAATCAGAGGAATTTTAACCAGAAAATCCACCAAGTCCCTCTCTTTCTTTATTCATTCCCTAAAGAATAATAATGCTGTAATTAACACGCTCAACTAATTTATAAATTTGGTTTTTTTCATAGTTGTTTCCATGCAATAACAGGTGACCATGTTCATTCCATCTTGCGTACCAGATGCTGATTTCTTCAATCAGTCAATCAATATTAGATATTCAAAGTCGCTTCACTTCTTCTACCAGTCAACTAATATTAGATGTTAAATTATTCACCACATCTTAAATCAGTCAACTAACATTACATATATCCAATTTGTCTATTCCTTATATTGGTCTACTAACATTATATATGAAATCTCAGTCTATTTATTATATTGGTCAACTAACATTATATATCCAATCTCAGTCTATTTATTATATTGGTCAACTAACATTATATATCCAATCTCAGTCTATTTATGATATTGGTCAACTAACATTATATATCCAATCTCAGTCTATTTATTATATTGGTCAACTAACATTATATATCCAATCTCAGTCTATTTATTATATTGGTCAACTAACATTATATATCCAATCTCAGTCTATTTATTATATTGGTCAACTAACATTATATATCCAATCTCAGTCTATTTATTATATTGGTCAACTAACATTATATACTTGTCCTCGTATGCATTCTCTCTTTATTTCTTCTATCAGCTAACTAATATTAGATTTGCAATCTTGTAATATTTCTTAACACACATTGGAATGGCCAGCCACCATTCTCTACTTCTTCTTGAAGGCAAAAAGGAGTTATGGTGTCTTTCTCTAAATCTTCTATCAGTCGAATACTATTTATTGCATCTTTCTTCGTTGCTACTTCTAATCAGTTAGTGATGGCCTCTTTCTCTGTTGCTTTTATCGATCAGTTAGTTATGATCTCTTTCTCTGTTGCTGTCACCGATCAGTTAGTTATGAACTCTTTCTCTGTTGCTACAACCAATCAGTTAGTATGATCTCTTTCTCTGCTGCAGCCACCATCAGTTATTTATAACATATTTCTACATTTATTCTACCAATCTATATGTTGCGTCATGTTCATCTATTTCTTCTACTAGTGTGGGAGTTATGACTTCTATTTCCACCATTCTTAAACACAAATCCAAGCGGTTTGGCCTCTGCGCATTTCTCACCCTAGTGATTTACAATTTTAATGTTGCTAGTTTTCAACCTGAAAACATGTCTATCTCAATGTTCACTTTTACTGATCAGAATCTCAAGCCGTAACGGTAGACGTGAAACTTTTATTATGTCATTTAACTGGACTCAAGAAATATGCAATCATAAATACATCCATACACATAAAACGTCGTAAGCCCAACACACGATCAACATATCTCAAAATATTCAGTATATCACTGCACAGTTGTAGTTAACAAAAATTGCAAAGAAATTAAGCAATATCAGATGAAGGTATATAATACGATTTTTGGTTGTATAGAAGAAAGTAACACGGAATTCATAGAATATATATTTTGATATGTACATTAAAATAAAGGCAGGAATGTTTGAAAAAATGCCATTGAGCTGTTGAGGAATATCACACACTGTACACATTGCACTGAAAAAATTGCTTCGTAAGTTGAAAGATGTGCACACTTTACAACAATGACATACCCATACCAGAGAATGTGCTGGTACAGTTTTTAAAAAGTCGAGTAGGATAGCGTTAAAAAGTCGAAAAAACATAATAAGGTAAAATTAAAACAAATTGGTTAATAATAACATGAATAGGTAATAATTATATAAATACACATCCGTAGAGTTATTTGTTGAGCATTGTTTAACGGAAAATGCTAGAAGTGAAAAGTTGTGTAATTTCTTCTTTGTTGATCTAGGTGTTTCTTACTGGGAGGTAATCATAAGTCCACTGCTTCTACTATGTATAACTGCATAATTATGCTACTGAAAAGGCATTCCCTGTGACCTTTTACATCAATAGGCCATCAGATCCATTCCTAACCCTGCTTTGTATCACATATCGTAGGAAGCAGTGGGCGTATTCTATCGTCTCCAGGATGGATCTCGAATCCACATTAGGCATACAACGTAGATCATCGGTCTCTATTCCACTTAAGGCCGCATACTATAAGCAGAGGGTCTCGAACCAACATAAGGCTGTGTACCCCAGCATATGGTCTCAAATCCCCATATGACTTATACAATACCATAAGGGTCTGAAACCCACATAATGTCTATATTATAGACTATGAGCCTCGAATCCACACATGACCGTATACCTAATACTAATACTCACAATTGAAAAAAAGTGAAATTCATGACACTCTCGACCCGCATCAGTCTGTGTAATATCTATTGATATCATCTTTTCATGTGCATATTTTACACGGATAAGAAATACAATTTAGCCTGACAAAATGTGAAGTTAATTATGAGATGATATGAGGGTAGGCGAATCCTTAAGTGTGTGTGTGTGTGGGAGGGGGGAAGTGGGGGTGGGGTGGAGGTGCTACCTTGGGACACTGTAAATCTTTAAGGTAAATGAAGAGGGTTATTCATGGGTCTACCAAACTATTCTTGAAAAAAACAAAAACATAAAACGTCATTGCAAAAGCTTATCAAGTGCTTTCGCTTTCTGTTAGGAGACTAAACATTTGGTGATGGAAATGTAACTATGAAGCAAGATAATTGTAAACGAAACTAATTGTAGCAATCGTAAAAACAAGCATTTTGCCCCCGTAAATGAACATCCTTGCTGCAAGATGGAGACCAGTTAGGTGAATTTGGCCAAGGTAATCAATTCGGCAGATGCCAGCTACTGGCTTAGTCTTTCAAGTATTGACCGAAATACTCATATTACTGCAGGCAAACAACGTAAACGGAGGAGTGGTAATTTCTAATTTTGAAATGTGATAAGTAAGGAATGTTTTGCCAGTGCAAACATACGTATGTTCTCGGTCGTTATCAATAATTGCATGGTCATATACATTGTTAGGATCACAAATGTGCTGTTAATGGCATAATACTGGATATTATCAGAAGACCTTGGCGAGAGAAGATTAACACCCAGTCAGGTGAAAAATACTGATAATATTATGTTAGTCAGGATCAAGCGAAATATACTGATCAGATTATATTAGTTAGGGTCATGTGAAATATACTGATAGGACTATCTTAGTCAAGGTCAGGTGAAATATACTGATTAGACTATCTTAGTCATGTCAGGTGAAATATATTGATCAGACTATGTTGGTCAGGGTCAGGTGATATATACTGATCAGACTATGTTAGTTAGGCCCAGGTATTACATACTGATCAGACCATGTTAGTTGGGCCCAGATATAACATACTGATCAGACCATGTTAGTTAGGCTCAGGTATAACATACTGATCATGTCTTTGTCTAAGTTCTAAGCAGTTCTCCCTGGAAACAGGCTGTTTCATGGCAGCCTGGCTAACAAGGTGGGGATAAGCACTGTGACCCCACGAGTATTCAGCTTACTGAGGAGTCTCACATTACACTACATCCAGTAGGACCCGGGTCCATCTTCTCAAGTGTGCCTTGGGATGTGAGCAGAGCCACTGTAACCTAACCCCAAAGTAATTCCTCAAGAGTATCTAACTCAAGTACGTGTGGCATTAGCACCAACAACAAACAGTGCAATAAATACGTATAACATCAATGATTATCCGTATCCAACATCAATGATTATCCGTATCCAACATCAATGATTATCCGTATCCAACATCAATGATTATCGGTATCCATATTTTCATGGACGTATACTTTGTTAGGAAAAACAAATGGGATACTACAACGTTTGTGATGTTGATGAACGAAAGCTGCATATGGTGAGAAGACTTAGCGAAGGTAAAAATGTCCGTAAATGTCCGTAAAACAGAGGACATTTTTGTGTGGAAATAGCTGCAACATCGAAAAGGCTGTACCAGGAATGTTACGTTACGCTGTAGGGAAAATTTCGATTTTTTCATTAGATAATAAAAATGAAAAACAAATGTAGTTCCAAAGTATGTACTGTCTTCGGAGTTGGGGCTTTTGAGACTAATATGGAATGGAGTGGTAACATCTTTTCTTCGCTGTATTGTTGTTTTAAATTTGAACCATGGCAAGGTCCCAAGTTATAACAGAGTTAACTGCAGAGTAATGATATTTTTGCTGCTCTTGAGGTGAGTTGACTAAATATTGTCTACTGTCGTACTTGACTATCTAGCCGTTGCTATCCATCAGAGATAAATGTACACAAAGCCAAATGCGCTGAGTGCAATACAGTGCAACACAAGTAATACGTCACTTGTCTTTTTACAGAACGTAGCTTCTTACAACCGCCACCTATTGGGCTGCTATAAGTTTCTTGGCAAGTGTGCAGTACGGTAGGTTGTTATTACTTTCCGTACGTGGAGGAGCCTTAGCCAGAGAAAAAACCCAGTGTCTGCCAAACTAGACACAAGAAGGAATCAAACCCGGAACGTTGAGATTGTGAAAACCGAGTGAATTTCACTCATAGGCCACGCAGAAATGGAAGAAAAATAACAATGAAGTCGACTCGAACATTACAGAGCTTCTATATGTGTTGGCCAACACAGAAAAGATGCCGGGCATTTATTCTCTCCCTCCTGCCCTCCCAATCCACAAAACAACATCACACAAGAAAAAAAACAACAACAGACAAACACAGAAACAACAGGCTGCACTTTGATTCTACAATCTGTGAACACGGACGTCATTTTGCACTTGAGCTGCGCATGTGCATGTGACACCCAGTGTCTGATACCTAAAGCTGAATGTTATTGTCGCTTCTAAATACACTTTTAGAATATATATATATATGTGTGTGTGTGTGTGTGTGTGTGTGTTTGTGTGTTTGTATCCACACCACAACTATGTTTCCCCAGAATGAACAATACACATAATATTTATGCTCGCACAAGATCCAATTGTTTCTTAGTAAATGTCATCGCCATTTTGACGTTATATACCAATCTGTTGATCAGGGCTTCCAAAGGGTTATGAACTGATGGTGCACGAATCAAATTTTGTGTTTCACATCTGGTTTGTACGCGTGAGCTTTTAATTTTACATCGTCTGGTTAGGAGGAAGGGAAGAAGATAGTCAGGAAGTGGAAAGAAGTGGCAGTGACGAACTATTATTGTTTTCATAGTATCCACGATGTAAATAAGTTTAGAATCACTGCAATTTTACATCTGCTTTGTGATGAAATTCCCGTTTAGTTGAAGTTCTACAGCATGTTATTAACTTTACGTTTTTTAGTGTAGAACTGTGTAAAGTTTCCCGCCCGACAGGTAAAAATGATATTGAATGACGGAACTTGAGACGTAATCAGTTACAATTAATGTCAACGGCATCTTGTCAAGATTATAAGAATTTGAAACATGCGCAGACAAAATGTTAGGAGAACGCTAAAGCTGTAAAGATATTCACGATGTACTTAGACACCCATAATTCAATATACAGAATCTTACCAAGAAAAGATTGCAACATACCCTCTGCCGAAGATGGATGTGTCGAACCGAAAGGTACAAATATCGCCGTAAAGCTGTAAACTAGCAACACAACGCATTCCGTTCTTCGGACTACATCCTGCTACTTGCAAAGCCCTGTTCAGGGCTTGGTAGTGGGAGATTGAGAACGAACTTTGAAGAAGAAGAAGAAGAGACATACCCAAATACCTGGAATCGGATAAAACATAAACATATCTCTGCATAACAAGAAAAGAATAGACACCCAAACAAACACAATCACATGGATCAGAATCACACTTAACGTCACAGATTCAAAATGTAGATATTAAGGCCAAACACACATAATCCACTATAACAGAACCTTACTAAACTTTACAAAGAAGATTCAAAATGTAAGACACCGTAGAAAGTAAGCCTTCGAAAAATACGAGTAATATTGAGAATTACATTCTATGCAGCCAGAGAAGTACATGATGGTCTGTTAGATAGAGATGTGAATGATGTATGTGTGCTTATCTGAGACCATGTTTCAAAGGGAACTAAACGAAATGTGAAACTATGATTATAGAACTTGGACAAGGAAGTAGAATATACTGATCTGTTCATTTTAGACCTATATATAATTCATATGACCATCTAACGATTATGTCCCCGTGGGACGTAGGACATTAATTAGCTCTCACTATCATGGAGAATTTCTGACTATATCTTGAGATATAAGATCTGTCTATATTTCGCATACCAGTCTGTTTTAGGATCGGTCTATATTTCTTATTCCAGTCTATGAGTTAAAGTGTCTATCTATATTTATTCGTCCAATCTGTGAGTTAAGATCTGTCTATATTTCTCTTTCCAGTCTGTGAGTTATAGAATCTGTCTATATTGTTTCTACCATTCTGTGTTATGGAATATGTTATGTTTCTTCTAACAGTCTGTGAGTTATGGCATCTGTCTTTATTTTTTCTACCATTTGCGTTATGGGATCTGTCTATGTTTCTTCTACCAGTCTGTGAGTTATGGGATCTGTCTATGATTCTGCTAATAGTCTATGAGTTTTGGAATCTATATTTCTTTTAAAAGTCAATGAGTTATATAATCTCTCTCTGTTTCTTGTACTAGTCTGTGAGACATGAAATTTATTTCTATTACTTTTTCCAGTTTATAAGTTATCAAATATCTATATTTCTACCAGTCTTTGGATATATGTTATGTATTTTTCATTATTTTCTTTAAAGCTATGAATATATTATACGATATTTATTTATTTATTCTGGTCATTTTTTCTTTTCGTTCCTTTTTCTCTCCATTCGAATCCAAGGATTACCACCACAATTTTCTCTTTACAGATCGCTTGCGTAAAAACACTTTGCAATTTTTAAGTGATATTTTATGTGTTAGAATTTGATTTACCGGCTGCAATCCCCACATACATCCATTTTTAGTTATATTTGACACATACTTTTAAGGATCCAGTGATTGACTTCACTGATGTTTCTCTTTTTCTACTCACCATTAACGCCTTTCCTTACATCTTTGTGGAGTGTTGATGCGCTCTGCCAAGTTTATGAACTCATAATGGTTAATATTAACAGATTTATGAATGCTATACATAATCTTATTCAAAGCACATAGTAACAGATTGCTAGAATAAATTTGTCAATCTAAAATTATTTCGGATGTTTTATTCATGGCTATTTTGTTTTATGGTCTGCATTTGTTAATATAGTGACGTTATGGTCTGCATTTGTTAATATAGTGACGTTATGGTCTGAGAGTTAGAATAATTTTCTGATTCATGAACCCCCATATGAGAATCATGTATATCTAGTGGAGATTTATTAATTAGTATGTCTATTGTCACCTGATTGGTTCTCTAGGATGTAAATAATAGGACCAAGCATCTCGTAAATGACGGCTAAACAGGGTTGTGCTTGAAGCAAGCAACCTCATTATGTCAAATCTTTACAAACTGAAGCTGCTATGCTCAGATACAGACCTCCTGTAAATGGGATATTTATAATTAGTGGGATTATGGCTTACAAAAACGATATAGCCAAACAAGTGCAAACGACAAATATTAGCATAGAGGGACTGACAATAAAACAAGTGAAGAAGCTTTCGTATTTAGGACAAATAATTACACAGGATGCCCATTTGGAAGATGAAATCAGAACAAACAGAACACACCCATCATTTGCGCCGTGGAATAATAATAATAATAAAAATAAGATGAAGAAGAAGAAGAAAAAAGAAGAAGACGACAAATAAAGGGAAGTAAATGAAAAAGAAGAAGAAAAAGAAGAAGAAGATGACGAAGAAGAAGAAGAGGCAGAAGAAGAAGGGGCAGATGAAGGGGAAGAAAAAGAAAAAGAAGAAGAAGTAGAAGAATAAGGGGAAGAAGAGTGAGCAGCAGCAGAAGAAGAAAAAGAAGACGCCAGAAGCTAGTCCTGGATGATGATCTGGTCAAAGTATATTCCAGTTTACCCAGAGGAAAGTTTGGTACCTGCATTTGCTATCAATTAAAGAAGGACGTGAAAATGAACGGTGCCAAATCATTAAGTTCAAGGACAAAAATAATAGTGGCCGTTACACTTCATCTTCTACTGCAGTATCTGGTTTGAAACTACTGTCACTATTGTTTTTTTATAGGGTGTAGAATTGACAATGAGATTATGCAAGAACAAGCATTTTTATCAGCTAACAGATAGAGATCACGATCAAGCCTAGACATGATCCAGCTTACTCAGCCGATGAAACAGGTACATGACTTTTAGAGACGCACTGTCCTGTTCATGCTGGAGTCATGCGGCAGTAAGTGAGTTGATGTTTCCGCGTCCATGGGAACATGTCGAGGATTTATGCTATCGATCAATGATCACATATTGTATGGCTTGGCTTGGTATGGCTTGTCTTGGCTTGGCTGCGTTCATTCTCAATCTCCCGCTACCAAACCCTGAAAGGGCTTAAGTAGCAGAATGCAGTCTGAAGAACAGAATGCGTTGTGTCGTAGTTTACAGCTTGACTGCGATATTTGCACCTTTCGGTCCAACACATCCGACTTCAGGAAGCATTTTTTGAGTACCGGGCTAGCATTCCATCTTCGATCCCTTCTCCTTAGACAATCTGCCCTGCTGTAGCTTGTTATCCAGGATCACCGCTAGGAGGTGTAGAAGGGTCTTGGCAGTTCAGGTTCGCTTGCTCTGACGCTAGTAGTCATCTATGGGTCGCTGACCACTGCAGCTCATAAATCCATATACTGAAGTATTTTAAAATTAATTGTGGGTCGAGCTAAGATGGGTGCCTGAGAGGAAGAAGCACGAGTAGTCACAACCAACAAGCTACTGGAATCAATAGTGTCCTTATTCGTCATCGTTTCCTAAAGAACAATGAGCATCTGTGGGTTGTTCATGAGTATAGCAGCATTGATTCTTAATTTTAAAGAGAGATCAAGGCAACTGATTAATATAACAAAAACCCAACACAATTTACCTTAACCTTTTCATGCTTTTGGCACACTATGCAAAATGTTCCTTGTAGCAAACATGCTAACATATTCCTTGTAGCAAACATGCTAACATATTCCTTGTAGCAAACATGCTAACATATTCCTTGTAGCAGACATGCTAACATATTCCTTGTAGCAGACATGCTAACATATTCCTTGTAGCAGACATGCTAACATATTCCTTGTAGCAGACATGCTAACATATTCCTTGTAGCAAACATGCTAACATATTCCTTGTAGCAGACATGCTAACATATTCCTTGTAGCAGACATGCTAACATATTCCTTGTAGCAGACATGCTAACATGTTCCTTGTAGCAAACATGCTAACATATTCCTTGTAGCAGACATGCTAACATATTCCTTGTAGCAGACATGCTAACATATTCCTTGTAGCAGACATGCTAACATGTTCCTTGTAGCAAACATGCTAACATGTTCCTTGTAGAGAGTTACATCTTGCAACCTTCAACTTTGGCTGTTATAAGTTTCTTGGCAGGTGTGCAGTACAGTAGGTTGCCATCTCTCTCGGTACGTGGAGGAGCAATCGCACCAAGAAAAATACAGTGTCTGCAAAACAGGACACGACGGAATTCAAACTCGGTGCGCCGGTATTGTGGAACGGCCGTTTCATCTCTAAAACTTAATTTATTTCATTTAAAGTATTTGATCCTTCAGAAACATCGAGGTCAATGTTACACCTCGCTCCCTTAAATGAAGTCTGTATCCAAGCACTTTCAGTTTCTGCAACAAAGGTGTTACATGATAACCTTGCCAGCTTCATGTAGGACCTTCTTTAGTAGCCTTAACAAAATTCTATGACAGTTGCACTGGTCCTATTTTTCTAACGTTTGAGAACCACTGGCGCGTATTTTAAACTGCCATCACACTTGCCTGACCCGCATACTCAAATATAAAGAATGGGACAAATAGGTTTATCTCCGGTATAAAAAAAAAAAGATATAAGTTTAATATACATATTTAGGTGTCTAAGTGGCAAAGTGTTAAAGCTGGCCGGTCACATGATAATAGTACAGGGCTCAATCTCTGCTACAACAGGCCCTAGGTGATCCATCAGCGGTAGGTGGATGGGTAGCTAAACCGCTATTAAGGAAGGAAAGACAGTGATCAAAGAAACTAGTCAATACACCTTATCAAATGTGGGGTGAGAAAGGGCGAGGGAGGGGGGGTGGTGGTGTTGGATAGTAAATTAAAGTATCTAACACTTAATCCTGGACAGCAGTGTCTATTTGTGGTTTCATTTTGTGGACTGTTTTTTGTGGGTGTGATTAGTGAATACTGATAGCAGACTAGGAGCCGAAGATGCAAGGCAGTGAGTGAGCTGACAGAAGCCAGCGACTCACAGCTGACTGCTAACATCATGGTCAGTGAACCAGTTGATCAAGACCATATTTCGGTTTCAAACAGCGGCCTTGGAAAACAAACAGGCTGCACTAGTATGGAGAGGCTAAGGAATAGGGTTCACAGCGTGGAAGGTAAACCCGGTTCCCAGAAAAAGGCAGCTGAAATTGGATGTATCGGGTCGAAATGGGCAAATATCGCAGCCTCGCTGTAAACTACGACACAAAGTCACAACGTTCTTTTCAGGACGAACGCCGAAGAAGAATGAATTAGCAGGTTGCAGTGTTCTCTTCTTTCATTCCGAGGTGTACTTGAGAATGTGGACACTAGTCCTTCTGGCTGTACTGCAATGCTAAGCTCCTGAGTGAGCTTTCTGGATCCTACTGTCGATTCACACTTTGCTGACCAGACTGATATAACACAACCTGTATCCAGGGGCGTAACATGGACGAAACGTGGGGGAGAAGGGGAAGGGAGAGCGGGGAAGGGGAATGGGCCTTAATCAAGAAATTTCAACTTGCCTTAACGTAACTCTCCGCTCCCAGCAGTCTGCTATGAAATTACATTTAAACCTAAGGCTTTGTTGAAATAATTAAAACCTCCACAGATTATATTTTTCAAACTAAGAACATTTTATTCTCTTGATAACTCTAAAGCATACTTTTGAACTCATGACATCATAAACCTACCCATTATAATTATTTGCAGAAAACCGAAACTTCTACTCTTGGTTAATGCAACCTTTCACTTTTGTTCTATATCATAATGATATTTCAATCTCATGAAAAAGCTCATAGTATACGGGTGATGCAAAGTAGCATCGTATCCCCTTGCTCTTAAGAAGATATTTAGATGTAAAGTGTTAAAGTAACTTTGTAAAACATTTATATCACACAAACCAGCTGATGCAGTATTATAAAATGTCTACAAATTCATCATTATAGTTCATTTCACAACTTCCACAATGTCTTTCTTTCAAATTTTTGGAAGTTCAGAAATGATTTGGAATGCAATAGCAGAAGTATAGAGCTGGTAATGGAATGTATTGCTAGATACATTTTGCTGATAAAGAAACATCATCTCACATATTCATACCGAACATCTGTTGCAGTTTTTTTTAAAAGCGTTAATATTCAGTAACTAAAAAAACCCCGTATTAGCCCAATGCTCAGCCCCACATCCATAAACATTCACTTATTACCTTTTCAATATTGTGATTTTTTCCATGACTAGACTAATATATTCTACTTCAATCACACGGGGCGAACATGGTAGAATCTCATTTACATTTACAACATGCTTTGATAAAAATGGAGAAAAGTCATCACAATTTAATGGTATATTGCGCAGATAACTCCATTTACATCTTTGAGCGTTGCATTTGTTACCCCTTGAAATATTTAACTGTAACTGCGTGACCACGTGGCATAGGTAATTATGTTTGTTTTCAGCATTTACATTTGTGTTATCATCTTTTTCCTTCTTTTTCGATAACTGAAGTTACATATTGTAGAAGTACTATCTTATTCACTACCTACTCTTCTTAGTGCTCAACAATTTGCAGTCTCTATTGCTGATTATCAGTTTTGTTGTTAATGGTTTCAGTAACACTGATGGCATGAACGTTGTGATCAAAGCAGACAGGAGCTTGAAGAAGGGAACCGATTCAAGTATCTGAGATCAATGTTGTGATCAAAGCAGACAGGAGCTTCAAACAGGGAACCGATTCAAGTATCTGAGATCAATGTTGTGATCAAAGTAGACAGGAGCTTGAAGAAGGGAACCGATTCAAGTATCTGAGATCAATGTTGTGATCAAAGCAGACAGGATATTGAAACAGTGAACCGACTCAAGTATCTGGGATCAATGTTGTGATCAAAGCAGACAGGAGCTTGAAACATGAAACCGATTCAAGTATCTGGGATCAATGTTGTGATCAAAGCAGACAGGAGCTTGAAACAGAGAACCGATTCAAGTATCTGAGATCAATGTTGTGATCAAAGCAGACAGGAGCTTGAAACAGGGAACCGATTCAAGTATCTGAGATCAATGTTGTGATCAAAGTAGACAGGAGCTTGAAGAAGGAAACCGATTCAAGTATCTGAGATCAATGTTGTGATCAAAGCAGACAGGAGATTGAAGCAGTGAACCGATTCAAGTATCTGGGATCAATGTTGTGATCAAAGCAGACAGGAGCTTGAAACAGGGAACCGATTCAAGTATCTGGGATCAACGTTGTGATCAAAGCAGACAGGAGATTGAAACATGAAACCGATTCAAGTATCTGGGATCAATGTTGTGATGAGGAATCAAAACCAGAGGTAGTGAACAGAATAGCATAGACAAAAGCCTCGCTTGCCCTATTAAAACATATAAGGAAAGATAAACGACTCTCCCTCGCCATAAAGGTAAGGCTAATGCGCTCACTGATATTGTTGTCCCTGATGAAGGCCTATTGGTCGTAACGTAGGTTTTGTTTGTGTTCTCGTCTCGGTGCGGTATCTGACCCTACCCATTTTAAAATTTTGATTAAACTCAACCTTAATCAACTTTTACATTTTTTTTTCATGTTTTTTCCCCATGTTTTCTTGTTGTATCTTCTCAGCCATTTTCGATTCATGAATTTGTATTTTGTAGCATTAACTGTTGATCTTACCCTTTAGTTTGTTTATAACGTTCAGTGCCTAGTACTGATTATCATAAGTAGTTTCGTGTCTTTCTTTATTACTATAAATTTTAAAATAAATTATTACTTCGCTTTTGATGTCTGAATTTGCATCGTGTAGCAACATCTTTTACCCCTACATATTTTTTAAGATTTACTGCTTTTCCAGCTGGCAGAAGATATGTTTCGATCCCTAGTCATGTTTATGTTACACCGTAGAAGGTCATTCGATACATGTATTCTTCACTTTCAGTTAAACCTTTCCTCTCTGTAATGGGCTTCAAATAACTGCATTGTGATATTTTATTCTTTGATATATTTTAAAAATCTTTTTTACAGCTTCCAGTCTCTAGTGCCGTACCTAATTTTTGCTGTTAGTAGTTTCATGTCTCACTTCACTTTGTTCCAATTTCTTATTTGCTTTTCCTTTCCCTTTCGATGGCTTAATTTACAAATTGTAGCAATACCTTAAACACTTTGACGCCTTTTGCTTTCACTACATGTTAGTTAGGGTCAGATAAAACATCCTGTCCAAGAGGCTCACGTCGGCTACCTAGTAGCCCGCCCCCTCCCCCTGAAAACGGGCTGTTTTCACGGCAGACTAACGAGGTGAGGGATCGACGTGATCCCTGTAGTAGTGAGTGAAACGTAGATAAAGACAACCATAGCACAACCACCTGGAGGACCCTGATCTACCATTATCAGCACTCTCGGAATGTGAGGAAGGCTACTGCAACCCACCACTGAATGTTATTTTCAGGTCGTACAAAAGAGTAACCTACTTATTTTGGACATTCTCAAACAACATCACCTTTCACATCTTTGCAAGCTGGCAGCGGCAATCACGCATTGACTCGGTGTGATGTTTATAATCTCTAAAGTAATCAAGTAAATAATACTGAAAGTTGTTTCGTTAACTTTTTATCAACTTATTTTTTTGTTTGCTTTAATTTATTCTCGATGACTGAATTTACAAATTATTAAGTATTGCTTGCTTGATCTATCTTACCTTTCTGCCTTACCAAGTGACAGACACAATTATGTTCCTATCTTTTTTGACGCTTAATAAGGACTGTTTTTCTCAACGTCAACCCAATTTTTAAATGCTCAAATTTGGCTCAAACCCCACCAGAAAAAACAAACAAACAAACAAACACAAAATAAACATAAAAATGGTCTCAACACTTTTACCTACATTACCAATATATTTTATATGTGGCTGAGCGACTAGATAATCTTGACAACTTATGACGCCATTTTTTTCTTTTACAACGTATAGACAGACACATTAAGAGCACTCTCAAAATTTACACAGTCTAGATTGGGGCCACAGCTGTTGCAGTATATTCAGGTATGTTTTCATAGTGTTGGATGCATACTAATTGTGTCACTCAGTAATGATAATGTTCCCTTAAAGGCATGGCCCTTTGAGGACAGTGAAAATACTGGTAATTTTGATATTGAACTGCAAATGAAACAAGTTCGTTGACCCATCTGCCTTAGTCTGGTGATTAATTTTTGTCATTGCGTATATATTTATGTATACGCCACTTTGTTTATTTACGAATTTAACTTAAGTACAATTTCTAGATTTAATCTAACTGTTATATAAGAGTTTATTTGATTATCTAACATAGGTAATCATCCTATGGTGTTAGCAAAAGCCCTACGAAAAATTAAACCTTCAGTCCTAACGACGCACGGTAAATTATCGAGGCTTATTTCATGGAAAAGGTCGCGTTCTTTACATCAGGAAACACAAATGAGACTGAGGAGATAGTAGAGGAGCGACTATATCAAGTTATTGATGGCCTTTCCTATCAATATTTTCTGATTTTGTAATTTTATGTTTCTTACATATTCGATAACTAAATATTTGTTTTTGGGGCACTTCACTTTTTACTGTTTGTTAACCTCTTCTTCTTCTTCTGCTCCTTCTTCTCATTCGTCTCTTTTTCTTCTTTCTTATTCTTTTCTACTTTTATTTGTTCCTCTCTTGTTGTTGCTCTTCTTCTACTATCAAATATATTCTTCTTTTCTATAATTCATAATCTTCTTCTGTTTATTCTTTTTCTTCCTCATCTGCTCCACTTCTTTTTCTTCTTCTTCTTCTTTTTATTTTTGATAACCACTCTCATGTAACCGCTTTTCTTCTACTTCTTTTTATCACCACTCTCATCTAACTGCATATATTCTCCTCATAATTTTGACAACTGTATCTCGCATCACTATTAGCAGTTATTACTCGAATAACCACATCTGGTTTTCTCATAAACTTGGCTCTCTGTTTCATGCATTTGTGGTCGCCATAAAGTTGTATCACTCAAATAACCACAGCTGTTTTCTTCGTAAACTTGGTGGTCTGTCTCATGCTTCATTATTGCCATACAGTTTATCTCTGATCTGTGCTAAAACTTAAACGTAGATAATTATGTGTCATGTATTATTAACTAAGTCATTCTCTTTATTATTTAAACAAATGACGCATACTTTAAATGAGGGACATCTTAACAAAATATTAGTCTCATATAAGACATTGACTTCTTGATTGTACACATATTTTTAGGTATGATCAGATATCGATCTTTGATGAAAACACAAACAAAACCTATGTTATGACGCAAAGGTCTTTATCAGGCAGAACAGAAACCAAAAATATGTGCTAACAAATCATAGAGAAGTAGAGGAATACGTAAAATATAGGTATGAATTTATGCATTTTCATACTAATTTATTTGTTCATTGTTTTATTTGGTGTATTCACCTTTTCTACTATGATTTGTTCGCTCATATAATTGTTGTTTGCTGTCCCTGATCGAGTCCCGCAGGTTTCAAGCGACCCCTGATCTAAACGGAAGTTGGACCAGATTGCCTGCATCCTGAATTATTTCCAGTCGTCTGGACTTATCGACTTGTCACTGATCCTAGGTAGTTTAGGAATCGGGGAGTAAAGCTCTTGACCAGCGCAGTTTCTTCCTAAATTTAATTCAAATACAGCGAAAGTTACATCACCGAGACGAAACCATCGCCATCATTGCTTGTGGTGGGCAACTAACTTTGTTAATGTTATTAACTAATTCAGTCCGTCAACCCGACGGATCAGTAGAAGTCTATAGCTGAACACCTTACAAACGAGAAGCAAGATAAACTGATTGAGTTAGTACAATCCCATTTCACATATCTATATCTTCAGATGCCATTATTTCATCCTATTCTTTATTCAAATCTGAACGGGTTCATATGTAATATAGCATACATCAGTGACAGATTATTGAAGGTCAAACAGTGGCCTATTATTGAAAGTTAATCAGGGACAGATTATTGAAGGTCAATCAGTGACACATTATTGAAAGGTAATCAGTGACAGATTATTGAAGGTCAATCAGTGACATATTATTGAAGGTCAATCAGTGACACATTGATGAAGGTCATTAAGTGACACATTACTGAAGATCAATAAGTGATACATTAGTAATGGTTAATAAGTGACACATTGGTGAAGGTAAATCAGTAACACATTGGTGATGGTCAACCAGTGACACATTGGTGAAGGTCAATCAGTGACACATTACTGAAGGTCAATAAGTGATATATTTCTGAAGGTCAATCAATGATACGTTATTGAAGGTCAATAAATGATACGTTACTGGAGGTCAATAAGAGACACATTGTTGAAGGTCAATAGGTCCTCCTAACTTGATATTGTGTATGATGTCTTACATAGAAAAAGTAGAAACGTCGGAAGGCTCAACCTATTCCAGAGTTATGTGACATATTGTCCAATTTTCTGAGCTTCATGTCAAAAACTAATTCTGAAACAGTGACAGAGGATATGAGCAAGGAAAGGCAGTGCTTGTTTCGATAAGATTACTTTCATGTACAATGTCTCAATAAAGTTAGTTATTCTTGTCTTTAAATATTCCTAGATATGTCCAATGGTTGGAATGCAGTCACTTCTCAGTGATGCTCAAACTCTGAACGTCATGAGAGCTGCATGGAGTCAAATGAATGGATTCAGGAGGCCGTATGAGGTTAAATTAATGTATCAAGGGGAACATATGGTCACATTATTGGGCCAAAGGCAGAAGGTAATATTAATTGATTGATGACACCATATTCCACACATTAATGGATCAAAGGCAAGGGGTTATATTAATGTATCAAAGGCAGCATATTCGCACATTAATTGATCAAAGGCAGAGTGTTATATTAATGGATCAAGGACAGAGGGTTATATTAATGGATCAAGGACAGAGGATTATATTAATGGATAAATGTCAGCATGTTCGCACATTAATGGATCAAAGGTGGAGGGTCACATTAATAGATCAAGGGCAGCATGTTGTCAAACTAATGGATCAAGAGCAGAGGTAATATTAATTTCTCAAAAGCAACATGTTATTACATTAATGGACTAAGGGCAACATGTTGTCAAATTAATGTATAGGGTAGACGGTAATATTAATGGATCAAGGGCAACATGTGGTACATTAATGGATCAATGGCAACACATGATTACATTAATGGATCAAGGGCAACATAGGGTTAAGTTAATGGATAAAAGGCAGAGGGTAATATTAATGGATCAAGGGCAAAATGTAGTTACATTAATAAATCAAGTGAAACACATTGTTACATTAATGGATCAAGGGCAACACATGGTTACATTAAAGGAACAAGGGCAACATAGGGTTACATTAATGGATCAAGAACAACATAGGATTACATTAATGGATCAAGGGTAACACATGGTTACATTAATGGATCAAGGGCAACATAGGGTTACATTAATGGATCAAGGGCAACATATGGTTACATTAATGGATCAAAGGCAACATGCTGTTACATTAATGGATGAAGGGTAATATACGGTTACATTAATGGATCAAGGGCAACATTGGGTTACATTAATGGATCAAGGGCAACACATGATTACATTAATAGATCAAGGGCAAAATAGGGTTACATTAATGGATCAAGGGCAACACATGGTTACATTAATGGATCAAGGGCAACATAGGGTTACATTAATGGATCAAGGGCAACATATGGTTACATTAATGGATCAAAACAACATGCTGTTACATTAATGGATCAAGGGTAATATATGGTTACATTAATGGATCAAGGGCAACATGAGGTTACAGTAATGGATCAAGGGGAACATCTGGTTTCATTAATGGATCAAAGTCAACATGTTGTTACGTTAATGGATTGAGGGCAGAGGGTCATATCAATAGGTCATGGGCAGCATGAGGTTAAATTAATAGATCAAGCACAGTATGGGGGCAAACTAAATTGGTCAAGTTCTCGTTGAGGTCAAATTAATGGTTCAAGTGAGGCATTTGGCAAATTATTAGGCCATTGGAAAATTGTCAAATAAATGGACCAAGAACAGCTTGTGATCAAATTAATGTGCAAAGAGCAACATGGTGACATATTAATGGATCAAGGGAAGCATATGGTCAAGCTTATGGGGCCAATGACAATGTGTCAAATTGATGGATCAAAGAGAAAATGTTGTCAAGTTATTGGACCAACCACAGTGTCAAATTGATGGATCAAAGAGAAAATGTTGTCAAGTTATTGAGCCAACCATAGAGGGTCAAATTAATTGATCAAGGGCTGTATGTGATCAAGTTATTGGACCAACCACAGTGTCAAATTAATGGATCAAGCTTCTGTATGTGATCATGTTATTGGGTCAACCACAGTGTCAAATTAATGGATAAGGGATAAGAAGTGGTCAAATTAATGGATCAAGAAGAACATGTGGTCAAATTAATGGAGCAAAGGTTAAATTAATTGATCAGGGACAGCATGTTGCCAAATTAATAGATCAAGTGCAGTATCAAATCTATGAATCAAGGGCAGCTTGTAGTTACATTAATATAGTATTGACAGGGTGTATAATTAATGGAGCAGGTGCGCAGCATGACGTGCAATTAATGGATCAAGCACATTATGAGGTAAATTTAGTGGATCAAGGAAAGCATGTGATCAAATTAATGGATCAGTCTCAGGATGAGGTCAAATTAATGGATCAATCACAGGATGAGGTCAAATTAATGGATAAAGGACAGAATGAGGTCAAATTAATGGATCAAGAGCAGTTTTTGGTCAAATTAATGGAATTAAAAGCAGCATCAATTCAAATTAATGGGCCAAGGCATCAGATCATGCCAATTTAAATGACCAAAGGTAACATGAAGTCAAACTAAATGACTACTGGGTTAATGTGATAAAAATAATGTACCAAGAGCAAAATGTCCAATTAACTTATTAATGGAATAAATGAAGTCAAATTAATGGATCAAGGGCAGTGTGAAGTTAAATTAATGAATTAATGATAGCATAAGGTAAAAATTTATGAATCAAGGAAATTGAATCAAATGAATGGACAATGGACTAAATGAAGTCAAAATATTTGTTTAAAGGCGATATTAAGTTACATTTAGGGACAAATAGCTTCATGAAGTCAGATTAATAGAACGTGTCACATGGAGATAAATTAATATTAAAATGTCACATGTAGTCAAAATAATGGAACAGCAGTCCCATGAAATCCAATTATTCAAACAATCACTGTTGAAGTAAGTTGAACAGATGTTGATTAACAGCATCATAAATTCAAGTTAATGAACTAAGACATCATGAAATCAGTTGAATGGACCCTCTACAGCAATGATTCAAACTATTAACAAAATGAAGTGAAATTACTGGATTTTAAAGGCTGGATAAAATTAAGTTAATGGACCAAATAAAATAAAATTATTGGATCAAGGATATCATAAAGTCAAATAAATGGACCAAATTTTGCTTAATTACTGGATGAATGGCAGCATGAAGTCAAATTAATGGATAAAATTAGGTCTAATTACTAATATCAATGACAAAATGAAGTCAAATTAGAGGGCCCAATTATGTCTAATTACTGAATGAAGGGTAGCATCAAGTCAAATTAATGGGCCCAATTATGTCTAATTAATCAAGTCAGCATGAAATTACTTTAATAGATCAAATAATGCCCAATTATAGATCACATCATGAAGTCAAAATAGTTGATTATGGACAAAATGAAGTCAAATTTATGAATTAATGGCAGAATGAACCATGATGAACAATACAATGTAAAATAAAGACCAAATTAGGTCGCTGAATCGATCATGGACTACATGAAGTCAAATTAATGGACCAAATTGGATCTCTTATTGAATCAAGGACTTCATGAAGTCAAATTAATGGACCAAATTGGGTCTCTTAATGGATCAAGGACTACATTAAGTCAAATTAAGGACCAAATTAGGTCTCTTAATAGATCAAGGACTACATGAAGTTAAATTAATGGACCAAATTGGGTCTCTTATTGAAACAAGGCCTTCATGAAGTCAAATCAATGGATCAAATTAGATCCCTTACAGAAGGAAGGACTACATGAAGTCAAATAAATTGATCAAATTAGGTCTCTTAATGAATTACGGACTAGATTATGTCAAATTAATAGACCAAATTAAGACTCGTTAATGGACCTATGTCGGCATGATGAAAATTTGAATGGCTTAAAAGCAACACGACTGTGAAACCAGCATAGGATCTGGATAATAGACATTGATTGATACATAGTTTTTCCCCTGTTATGTTTTTGTACAAACTGTTTTACCGCTGATTTATATATCATAGGTCGATACATTTTGACATGTCCTTCAACTGAAATCTCAAATTTAATAACTGTCCTTCAACTGTAACTTCACATTTATTTATGCACTTCAACTGTGGTCTCAAATTTAATATGTACTTCAGATATAACCTCAAATTGAATAACTGTACTTAAACATGTAACCTCACATTTTATATCTTTCCTCTGTCTACAACCTCAAAATTTAATGTCCTTCAGCAAAAATCTCATTTTTAATATTTATGCTTTATCTTTAAACTCAAATTTAATATTTGTCCTTCAAGTGCAAACTGAAATTTAATATCTGTCCTTCAATTCTTACGTCAAGTTTAATGTGTCCTTCAACTATAATCTCATATTTAATGTGTCCTTCAACTATAATCTTACATTTAATGTGTCCTTCAACTATAATCTTACATTTAATGTGTCCTTCAACTAAATTTTCTCAAATTTAATGTGCCTTCAACTCTAACCTGATATTTAATGTGTCCTTTAACTCTTACCTATTATTTAATGTATTCTTCAACTCTAACCTGATATTTAATGTGTCCTTTAACTATAATCTCACATTTAATGTGTCCTTTAACCATAACCTCACATTTAATGTGTCCTTTAACTTTTACCAGATATTTAATGTGCCTTTTAACTCTAACCTGATATTAAATGTGCCCTTTAACTCTAACCTGATATTTAATGTGTCCTTCAACTATAACCTCACATTTAATACATGTGCTTTTTCTGTTAATCTATCTTTTTAATAATTGTTGAACTTATAATATTATCACATACTGATTAGTTTAAAAATTTGCCCTTTGATCGCATCCTCATATTTAATACTTGTTCTGCTTTTGTAACCTCACTTTCATTTTAATTATTTTTTTAGTTTAAATATATAGCAACTCTTCTGAAACATTTCATATCATATCACTTAACTCACATTGCGATGCCACTCATGTTGTGGGCCACATGATATGATTGATGGGCTTCATGTAGCCCTCACGGTTGAGACTCCTGTTTTGCTGAAAGCTCACCTACCCTCACTCCAAACAAATGTTTTTGTGCTTGGCTTGACTGTAGTAGTTGTCATCAAGTCTGAAGTAATAGTGGCTAAGCAAAACATTCTGAAGTCACCAGTCTCAGCTAGCACCAAAGGTGTAACTAGATTCCACATCACCTAGTTGCAGGCTGAAGGTGATGGGAGCATGTCTGGCTTACATTACTCATTGTCAGGAGAGAGGTTTACATTCTGCGGCATGAACACTCCAGTGTTTAGTCTGTGAAGGATACATTTAAAAAGGCAATGTTTAACAAGATAAATAACTGAAGATGTTGAAAATAATATATAAGATTAAAAATGAGATCGTGAAACAAGAAAATATTTATAAAAAAAAGATTTTTCAGCGATCATCATCATCATCATGAAACAGTCTGTCTGAAAGAAACTCTTTCTCTTGCAAAAACTCCAGCCTCCACCACAGTCATACCCAGACATTCCTGGATATCTTGGTGCCATCATCTTCTTGGCCTACCACTGCCTCTTTTGCCTGGCACCATCCATTACCGCTCTGTTATGTCTCTTTATGTGTTCAAAGTATTTAAGTTTTCTGGCCAAAATGGAATTGATAAACCAGTTCTCCTCTATGTTCAACTCTTGCCGAATATCTATATTTGTCTTTTTCTCCGTCCTGGGTATTCTGAGGATCTTTCTGTAACAATTTGACTTGCAGAATTTGATTCTTTGTCAGAAGTTTTTGTAATCAACCATGATTAGCAGTCATATGCTACCACAGGTAAAACACAGACTCTCAAGACCTTCCTTTTTGTCATTTCGTTGGTGCTCTACCATAATTAAGCTGTTCAGTCTGCATTTCCAGGGCTAGCCTTCTTCTGATTTCTTTCAAATCGCAGTCTAGATGCACTGAATATGTTAGGTTTTAATTTGATTTCTGATAGCAGCACTAAAAGAAAACTGCCCCTTATGGGTGTTTTGAACATATGCTCTTCTGGCTAAAAGTCAGACATTCAAACCTCTCAGCCAGCCGCTTGTCTATATTTTTTTTGTTTTATAGGTTTACAATGCATATGGCAATAATGTACTGCTGTGAATCACATTATAGTCGTTTGGTTATATGTATACATTGGCTAGTGTGTGGATGTGTGTTTATGTGTGAGTGTGCGTTTATGTCTGATATCTGTATGCATGTATGCGCTATGCATTAATAGTCAGCTATGTGTATCAATCCAATTTATATTTGACATGCGGCCGTCATGGACAGGAACTTAATTTAGTATAATACTCACTTGGAATATAATGGAATTCTGGTCTTTAAACAGGCAGGTTATACCTAATGCCAGGTAGCCACAGGCTATCTGTATTACGTTCTTTACTTTGAAATCTTTACTTTTTTTAGGCTGACATAGGTCTGGCGGAAGGTAGATTGCGTACTGGGTAGGGATTTCATTACTTTTCTAATTTTTCCAAGACTAGTATAATACAAATTGATAATTAAACAAAACATTGTACCTGGCACAGCTGGTTGCAGTACCACACTCGTCTACAGCTTGAACACAGAAACACAGCCACTTTGCCACACACTCTACACACGCTGTTTGTTGGGCCACCGCTATGTCCAGGAGTGGGACCTAGTGGTCCGTAAGCACCTGCGCTACCATTTCTCGGTGGTCCAGTCAGGGTTCCCAATGGTACTGGTGGAGGTGGTAACCCAGATAGGGACTGAGACTGTTGTGGGGCTCTGGGTCGCTGGTCATAAATAGGAAGTTTAGGTTGTTGTCTTTGCTGTGGATGAGACATAATCCTCTTTAATTTCTTTGGAGTTTTTCCAATATTTCTGCGTAACTGATAAATAGCAATATCCGAAGCTTGGAGCTGATTGACACATTTGTTATAGTCTTTGGTGTGGATATTGGTGAACAAGTAAGACGTTTTTTGATAATACAATGTCGGCGGTTAATCTAATGACACCTACTAAGGCTTGCACTATGAATACATGCACGCTTATGAACGGATATAATTGGATATTTGTTTAATTTTACAGACTTGTTCAAAAAGGTATCGTTTTATATAACATACAAATGCAGCTGACCTTATTCTCTGGTTGGTCAGTCCTGAGACTGGTTGTGAGTTTGTCTAAGCATGTCGCTCCATTTGACCCTATCATATGGTCTGTCAGTTTTAAGACTGGTTGTACGTTTATCGGAGCATGTCTTTCCATTTGACCCTATTCTCTGGCTGGTCAGCCCTAAGACTGGTTGTAAGTTTGTCTAAGCATGTCTCTCCATTTGACCCTATTCTCTGGTTGGTCAGTCCTAAGGCTGGTTGTAAGTTTCTCTAAACAAGTCTCTCCATTTAACCCTATTCTCTGGCTTGTCAGCCCTAAGACGGGTTGTAAGTTTGTCTAAGCATGTCTCTCCATTTGACCCTATTCTCTGGCTGGTCAGCCGTAAGACGGGATGTAAGATTGTCTGAGCATATCTCTGATTTTGACGCTATTTTTATACAATTTTATTACAGTGTTGCAGAGCTGCTATTTTGAATTAAACATTTATTTTACTCACACATGTAAGTCGCATGCCCTTTTACAAAACGTAGCTTCTTACAACCGTCACCTATTTGGCTGTTATAAGCTTCTTGGCAAGTGTGCAGTACGGTAGGTTGCCATTACTTTCCGTACGTGGAGGAGCATTCGCCCGAAAAAAAACCCAGTGTTTGCCAAACACAAAACAGGTTTTATATGCCATGTATATCTAACTTTATAATTATACCTGTACTTTCAAGGAGCAATTTTGCATTGGAAGCGTCGATGTGTTCAAATGACAAAGTGTTCCTTAATGAATAAATTAATGCTAACATAAGAGAACGAAAGTCTATAAATTTGACTAATTAACGATGTTATTAGTACGGAATAGAGACAGATGCTCGTACAGCTCATTTACGTTCCACTTTAAAGCTGACTTCCTTACAAAATACAGATGTATAAAGCTGAATATCTCTTACAAATTTTACAAACACAGAAAACTGTGCAGCAAAAAACAGGCATATAAAGCTGACTAGTTTTCAGGCGTCTGAAACTGACACACTCGTACAATCCTTATTTATAAGGCAAGCTTTGTAAAACAAAACAATCATATAAAGGTGACTGTTTAGTGTGACAGATATCTATATAGTTGACTATTCGGCACATCATATAAGCTGACTACCTTATGAAAAACAGACCTACTGCATTGACTGTCTTTTGTACGTTTCACAATATTTGCCGCTGTATAAAATGCTATATTTCAGCTACCAATTGAGCAAAATAGTTCAAATTTTGCATATAACTTACAAATCATTTTGTCGAAAAGTTAATAATTTATCTCACCCAATAACATATGATATACAATTTTCTTTATTAATGGTATATAAAAACAAAACTAGCGCTCCTAATGAAACCAGTTCTCTGAAATGATTACCCTTTCATAACTGAGTGTATTTTTAGAAACAACATTTTCCTCGTGTTTTACTAAATCTTTCCAGCTTCAGCCCAAAGTATACTTGTTTTGAACCGTTCTATTAGACTTCCGATGCATTCAATTTGTAGTTAAAATGGTGAACACAAGTTCATAGGTGCAGTAGAACTAATTGGTGTTCATTATTTGCGACTATACTGAGTCTGAAGTCAAGTTCCCTACAATTACATTGAAGACGAATCAAAATTTTTGTAAAAAAGCTAAGCATTGTAAACTGTATCAGAGTAGCTCAAACCATGAAAATAGAACTATTCACACTATGAGTAAGTAATAGTCATTTGATCGATTGCTTCAAGAAGCTAGAAGTTTGTGTTCCATCAAAACCAGTACGTAACGAAGAAAGAAATTGGTAGATAGTTTTGACATAGATGTGATTAGAAGATAGATTTATAGAATATTTTATTCTAAAAAAAGAGACACTAAGGAAACTAATGTCTCATCTGAGAAAATACAATGACGTTGATGTATCAAATTCTTCATTGTAGAAAGCTGTAAAGGGCAACAGTTTTGCATTTCAGAAGTATACTAGCGAAACAAACGTCATCTGTGAGAAGTCGCATCTAGTATCCACGAGAAGCAAATATTTACGTGAAGTACGCGAAATGCGTAAACAATATTATGCTATTGTGTATGTGATGAAACTTTCATAAATGCTTGCAACACAAGTGAACAAGAATAGTAATCAACGGATGGAACGATGTAAAGATTAGTACCAAGTAGCAAAGGGCAGCGTTTGATAATATCAAATCCAGATAGCAGACATAACCGGAACCGGCTTATGAAGAATGCAGAACTTGTATTTCTTTCAAATTATATGGACAATCGGGACTATCATACCGAGATGAATGGTAACATATTCGGAGAGTGGATTGAAAAAAACTATTCTTCCATCCATAGATAGACCGTCCTGCCTGATAATGGACAATGCATCATATCACATAGCAGTGACAAAAGAAAACAAAATTTCGACATCATCCAGTACACAAGAGTCAAGAAAGATGTATCTTACAAAAGAATACATACTATTTAACGAAATAAATATAAAACTTGAATTGCTTTCCGTTGTCAAGCAAACACAAAAGTAACAATATTTCATATAGACAAGTTGATCCAAGAGCATGGTCATATATGTTTGAGACCGCCACCTTACATTCACATTTAAACCCGATTGAACTCGTTTGAACATAAGTTAAAGGACAAGTAGCAGCTGAAAATATAACTTTCAATCTAAGCGATTTGAAAGAACTAATATTTACCACCCTCTCAAATATAGATGAAGATTGTTGGGCTAAATGTGAGGACCATCTCTTTGAAGAGGAAGATGACAATTTGAGAAAAAGATTAACTGTCGTTCGTTCAGTCGAGATCAGTTATCAATTTGTTGGAATCGTCCGACTCTGATTAAGTGAGAAATTAACTTACATATTTGTTTTCCGAAAAATAAAACTTCCCAACATTTTGGCAAAAAAACAACAACAAAAAACCGACCTTTTTTTTTTTTGAGGCCACTGAAATCAGCTAGATGACGGATATCAGAATTGAATTATAACCGTTTATTGTTTTCTCCAGCATCTATTTATAAACTTGGACTAATTAATTTCCTGTTCTTCTGAAGTATGTACTTCCAATGCTATATTTTATGTGCTTTTATGTTTTCACACATTTTGTCTATGAAATGGGCAGTTTCTTCTTACAGTTCCTAAAATACATGAACTACTTTACATTACATTATGTGGTAGCTAATGACGAAAAAAAATCATTAGAATTGAACCGACGCCTTTGCATAAAGAAAGCCAGTCTTTTAATTTGAGGCAAATTATGAGCGTATTTTCTGCAGGGACAAAATAATTACTTTGGTTTAAAAAAACCAAAGGAACTAGCCACTATATGAAAATGGCACTACTTTACAAAATGTAGATGATAAAGGCATTAGGACATTGAAAAGATAAGACAATTCAGAGAAAAAATCACGTTTATCAGTAAAGGGTTATTGATATACTAGAAGGCAATTTTCGGCAACCATTTTGAAACAGACAATAGTACATAGATACCTATACAGAATACTGTATAACATTACCAATCTCTAAAGCTGACTTTCTTACAGAACACACTTACCTGGTGCATCAAGGTCATATGTTCAGCCTCATTTGACCTCGTGTTGTGAAAGCTTCGATTTGGGGGCATCATAAGAGAAGATGACGAGGCAGCTGTCGGTGAAATGTTGGAGTAGGTAGGTGACCTGTTTGTAGAAATGAGAAGAACAAACTGAATTAGGTAGAAACAGAAAAGTGCAAACTGAATTAGTTAGGAACAACTAAGAAAAACTGAATTAGGGGTAGGAACAGCTACGAAAAAACAACTGAATTAGTTAGGAACAGCAAAGAGCAAACTGAATTAAATAAAACAAGATAAGAACAAACTGCTTTAAGTAGAAACAGGTAAGAACGAACTGAATTAGGTATGAACAGTTAAGAAAAAACTGAATTAGGTAGGAACAGATAAGAACCAACTGAAAGATAGGAGCAGCTAAGAACCAACTGAATTAGGTAGGAACAGATAAGAACCAACTGAATTAGGTAGGAACAGATAAGAACCAACTGAAAGATAGGAACAGCTAAGAACCAACTGAATTAGGTAGGAACAGATAAGAACCAACTGAATTAGGTAAGAACAGATAAGAACCAACTGAATTAGGTAGGAATAGCTAAGAACCAACTGAATTAGGTAGGAACAGCTAATAACCACCTGAATTAGGTAAGAACAGCTAAGAACCAACTGAATTAGGCAGGAACAGCTAAGAACCAACTGAATTAGGCAGGAACAGATAAGAACCAACTGAATTAGGCAGGAACAGCTAAGAACCAACTGAATTAGGCAGGAACAGCTTAGAACCAACTGAATTAGGTAGGAACAGATAAGAACCAACTGAAAGATAGGAACAGCTAAGAACCAACTGAATTAGGTAGGAACAGCTAAGAACCAACTGAATTAGATAGGAACAGCTAAGAACCAACTGAATTAGGTAGGTACAGCTAAGAACCAACTGAATTAGGAAGGAACAGCTAAGAACCAACTGAATTAGGTAGGAACAGCTAAGAACCAACTGAAAGATAGGAACAGCTAAGAACCAACTGAAAGGTAGGAACAGCTAAGAACCAACTGAAAGGTAGGAACAGCTAAGAACCAACTGAATTAGGTAGGAACAGCTAAGAACCAACTGAATTAGGTAAGAACAGCTAAGAACCAACTGAAAGATAGGAACAGCTAAGAACCAACTGAATTAGGTAGGAACAGCTAAGAACCAACTGAATTAGGCAGGAACAGCTATCTTGGAGGGAGTAGAATTTATTATTACAAAAATTGTATAACATAACAATATGCAGCAACTATCTGCTGTCTGTGGTGTGCAGTGACATAAACAGACTACGAGGGAAGTCAGTCAATTGAACACTAATGCATACTAAAAGGAAAACTAAATAATATGATAACTTATAAACTATGTATTTTTGCCATATATCTACCTGCCTGCCTGCCTGGTCTGTCTGTCTGTCTGCCTGGTCTGTCTGTCTGTCTATCTACCTGGTCTGTCTGTATGCCTACCTGCTTCCCCGTCTGCCTGCCTGTCTATCTAATTGCCAAGTGATTTTTAACGCTCGCGCCACTGAACACGGGTGTCTGATCTCACTACTCAGAGGACATTTTTCCCGAATGATCCACGTGAAAAAATCTCGGTCTCCACCGTGATTTGAAACTAGGACCTCCAGCACCCGTGGCGAACACCTTACTTCTAGACCAATGGGTCTCCCTTATTGCGCTTACATTATCCATAATTTTCAACACATTTCCCACCAACATTGATACAGTGATTACGTATACACTTATTTCTCTTTATTATGCCTAACATTGTATTTGCCATTTTTACTGCTAAGTGAACGTGCTCACTCACTTTAACGGTCATGTTAGGTCAGATCATTCCGTAACCGGTGATATCGTTGGGGCACACATGAAGACATCCTTACAATGCAACGCCACCTCTCTCTGTCAGCGGCCGCTGCCTGTGCCTCTTCTGGTCGGAGATTGGTCCATTATTTAATGTTGTCCTTCCAATTAATTTTGGGCCGGCATCTTCGTCACCTGCCTTGCACCTTTCCGTGGAGGATCGTATTTGCTAGACCATTTGCTCTCGATATGTTACCGTACCACATGCTTTACCTGTATAATCTATTATAATCCATAGGTCCTTTTCCTTTCTTTATCTTTCTAATATTGTCTCTGATATTGTTCTTTAATATTTGTATCGTTTTACTCCCCCCCGTCACATGTCATCTGATCTTGACCTATTAAAAGATGAGTTCGTACAATGAAGTCTTTAACATTTTATCTCCGGAAACAGCGTCTGCTATGGAGCTACCTTTTACAATTATTTAGGAAAAACTGTTAGTGAAATGTGTGTACGAAAAATTACCTAGAGCATTCTCCAAATAGAAGCTGAGGCGGAGCCAAGCTTGATCCCGTGTTGGACTGTACCAGTGACATGGTCTGACTAGGGGAGGTACCCGATGGGGCGACCATGGGTTTATGTGTTGGGCGCCCCTGCTGCACCTGATACATTTGATACTGCTGTTGTTGTTGTTGCTGTTGTTGCTGTTGCTGCTGTTGTTGTTGCATCTTTTGATACGATAGTGTCTCGTGGTGTACGCTGGGTATTGCCTGCCCACTAGGCAGCTGCTGATTCGGTTGATAATTTGACCTAGTCTGAAATATGTCAGTGAAATATGTAGACGAAATATGTAGGTGAAATATGCAGGTGAAATATGTAGGTGAAATATGTAGGTGAAATATGCAGGGGAAATATGTAAGTGAAATTCAAAGGTGAAATTTATGAATGACATGAAGTTTACGAATGACGTAAGTGACATGTAGAGAAATATGCTTGTGACATGCTTATGGCGTAATCATTATTGGTGTTTCAGTCTCTGTAGACCATGGGCGTGTGTGTGTGTTGTCCAGCTCTGTCTCCTGTATTTTGACACTGTCTGCCATGGTTGTAAAGGCCGATCCGCGAGTGACAGTCCTTGACACAGATCGTGCACCCATGCTGAGGGGGCGGGCTTGCCTGGCTGTTCATTGATCCCTTCAGTCTTTCTCTTTTTCCTGCACCCATAATACATCTACAAGCGTCAGCAGCTACTATGCCCCTTCCAGCTGACTGTCTTCAAACAGTTCGATCCTGAGTAATCTTTTCCCAGCCCTTGGATGAGATGTCCTAAGACTTCATGTCCCCATTGTATACATCCTTGAATCGCAGTGTGGATCGACCGATTATTCTAGCTCCAACAGCCAGCTGTCCCTAGGGGATATCTTTGGTAGCCTTCCATGCGATAAACATGCACGAACCACTAAAGACGTCGTTGGCTCAACAGCGAGTACACGCTGTGAGTGTTTGCTAGCAGTAAAATCAAATTATGTGACACTCTCTCATACCACCCAATCCCCAATATACATAATATGTCAATGTGAAATATACAAGTGACACAGTATGTGTGGGATATATTTTTAAGCGAAATTTGCATGTGACTTGCAGATGACATGCTGTGTAAGTTACATACAGCTGGAATTTGTAAGAGAAATATGTATGGACATATTATGTGATTGGCAAGTAAAAGAAAGATATAAGTGAAATATATGGCTGGCATTGGGACGGCCTGGTCTAGTGGTTAAGTAGCGCAACTCACAATCCGAAGGTGCTGGGTTCTTCTTCTTCTTCTTCGTACGCTGGTTACAGCGATACACGTAGCACTGTGTTACTTTGTTAAGCCTGTGGCCCAGTGCATCCGATTTCAACAGGCGTTTCTGTAGGGATGCCATCCTTAGCCTTTGGCTGTCCCCAGCCTATCTGCAAGGCAGCAGTTGTTTTTGGTCAGAGTTCTCTCTTAGGGAAGTTGTCTTGCAGGACTATCGAGTCTTCCCCACTCGTATCTATAGGGTGTAGCAATGATATGATATGATATAATGGACTGTATGTACTAGTTTTTCAAGTATCTCAGAAGAGAGGCAGTCCAGTGTGTCTGTGTCCCAGGATCGTCACGTCCTGCCAGAAACGTAGCATATGCATGTGAGTGAGGTATCTCCTTGCTCCTTTTATTTTCTTGGCTCATCTGCAGTGATGGTACGCCTAACATTCCCCGCCACCTGGGAGGTTGTCACAATAGAGCAGAGGTGCAATGTCCGCTGGCCTGCATCTCTTCTGCGTCCATTGGGATGACTAATAGCAGACAGAGGTAAAGACCGAGGCAGGAGTGCATTTAACCAAGGGACAAGCATGGTCATGGCACGGAGATGTTGTTCGCCTGGTATGCTGACATATCTCATGATCAAGAGCTGAGTCTCAACAGTTTGCAGTGAGGTGGCTGCTCTACTGCTTACGACACCCCGACCGAGAACTAAATCTTCTACTAGTGGTTTCACTCCTCAACGCCGAATAGGGTGAATATCGAGCAGCTTCCCGCCCGCTTTGATCGGCGGGACGGCAGAGGCCTCTTTCTGCGGCTCGACCGGGTCGGGCTGAGGTGCGAACCCCAGGTCCCAACCATATCGCAGCCTCCCATCACAGCGGTGCTGAGATTTAGGGCGGGATTCCGTCTTAGAGGCGTTCGGCCGTAATCCCTCAGATGGTAGCCTGGCACCATTTGCTTATCAGCAAAGCACGTGCACCAAATGTCTGCGACCTGCGATTCCTCTCGAATTAAGCAGGATTACCGTAGCAACGCCCTGTCATTAGTAGGGTAAAACTGACCTGTCTTCTGAGGGTCTAATACCAGCACCCGTTCACTATTAGAACCAACGAATCAAGAGAGGGCTTTTTAGTTAGTCAATGACCAAGTGTCTGAAACCTGCGATTCCTCTAGGGTTGAGCAGGATTACCGTAGAAACGCTCTTTCATTAAGAGGGTAAAACTGACCTGTCTTCTGAGGGTCTAATTCCAGCACACGTTCCCTATTAGACCCAACGAAAATGCTCTCAGCCTGTCAGTCATTACAGTTTTGGCGTGTTGAGTCAAATTAAGCCGCAGGCTCCACTCCTGGTGGTGCCCTTCCGTCAATTCCTTTAAGTTTCAGCTTTGCAACCATACTTCCCCCGGAACCCAAACACTTTGGTTTCACAGAAGCTGCCCGCAGAGTCATCGAAGCAACTTCTGCGGATCGCTAGTCGGCATCGTTTATGGTCAGAACTACGACGGTATCTGATAGTCTTCGCGCCTCTGACTTTCGTTCTTGACTAATGAAAACATTCTTGACAAATGCTTTCACAGTAGCTTGTCTTGCGGCGATCCAAGAATTTCACCTCTAACGCCACAATACGAATGCCCCCGTTTGTCCCTGTTAATCATTACCTCCAGTTCCGAAAACCAACAAAATAGAACCGAGGTTCTATTCCATTATTCCATGCACCATTATTCAGGCAGCCGAGGCCTGCTTTAAACACACATTTTTTCAAAGTAATCGAGCCGGCCACCTGGGACGCTCAACGAAGAGCACCCGCGAGAGAGAGCCGGCAGACGGTAGGGCAGGAGACAACGGGCAGTGAACCGGCGCGAGCCGGACCGCCCGCCTGCGTCTGAGATCCAACTATGAGCTTTTTAACTGCAACAACTTTAATATACGCTATTGGAGCTGGAATTACCGCGGCTGCTGGTACCAGACTTGCCTTCCAATAGGTCCTCGTTAAAGGGTTTAAAGTGTACTCATTCCAATTACGGGGCCTCGAAAGAGTCCCGTATTGTTATTTTTCGTCACTACCTCCCCGTGCAGGGAGTGGGTAAGTTGAGCGCCTGCTGCCTTCTTTGGATGTGGTAGCCGTTTCTCATGCTCCCTCTCCGGAATCGAACCCTGATTCCCCGTTACCGTTACAAACATGGTAGGCATGTCACGTACCATCGACATTTTATAGGGCAGACATTTGAAAGATGCGTCGCTGGCACATGGGGCCATGCGATCAGCACAACGTTATCCAGAGTCATCAGTGGGGACGCCGCAACCCCGCGAGGGGAAACGACGATTGGTTTTGAACTAATAAAAGAGCTCTTTCCGCGAGGGTCGGAGCTTGGTAAGCTGTATTAGCTCTAGGATTGTCACAGTTTTCCAAGTAGGATCGTGTCATCTAAGAAACCTCGACTGATTTAATGAGCCATTCGCGGTTTCACCGTGAGACAGTGTGAACTTAGACATGTATGGCATAATATTTGAGACAAGCATTTGACTACTGGCAGGATCAACCAGATATCTGTCTGAGACGGACGAACCACACACACACACATCGGTCGGCGAAGGATGGATGTGTAAAAAGCCTCTCCAGGACGGCCGCAGGGACCGACTGACGGACGGACGGTTGTTCCGTCCGTCAGTCCGTCGACCTAGGACCACCTGGCAGGGGCCCGTACACACACCAACCGACCGACCGATCGGGCTTGCTCGGGGAGGGATGGCAGCGCTCTGTGCAGAACGGATCCCAACGGCCCCGCGATGATTTTTACTCGGGCTGGAGACGATTTTTGCCTGCCGGCCTATTCTTCTCCAACCGGTTGGTCGGGCGAGGACAGGGCCTTTATGTACGATTCCTGCTTTCCATTTGCCGATCCAAAGCTCATTGCGAGAGAAGGACCACAAGCGAGACGAACTGTCGAGATTGGCTATACGCGCTAGCCTTCAACGAACCAGACGGACTGACAAAGCTTCTCGATACGGACTACAGTAACGCGCCGTTACCAGCGGTACGACTCCACCAAATTGGTCCTGCTACAGTGCCGGGGAGCGGTGGGCGAACTTGTTTGGCAAACCCACGCTCTGACTCCGCCTGGCGGGACTGAGTTCGCTGTACGAACACTGGATGCGAGTCAATCGAGCCACCGAGAGACCAGCCCCAGATGGTGCTGGGTTCGATTCCCATTACAGCACCGAAAATGATAGAAGGAAAATGCAGGAGGAAACATACCTTTACATAAAAGGAATGCTGAAGTCGGATGCACTGGGCCGATAGGCGCAAAATAAAAACCACAGTGCAACGCACACCGCCTTGGGTATTAGAGAAATAAGCCGAACGCAAAAAAAAAACACACAACTAATCGTGATATGAAGGTGAAATATTATTGGAACACATGTGACATACCACATACGTGACATATAAGTGAAATATGCAGGTGACATGTAGAGGACATGATTGTAAGTGATATCTAGGTGAAATATGTAAATACAATCATCATCATTTGGGTGATCAGTCCAGAGACTGGTTGTAAGGTTGTCTGAGTATGTCTCTCCATTTTACCCTATCCTCTGGTTGATTAGTCCGGAGACTGGTTGTAAGGTTGTCTGAGCATGCCTCTCCATTTGACGCTATCCTCTGCAGCTCTCTTCATTTCAGCATATGTTCGTACCGTAATGTCCCTGCATACCTGCAGATGAAAAATTGAGTCTTGGACGCCCGGGTCCTCTCTTCCCTTGAATCTTTCCCTCTAGTATCTTCTGTAGAAGCCTTTCATGTCTCATATCGGATTCAACAGACGGTTTTGTATCATATTTGTTTTTATGCACCCACATCAGTGAGTACATTATCATTAAATCTTTTTTCTGTCCAACTCACTCTTTCCATTCTACGGTAGCCCCACATTTCAAACGCTCCCAATCTATTTTCAGAGTCCATGTTTGAGCCCCACACAATTCAATTAGCCATATGTGAATGACAATTATTGTTTTCCCTAGTTCTATCCTGATATTCTTTGAGGTTAATAATTTATGTTTTCTTCTGAAGCCTTTTTTTTGGTGATAATTGCAACCCGTGTTTTGATTTCTGTCTCATCTTCTGTAATGGTTTGGCCCAAATATGTAACATTTTACGTACTTGTTCGATTATAACTCCATTGACTATCACATTTATTTGCATGCGTTGTTTGGATATTACCAAAGTCGGTGTCTTCGATCTGTTTATTTTTATAAATATAATGCGTAAAGGAATTATGCAGGGGATATGCAGTTGATGTAGTATGTAAGAGATTTTTAGTTAAAAAATGCAAATGCATGTGACATGTAAGAGAAATATGTTTGTCACATGCAGGTGACTCATTACATAAGTTACATGTAGGTGTAGGCTTTAACAATAATTCAAGTGTATGCACCAACATCAGCAGCAGACGATTGTGAAATGGATGATTTTTATAACACCTTGCAAGAAGCGATGGAAAAAGTTGAAAAAAGAGACATCTTGGTCATCATTGGAGATTTCAATGCGAAAGTCGGAGAGGAAAGAGCCGAAGAGGTAAGAAGTGTTCGAGAACCTTTTGGTTTGGGACACAGAAACGAGCGAGGAGAAAGACTGGTTGAATTCTGCACGGAAAACAACCTCTCCATTGCCAACACCTTCTTCAAACAACATCCACGAAGACTGTACACGTGGACCTCCCCGGATGGCAACAGCAGAAACCAAATAGACTACATCCTAGTGCAACAAAGATGGAGATCAAATGTGCTGGCGACAAAAACACTGCCAGGAGCAGACTGCGATACGGACCACGAATTACTGTTTGCAGTTTTCCAAACAAGACTACGCAGGATCTACAAAGGTTGCCAGCCAATACGCTTCGATGTATCAGCAATACCTACTGAAAACAACATCAAAGTAGAAAACAAATTTGAGGCGTTGCTTGCTATACAGGAAGAGATGACATCTGAGGAGCTGACATCTTACGCAAGGGAGATTTTGATCTCGACAGCAAAATAAATGATTCCAAAGATATTGCACAAGACACAGAGCTATATAACAGACGAAACACATAAACTCATTGCAGAAATGCAACAATTAAAACAAATGGGAAGTAAGGGGACCAACACAGCATATAAAAACTGCGCAAGAAAAGTTAGAAGAGAAATAAGAAAAGATAAAAAAAGATACATAGTAGAAACATGTAAGGATATAGAAAACCTACAACAACAAGGTAAAGAAAGAGATGCATTCAAAGCAATAAGAACACTGACAAAGAAATTCCGTCCAGTTCCACATGTCATAAATGACGAAGAGGATAACACACAAACAGAAACCAAAGACATACTGAATAGATGGAGAAAGTACTGCAGAACCATGCATGGAGACAGCACAAAGCGCTCAGTTACAATCCTACCAAAGGATGAGAAAGAACCTGAACCAACATTGGAAGAAGTACGCTCTGCAATTAAAAGCCTGAAAAAGGGAAAGTCCACAGGATGCGATGATATCCCAGCAGAGCTAATACAAGCAGGAGGAGAGGCATGTGCTCGAGTCTACCACAAGCTGTGTAAACAGATATGGCACAGTGCAGAGTGGCCAGAAGCATGGAAGAAATCAATTTATATTCCCCTCCCCAAAAAAGGCAACCTGAAGCTGTGCACGAACTACCGAACTATCGCACTGATCAGCCATGCTAGCAAGATACTCCTGCGAATCCTATTAAGAAGGATAGAGAAAAGGTTTGAATCTGAAATTCACGTAGTCCAGGCAGGTTTTAGGAAAGACAGAGGGACCCGGGACCACATATTCAATTTAAGGAATATCTATGAAAAATGAGAGTTTAATGTAGACCTGTACACATGTTTCATTGATTACACTAAGGCCTTCGACACGATAAAACATCAAAATATGTGGAGAATCATAAAGGGAATGGGGTTTCCTTTGCATATAGTCCATCTCATTGAAACATTATACCAAGATCAACAAGCCGCTGTCCGAGTATCTGGGCAAACATCAGATTGGTTTGCAGTACAAAAGGGAGTACGACAGGGATGTATCCTCTCACCTTATCTGTACAACATATATGCGGAATGTATAATGAGAAATGTGCGAGAAGATGAGAACATTGAAAGTTTCGACCCATTTACGATTGGGGGGTACGAGATTCCAGAGTTACGATATGCAGATGGCACAGTGATACTACCAAGAAGTGCGGAAGGGCTAGAGCAGCTACTTTCAGCCGTTAATGGACATAGTAAAGATCAAAATCTGTTCATAAACATAAACAAAACAAAGATAATGACCACCGATAAAACACAATGTCAGCATACATTTACAGTGGGTGGTGAGGAAATAGATCAGGTTACACATTTTGAATATCTGGGCTGCAGAATCGACAAAAATGGTGACTGCTCGAAAGAAATCAGAAGAAGACTAGCTATAGCAATGCAGAGACTGAACAGCCTGAAGAAATTATGGCAGGGCACCAACAAAACGATAAAAGTAAAAGTCTTGAGAGCCTGTGTCTTTCCTGTGGCAGCTTATGGCTGTGAAGCATGGACGATTACCAAAACATCTAGACAAAGAATCGAATCCTTCGAGTCAAAATGTTACAGAAAGACCCTCAGAATACCCTGGACAGAGAAAAGAACAAATGTAGACATTCGGCAAGAGTTGAGCATAGAGGAGAACTGGTTTATCAATTCCATTTTGGCTAGAAAATGCAAATACTTTGGTCACATCAAGAGACACAACGGTCTTGAGAGGACGGTGATGGAAAGTATGGTGCCAGGCAAAAGAGGAAGGGGTAGACCAAGAAGACGATGGCACCAAGATATCCAGGAGTGCCTGAGTATGACAGTGGCGGAAGCTGGAGTTTGGCAAGGGAACGAGTTTCTTTCAGACAGACTGCGATGGGAGCGACGTTCTACAAAGGACATGCTACATGAGAGAGGTGATATGTGTAGGTGGCGTGTAGGTGAAATATGATTATCACATTCAGCTGACTCATTACATAAGTTACATGTAGGTGATATGTGTAGGTGGCGTGTAGGTGAAATATGCTTATCACATGCAGGTGACTCATTACATAAATTACATGTAGGAGATATGTGTAGGTGAAATATGCTTGTCACGTGCGGGTGACTCATTACATAAGTTATATGTAGGTGATATGTGTAAGTGGCAAGTATGTGAAATATGCTTATTTCATGCAGATGACTCATTACATAAATTACACGTAGGTGATATGTGTAGGTGAAATATGCTTATCAGGTGCGGGTGACTTATTATATAAGTTAAATGTAGGTGATATGTGTATATGAAATATGCTTATTACATGCAGATGACTCATTACATAAGTTACATGTAGGTGATATGTGTAAGTGGCGTGTAGGTGAAATATGCTTATCACATGCAGGTGACACTTCATGTAAGGGGACATTTAGATGAAATGGGTAGATGCAAATTTTGAAGAAGTAGTTGAACTGACTGGCATTGGTCAAAGAGGAATGCAGGAACTTTCTTTCTTTCTTTCTTTCTTTCTTTCTTTCTTTCTTTCTTTCTTTCTTTCTTTCTTTCTTTCTTTCTTTCCTTCCTTCCTTTCTAATTTGTTTACTTTCTTTTCTATTTTCTGTTTGTTTCTTTCTTTCGTTCTTTTTTCTATCTGTCTTTCTAGCTTCCTTCTTTGGTTAGTTCGAACTTTCTTTCTGTCTTTCTATCCTCTTTCTTTCTTTTTTCTTTCTTTCTTTTTTACTCTATTCGATAGCTTTTTTTTTTCTGCCGCTCGTCTTTTATTCTGCGATGAATGTCAACTGGTCAACATCCTTGAGCTGTTAGAAACCGAATCACTGCTCGTTGATCAACTCTGGACTGATTCCATATCACATCCGCCAACGGTCTGCTGAGGAAACTATGAGCGGAGGATAATGAAATTTTGCAAACTTCAAGGGGTGTATCTGCTGTTCACACCGGATTTGACGTCATCATGCGCATCGTACGTATATTTACTTGGTGCCGTTAGGTCCAGTTTCATTTGAACACGCCTCGTATTTGTATTAACTGTTTTGAAAAAAAGACCTAAAAGATTTGGACAAATATATGTGATGCATTCACCAAATAAAATATTTATGCTAACGATCTATATCGCTAACTAAGAGCAATAAGGTGAATAATTCAAATTTGTATACTACAGCTATGCCTTTCCTTCAATCTACAACCAACGCTGCGGTCTGTGTCGGTTTGACAGATCCAGAGGTCATAGAGGGGTTTATATAGAAGTGACAGTCAGAGGTCACAGAGGGGTTTAGATAGAAGTGACAGAGCTAAAGGTCACATATGGGGTTTAGACAGAAATGAGAGTTAGAGGTCACAGATGGGTTTAGATAGAAGTGACAGAGCCAGAGGTCACAGAGGGGTTTAGATAGAAGTGACAGAGCTAGAGGTCACAGAGGGATTTATATAGATTTGACATAGCCAGAGGTCACAGAGGGGTTTAGATAGAGGTGACAGAGCTAGAGGTCACAGAGGGATTTATATAGATTTGACATAGCCAGAGGTTACAGAGGGGTTTAGATAGAAATGACAGAACCAGAGGTAACAGAGGGATTTAGATAGATTTGATAGAGCCAGAGTTAACAGAGGGGATTAGATAGAAGTGACAGAGCCAGAGGTCACATAAGTGTTTAGATAGAAGTGACAGAGTCATGAGTCAAGACGAGCACGAGAAGTGATCCCTCTAAACACTTTTCGATACGAGAGCTGAAAGTGTATTATTTACCGTCCACTACCTTATGCCACTCTAACATAAACAGGTATCTAGTAGCTAAGTAAACGAGAATCTTGACTCACTAATAGGTTAGCAGTTTAGCAAACTAGTCATAATAGCCTTATGTTATTTTCAATTCTATTTTTGCAAGGTAGAGGCCATAAGGTCCCTGCCTAACAGAAGGCACCGGACATGTCAAACGTAGACGCTAAATTGAGATTTGTTTCCCCCAAGCCGATAGTTGATTTTGTTGGGGATAGTGACGGCGGAAAATTGGTAGGTGTTATTGGGTTACCGTCAGTCTTAACTTAACTTACCGTCTTTATACTGGTTTAGAAGACCCTGCAGAGACTGTATACAACCAGTTTAATTTACATCACCTTGCTGTAAAAGCTAAGGGCATCCAATTTATTCTTAAATGTATTAACTGTCCCTGCCTCCACTACCTCCCCTGGCAATCTATTCCAAGCATTCACCACTCTCTTACTAAAAAAAATATTTCCTAATAATAGTCAACTTGAAGCTATGTCCTCTTGTTATTGTGGGTGGCTGTATTTAAAAAAAAACTTGTTATAGTTTAATTTATCAATTCCTCTGATTATCTTATGAACCAGTATTAAGTCACCTCGAATTCTTCTCTTTTCTAGACACTGTAGGTCGATTTTTCTGAGTTTTTCCTCATAACTGTAATTCTGGAATCCCACTTTCACCTTTGTCGCTCTTTTTTGTATTCTTTCCAGTATGTTTATATCCCCTCTGTGATAAGGACTCCACACCTGTACACACCTGTACACAATACTCTAATCTAGGTATAACTAATACTCGATACAGTTTTACTATCACTTCCTTGCTCCTATGTTTAATATTTCTTTTTGAAGTGGACACGTTTGATCACGCGGATCGGATCCTGACCAAACACGGGATTAGTTTCATAGAAACCAGGAGCCAATGGGGCCGAATTTAGAGTGGGTATAAAAGTTAATGTATCCAAGTATTAGCTCTATAGAATCAGAATGACAGATTAGCTGTTGAGACAGGAGAAGGCAGCTGAGCTTGTAGATTAAACCTTGACTCCAGAACCAGAGCCATAGTAGCTTGAGACGTTGTACCCATTGCCTCAATTCGATATTGATTAAAATCAGGTCGTGGGTGGTTTGAGACGTTGAACCCATTGCCTCAATACGACATTGACCGACGACTGATTTATGGTAACATCCATTCACCCGAGAAGACCAGATAGGAAGTCCATGTAAGAATAATTTGTTTTGTCTGTACGAAAAGTCTGCTCAGACATAATTTCCTGGGTGTCTATTGTCTATACGAAATGTGTGCCCAGATACGAAATCCCGGAGTGTCTATTGTCTTTACGAAAAGTCTGCTCAGACATGAATCATGTAGTGACTATTGTCTGTACAAAAAGTCTGATCAAATGCAAAGTCCCGGTGTGTCTATTGTCTTTATGGAAAGTCTGCCCAGACACGAAGTCAAAGAGAGACTTCTGTCAATAAAAATGTTTTGTACAGACACAAATCGCACAAAAACTAAAGAGACTTGATGGCGATAAAAGGAATCTCTAGGCAGACTTGAGACATAATTTTATTTCACAGGCCAACCTAAACGTTTTAGCAGACACAATTACAAACGATGCCAAGCAGAAGTCACAGACGATATAGCAGCAGATGACCAAGAACAAGAACATTTTCTTTAGTTTGGTTGTGTTGACATTAGACGGAATAGACTGGTTGGCCTATGGATATAATCTAGGAAATATATAACGGGGAATACATAATAATAAGATAGTCAGGCTTACTTTCAAGATATAATAAGACCATTATTGTGGTATACGTTATAAAACCTTCTTGTACTTCTTTTTGATTTATGTAAATAAATTAATTTTTGTGTTTTCAAGAATAGTTCAAGTCCTGTGTCGAAGCGTTAAAGAATAGAAGGAGAGATAATGTCGTGGGTAAGTAGTTATATCAAAGGCAAATAACTCTAGGAAATATTTATAGTTTAATAACTGGCTCCAGTGAGAAGGATATCAAAGCAGATGTGTGTTGTTGTCGTTGAATACTCATGATGAGTACGTTTACTCTTTTGTGCGTCCTGAAAAGGGCGTAAGGCGACAGGCTGCGGCAGCTTCCTTAACATCCTTAGCGTGCTGATGAAGGTGGACCAGGGTCCTCCAACGGTTGAGATATGTTTGGCTTTTGTTTACGTGGCGTTAACTACTATCTGGGTTACGTCAATTCTGCCCACCTTGTTGGCTAGGCTGCATGACAACAGCCCGCTTCCTGACGACATATATTGAAGTGAAGTGCGGGTCTTAGCCAGTATTTTTCACCTACCCCTGACTAAGATGTCTGATCAGTATGTTTTGTCAGATCAAACGTTATCCTCCCCTATACTTGATGCGGCTGAAGTAGAAACGTTTTGAGGACTTCAATCATGTAGTAATCATCGAGTACCACACAGAGAAATCAAGAACATCATCAGAAATCAGTATATATGCAAATGTTGAGAAGACAAAAACATAAGCAGTTGACCAGACCAAATTCACCAATTCAAAAGAAATCAACAAACTACCTTATTTTGTCTGAGAACTGGACACTGAAGACTACTAGAACATCTATACCGACTGAAGATCTCACACACCGATGAAAACTCTGAGCATATTCTACAGGATTGCCCAATCTATAGGGAAATGAGATGCCAGACCTGGCCAAAGGGTGCGGAACTGAGACAAAAGCTGTGGGGCAGCCGCTCCGACTTGGTAAAGACTACAGACTTCATCTTGGCGACTGGCCTGCAGATATATCATGACCAAAAGATCCTGAACGCAAAGAAAAGAAAGATAACTACATGATTTGTTTCACAAGACATTTTGTTTTGTATTTGAGACAAATAAGTAAATGTTGTTATTGATTGTGTCCTACTTGCTAGAGGCGTTAAAGGAAAACGTCCAATAGCAAAACCTCACACAATGACAGCTTCATGATTACCAACACTGTCTAAGGCATAGCCAAGAGTCTATACCGCCAGGCAGTAGCGAAGCGTTAGAATAGATAGGTTATGCTGAGCTATCCCAAAAGCGTTGTAAAGAATTACAGAAGACCTCCTTTTGTATAAAATAGATTTTGAATAAATTAGAAATTGAAATTCTAATGGGCATTTTTGTTTAATCGCAAGGACATGTTAGCAAACGTGTGAAGCGGCAAAGCTGATTAGGGTCAGCCTTGCACAGCGTAAGAATCTGGTCAGTTGGTAGCTAGCAGACGGTCATTTCACAGCCAACAGTAAAAACAGGCCTTCTGGTTCACAGAGAAATTGATTTGAAACGTGACATTCTACGGCTGACTAAATAGCGAAACTTGAATGTGTCAACTACCAGTGCAACTGTAATAGCGTGTTCGGTTCGGAAAACAAAGATGGATATGCAGTTGGTTTTATGGCACGATTCTGTGAAAGTATCACTCTCAATGGTGACTTGTTATGTTTCGTACAATGAATTTGTTTTATTTCTTTGCGTGGGGAATGGATTGCTTATAAACCTTGGCACAATTTGAGTTCCGTTAATTTATTCCGCGATGGAATGTGACGTTTCAAGGGAATTTTCCGGTGAGTCAGTAAAGTAGGTCATGGTCATAAGCACGCAATATTTTTCTCCCAAATTAAGTCGGCCTTCCGTAACTAGATTTCCATGTTTAGAACAGGTGAACGATTATTCCCTAAATATTTATGACTCATCTTACCATAAAAATCATCCTCACGCTTCGCTATTGCCGCTAGATCTCACGGGAGGTAAGACCAGAGTGCATGTACCCGAGTTACCTTCAGTCGTCTCGACCATGTCTTGCTACTAATCCAAGGCAACTCGGGATAAGAGTGCGATTGATGACCAGCACATATTCTTACTCCCTATAATCCAAATATAGCGCACATCACATTATTTAGGCAAAACCGTCTGATGATGTGGCCATCAAGGGGAAATAACTGCCGCTAGGTAAACTGAATGTCAACATGGAAAAGCCTGAAGGCTCGAAAACCCAACCGCCACAGCTAAGCCTAGCAAGCACAGGAAGAAAACCACACACAACCTAACTACTAATAGCCAAATGAAAGTCACAGATACAAATAAGAAAAACATGGAAGGGACCGTATAATGGCCAACCAGATGAATTTCTAGAACAATAGAGGGGCGTTGGCTTCGTGTCCTCAGGTACCGACCTGGCTGATGTAATACCAAGATTCTAGTATTACGGTAATCGAATATTGTTGTATCCCGTTGCCTAGTAATTTAAAGCAAGTTTTGCAGTTTCAAGTTTTAAACATTTTTCTTCAACAAGAAACGTAATCAAAGGATGTTTTGTTACTTATTTTTGTAATGCAAAGTAATTATTGCAGTTTCAAGTTTTTGCTCAATTTTTCTTCTACAAATTCAGTTCAGTTAACTTCACTGCTCTCTCCATATCGAGGGTCGGCTGCAGAGGTTCTCCAGCGTACTCTATCTCTTAAGGTAATGGTGCAATCTGATAGGTTTATTTCCACTCTCCTGATGTTATCCACCCACTTATATAACATTGTCTGCCTCTTGAGCGACTGCCATCCACCTTTCCCTCTAGTGCGGTCTTAAATATATTGACAAAATAACTTAAATGTCTTTCCTTTATTTCTGTCATTAATTTTCTTTCACTTCCAGCTTTGTCAATACTTCCACATTTGTTTTCTTCTCTTCCCAAGAAATGCGACATCATCTCTATTTACCCACATTTCGAAGGCGTGAATACGCTTTTCCAACTTCTTATCCATTCTCAATGTTTCCTCGCCATAAAGTAGTGACGAGTATACATAACACTTGAACATTCTCATTTTCAAATTATGATTTATATGTTTGGACGTCAGTATGTGTCGCATGTCGAATACCATCTTGGCCATACTGTAACAGTTCCCGCCGGAGCAAGAGAGTTTAGGACATGGGTGATGTGGTTGCTGATAACAAAGGTACCTGAATGCATGTCAAGGTCACTCACCGTCTCAACAAAGGAGAACAGAGTTGGGGCAAGGAATGTGGACAGGTAGGAGCTGACCACTGGCCTTCCGATTTGGGTAGGGGGAGAATGAGTGACATCTGTGCAAAGTATTTCGTTCCAATAAGACTGAATAGAGCCATTCCCTGAGATCCATTGGTCAGCTCTGATTTTGCTTGAGTGTATATAACTCGAGACAAAGTTTAGCTGAGGAGGCTGGATGGAGAGGAGGAGGCTGGATAGAGAGATGAGAGCAAGAGAGAGAGAGAGAGAGAGAGAGAGAGAGATTGAATTTAGATAGTATGTTTAGCTGACCGTCTTAGAAAGAGAAGCGATTGATAAACTGTTGTACGAATGTTAGTGATAGAACAGGATCGCTCAAATAGGTGTGTGAGTTTTATATTAATAGATACTCTGAACGAGTGTTGTAAGCAGCACACATTGTGAACGCGAGGTATGTCCAGATCGCCCGCCTGAGGGGATTTGAGTGGGGAAGAGTATTTGATAATGTGTGTTGAGGACGCAGTTAAGGAGATGTGTGTGTGATGTAATTGCAAGACAATAGAACTGGGTTTTAGACAGTTGGGAATTCCATCAATAGCTAATGCTTAACATTTTCGCTTTAGTTAATATTTATATTAATATATATATATATATATATATATATATATATATATATATATATATACATATATATATATATATATATATATATATATATATAATATATAAATACTTAGTTAAAATGATATGTATTGTATTGTGTTTGTAATTCCACTACTCATTTTTCTGATATTAATATTATATAATAAATATACCATCTGCTGTGTGCTATATTATTAGCAGTGTGTGGTCATGATGATGTGGATGAGTGTGATAATGTTCTAAGTTAGAATAACGGCCAGGGCAAACAGTGGGGTTAGCTACAATGCCTATTCTCTTTCTGATTTCTTTTTCACAACTGCCTTCTTCCGTTATTATATCACATGAATAAAAGATACCTTATACCTTTTTAACTAGTTGATCTTTTATTTGCATCTGCATACGTGGTTTCTGAACTCATTTCCCAAGGATCGTAGTCTTTGTTTTCTTTATGTTTATGTCTAATCCAAACTCTTGACATATTGTGTATACTGTTTTCACAATCTCCTGTAATTCTTGCTCACTTTTTTCCATCAAAAACGTGTCATCAGCCAATATAAGATTACTCATTGTCAGTCCTTCAATGACAAATCATGACATTCCCGCTATCTATTTGAATATTTATACTTATTCGGTGTAGATATTACAAAGTATCCAATCAAAGGTTGTTTTATTATTTATTCTTATAATGTAAAGGGAATTTTGCAGAGTCAAGCTTTGTGTTTTTCATATTTTCCCTCAATTCAATTAAATTTTAAAAGTACAAGTTAACAATTTTATTTAGTTCATTTCATTAATTAGGTACACATTTAATTAGCTTCTATATTTTAAATTGGCGGTGGAGGAATTGGTTAGTTAATTAAAAAATAGTTAACCGCGCCCAGGGGCAATACAGCCAGACACCGGCTTTGTCGTCTTTAGTTGTAACTTCCTTCAGATTCATGCCCCTATCCTTAAATGTCCCCTTTGAGGAAGTATGTCTCAAAGTATGTATGGAATTTTATAGAAGCGTTTTAGGGGAAGGAAGACTAACGTCTGGTCATGCAAAATACACTGGCCAAGACCCTCACCTTGGCTTCCTAATAGCCCTTCCGTAAAACGGGCTGTTGTCATGTCAGCCTGGCTAACAAGGTGGGGGATCGACGTGATCCTCGTAGAAGTGAGTGACACACAGATGAAGCCAAGCATAGCATAACCGCCCAGAGGACCCTGGCCCACCTTCACACTATGCTCGGAAAGTGAGCAAAGCTACGACAACCTACCACTTAACGCCCTTTTTAGGGCGCACAAAAGAGTAATTCTGCTGATTGTGGGCACTGAACAACAACAACAGCAACAACAACAACAACAACAACAATAACAACAACAAGACAGAAGTGGTTTCTGCGGTGCTTTGTTTTACATGATGAGACTACGAACACATTCTCAACGCTCATCATCCGTATTTTAATTCCTGCATAGTAAGGTTCAGTGAGTCTATTCTTTGTTCCTTAAACAAGGTTCCGAGAGTACACAAGAAAAGTGAGAGGCAACACGTCGTGGCCACAAATACATAAGCAGTAACATACATGTCATCGGAAGATCTTAATCGGGAATAAAGAACAGTATCAATGAAAACAAAACTAAACCAGGACGCTGAAAATGGGAATATATATATATGCTACTTATCTGAGCGGTCTCTGTGGTCTAGTTCTTAGGGTACGGAAATCTTTGGGTTTAAACCGCTGTAGCATTTCTGTTTTTCTTTTGAGGGCGAAATAGTACTCTGTACACTTTACGACGATTGTCACAACACGCGACATTTATTCCTTAATGGTATACATTTTTCGTCGTCATAATATAGTTTTGGTAATTATATTTTATTAGTAACATTATCTGAACGGTTAAGAACACAGATGGCGCGAAGAGCTCTTGCATTGAGGAATTTATGGAAGTCAAAAGAATGTCACCTTCAAAATAACAATCTTCAACTCCTACGTAAAATCCGTTCTATTATATGGCTCTGAAACATGGAGGGCAATAGAGGTACTTATGGAAAAGTTACAAACTTTCGTAAATGGTTGCCTGCGCAAGATACAAGGGAGGAAATGGTACGACAAGATCATCAAACGTGGAAGTGATGGAGAAACGGGACACATACCAGTAGAGCATGAAATACGGAGGAGGCGATGGATAGACCAAACATTACGGAAAGCAGTGGATAACATTACCAGACAAGCTCTGTTCTGGAATCCACAGGGCAAGAGAAGTAGAGGAAGACCGAGATACTCGTGGATAAGGGAACTGGAATCAAATGTGAAGGCAACAAACACGACATGGACATAATTGGCTCAGATGGCTCATGGCAGCAAGACTTGTCGAGTATTTATCAAGGACCTATTGTCCACATGGGGCTGACAGGTTTTTGAATGATTTGATTGAATATCTGAACGCGCTCTATATGTCAATTGGAATAGCAAATTTGAGACCGCAGTAATTTATTCTGTATAGTTTTGCCTCTACCTGGTCCAGAAAGAGAAGCATTACACAGTAACACTGTAATCTGACAAGCATAATATAAGAGACGACTAAGGAGGGTTGAGCATGAATGCTACAGATATCTAAACCCCAAAAGGCCAAAAATATGGACAAGTCAATAAAAAGCTAAACTGCATATTAACTATCCAATACAGAGGACCGTTCTCTGTCAAAAAAGGCTAATGCCGAGGTACAGAGACAGCAGTAAGAAATCTACATCTCTGATTTAGTTGCTATCTTCTAAGGCATTGCCCAGATGTGGCTGCTGAAACGTCCAGACAATATGCAAAGGGTGCGCCCTCAGAAAGCAACGCACATTTATTTTCCCCCTAGAATAAAGATAAACAAGGAGTAAAGGGTGTCCTGCAAGCAGACTTAACCGCTGGTCAAGAATGATATGTTAGAGACTTCAGTAAACTAAGCTATGGTTTGTGAGAAGTGCTATGACCAGTTCCCTTCCTCGCTGACTTGTCCTTCCCTAACCGTAAGTCAAGTATCCATTTAAAGGTGGATCGACAGGAGCGCGACGATTGTGGTAACAGAACCCCGAACCTTTGCCGCGAAAAAACCAGTTTTTAGAAAAAAAGTGAAAAGTGAAAAATGTACCGGCAGCAACACCCATTAGTCTCCGCATAGATTCGCGTAATTGGGCTGTCTTCTGACAGACAGTGCTGCTGTAGTAGTTGTTAAAATGGTGCCTGTGTGACATGCTTTACACACAAGCAGCTGTAATTAAATCCTTGGTAGCGGAGAAAGAAATTGTGGAGAACATTCACAAACATATGTGTGTTGTGTTTGTATGTTACACAGCAATTTGAAACTCGCATGAGTAAAAGTAACAAATAGTTATACATTTTGAATAAATAATTTCAGAGACATATATGCGAGTCATTACTTTCTGTGCAACCCTACTAAATCTCCAAAGATAGAGGCTGATTAAGAACAAAAATGGACAGTAACGGAACTAGAATCTAGAAAGGAGACACGGAGCTTGAGCAGATGGCTCAGAACATGAGAACTTGGCGTATAGTTGTTGAAGACAAATGCTCTATATGGAGCTTAAGCGGTTGAGATGATAATTGTCTTTTTTAACTAGATTAGCCTAGTTGCAGATCAGTCGTTTTTCATGAGAATGATACGAAGTTCAATACCCATACGCTCTAGTTGACCCCTTTGTAAATAGGTACCTGGATTTCAAGTAAGGAGGAACAAGGCAGAAAAGAAAGGCTTAGTCCAATGAAGTCTTAAATACATTATTGACTATCCATGAGATACTTCTGTGGGATTAGTTTTGCCTTCACCCTAATGTTGCCACTGTTTCCCTTACCGGAAGTGGTAATCAAAGAAATCACGCGACATATGCATTTGTTAAACACTATCAGCTTGCTAACCCTATACAATACCCTCTATAAACGACATTTGCGACTTTGACTGCTATAGTCATACACACCCGCTTGTGTTACCCTTTACAGGGGAAGTCTCTAGCCCCAAACAAAGCACATCTTAGTGGGCATTTGCAACTGAGGTAGCTAGCCTCAAGCACAGCCCTCCTTAGTCAGCAAATACAACTGAGGTTATAGCCTCAAACAATGGGAAAAAAACAAATCAAAATTTTTTTTTAAGTTCATTAAAGACACTGAGCAGTGCATGAGCTGCAGTGGTCAGCAACCCATAGCTGACTGCTAGCATCAGGACCAGCAAACCAGAGCTGCCAAGACTCTTCTACACATCCTAGCGGTGATCCTGGATAACAGGCTGCAACAGAGCAGACTGGATAAGAAGAAGGGATCGAAAAGGGAATGCTAACCCGGTACTCCAAAAATGCTTGCTGAAATCGTATGTGTTGGACCGAAAGGTGCAAATATCGCAGTCAAGCTGCAAGCTACGACACAACGCATTCCGTTCTCTGGACTACATTCTGCTACTTAGGCCCATGCCAGGGTTTGGTAGCGGTAGATTTAGAACGAACGAAGCCAAGCCAAGCCAATCAACAGTTAAATATGGGTATGGTCAGATATCGCACCGAGACGAAAACACAAACAAAACCTACGTTACGACCAATAGGGCTTCACCAGGGACAACAAATAACAACAATACTGAATTAACAAATCAACATATAAAGAAAAAATGGTCTACATATCTGATAGTGGACCCAGTTTGTCTAAGGGACTGGTTGGGTCGAATGCTTGACTGAAAATGAAGGATAGCTGTCAAATAAGGTGGCCAGGAGAGCGTAAGGAGGGGGAATGCGCCGAATAAGCCAATGGTGGTCACATATGGAAAAGGCCAAATAGTGATCCAAGTGGGAGAACAAAAAGAAGGTGATATACGCCGCTAGGGGGTGAGATAAATATAGGAGGGGAGGGGACTGATAGAAGAGAAAAGGGGGGGGGCAAATGAAGACAAACAGTTGGGGGTAGCCTCAAACACAGCCCTCGATAGGCGCTATTTACAACGGCGGTTGTTAGTCGCAAACAATACCCTTTATAGTAGCCCTTTACAACTGCAGTTATTAACCTCACACAATACTCTGGAGAGTCTTCAAAACCAGTGTAAAGACGTTAAGTTAAGTTAAGTATATAGCAGCCCTTTACAATTGAAGTAACTAGCTTAAAACACCACACTCATCAACAGCTCTTTACAACTGACATATCTAGCCTCAAACACCACACTCATCAACAGAACTTTGCAACTGGCATATCTAGCCTGAAACACCTAACTCATCAACATACCTTTACAACTGGCATATCTAGCCTGAAACACCAAACTCATCAATATACCTTTACAACTGAAGTATCTAGCCTCAAACACCACACACAATAGCATCCCTTAACAACTGAAGTCTCTAGCCCTACAGTCGTTTTTTAAAGTGTTTTTTTCATCGCAAGACCGTTTTGATGATGTAAACTGCGCTGGTCATCAACCTCACTCTCTGGTCCCGAGCTACCTTACACCAAGGGCAAGACATACGTCAAATAGGTAACTCAGAAAGCAGGCACTGAAATCGTTTTTCGTGACATGTTAAAAGGATACGAGTGGTCCTATATTACGTCCACGGGCACACTCCTGTTAACGATAAACTGCAAGAAGCTTATTTGAGACATTATGTACGTAATAATGCAACCACTCTTTGAACGGCTAGTTCTATGGCACCAGAATCGCTCCAATAATTGCTCTAAGTGGACCAGGATCATTACATGGTCCTATCATTAACTTGTAAATATTATAAACGATTCCAATTAAGTGGTGTAAATATAGCCAGCAGAATGTAGATAGATTCAGGCCACCTATTACTAGATATTTCTTATGGTTGAACATAGTCGCTGCTAGTTCCAAATACAACCCTCTTTAGTCTAGTTTCATGACACTTTTGATAATTTACAGTTATGTTTCTTTTTCTTCTTCATCACCATCTTCTTCTTCTTCTTCTTCTTCTTCTTCTTCTTCTTCTACCTCTCCTTTTTCTTCGTAGTTAGTTCTCACACTCCCACCACCAAACCATGCAAAATGCTTTGCAAGTAGCAGGATGTAGTGGGATGTAGTAGGAAGAACGGAATGCGTTTCGCCGTAGTTTACAGCTCGACTACGATATATGCACCTTTCTATCCAACAAATCCTTCAGCAGGGATTTCTGGGTACCGGGTTAGCTTTCCCTTTTCAACTTTGGGTCGCTGACTGCTGCAGCTCATCCACTGCTCAGCAAGGCAAAGCATGTCTTCGTCTTCTTCTTCTTCGTTCATCCTCAGATCAAGGTTCCGATTTCTCTTACAAAGGACACCGTTGTTTGTAAGGCTGTTTCATCTCCATACAGCTTTTGTCTCATATCTGTCTCACGAGGCCAGTACTGTTCTCCCTTTTCCTGCGTGATCGTGCAGCTTTGCAGGATGTGTTCCACGGTCATGATATGCTCCCCCCCCCCCCCCCCCTCAAATGGGCACCTGTTATCTGTCCAAATCCTCATTTTGTTGCAAAGATGACCCTTGAGTCTGTTATGCCCAGTTCTCAGTCTGAAGATGATGACTTGCTCTTCTCTAGTCAAGTTATAGTAGGCTGTCTTCTTTTCGGAAGTCGGGGTGTTGATCAGCCCATTTTACCCTGAAGTTGGCTTTAATTATGATCTTGCCCTCGTTGTATATGATACTCAGGTCTGTTTGTGGGGATACTCCTCTACACTTTGCTAGTTTGTCTGCAGCTTCATTGCCTTCAATATTGCAGTGGGATGAGATCCACTGTATGACCAACCTTGGGTGTTCTGCTGAGAGATGTGTCAGGGAGATCACACATTGCTCGAGATCTTCATCTTTGTGTTGTTTTAGCGCTGCTAATAGTGACGCGGCATCAGTCAGGAATACTATGTTTTCTTGGTGGATATCTTTATCTTGGATCACAAGCTCAGTTGCCGCCTTCAGTGCCTCTGCTTCTGCACGGACATTATTGGAATATGTTCCCGTTGTTAATACTCGATTTTTTACTTTTCCATTCCTTTGTTTGTAATAGACCCCTCCATCTCCATTGCATGTGGCTTTGTTAGATGCGCCATCTGTATATACGTGTGTCCATGTTTCTGGTGGGTATACTCTCCTAAGATATTCTTCTGTGATAAATTTCCTTTCTGAATCTGTCTGAGTTCCCTTTTTTCCTATTCCTTCTATGGCTTCTTCCATCTCAGGGGACTTGGTTTCTTCCCCTGCTGGAGTGTTTTTTGGTCTCTGCTCGTCTCCATACTTTCGATTCGTGTGATGTTCTCCATTGCATTTATTGGTGTTGTTCTCATAGCTCCAGTGATGATACGTATACCTTGGTTTTGGGTTGTATTAATTTGTGAAAGTTATTCTTTGTTGCTGTGGACCATGCTGCTATCCCGTATTCTAGCACTGGTCTCACATAACGTGTGTACAGTTTATTTAGGGTGCCCGTGTCCGCTCCCCATGTTGAGCCTGATATCTTCCTCATTATAGCCATTCTGTTATTAGCTTTGTTGGTGGTTTTTTTTATCTGGTTTTTCCATGTCAAACTTGGGTCCATTGTTATTCCCAGATAAGTTGGACTTATGCCAAGGGGGAGTGTCTGGCCATTTACTTTCAGGATTACTTCTTGGGGCTTGGGAGATAGGGAGAAGATTGTGTACGTTGTTTTGGATTCGTTTATAGGCAAAGCATGTGATTTATAACAACAATTCTTCACATATACTGTATCTATATTTTATTTTCTCTTTGGTGGCAAACAACTGCACCTGGGGTATGAATTATCCAGGGTATTTCAAAGAATGCAAAACAAACGTCAGTGAGGTACCAGGAAACGAGAAAACAGATACACTTACAAAACGGTGATGAATGTGGAAACATGTATACATTGAAATCAGATACTTTTAGAAAATATCCAGGCTATCAGAAGAGAGCAGAATCAATGAAATGACGATTCACTCATTCTTGACCAGCAGAGATTAATCACCATTTTTTTTACAACTGATTGAACAAACAAACGCACTAACCACAACTGTCTGCTTCTTCAATGTGCTCATGTGAACTAAATAAATACACTGCTGAATGTGTTTTACAGGACTGTCCTCACTATAGCCTATTAACCGAAGATAAACTAGTCGAACGATTCAAAGATGTTTCGAGCGGAAGAGGATCTCCAGGCAACGGCCGAGTTCATCGCGGGAACTCTTCTGACGATATAAACACCATATAGATAATAAGAAGAAGAAGAGGATGATATTGTTGAAGAAGAGATGTCGATCTGTACAGATAGTGGACTCAGATGAGGTCGTTGTTGTTGCTGCCAAGATCAATTTATACAAAAATCATAGATCTGGTAAGTTCTTGTGATGTTCCGGCCTTTCAGTGATGTGTAGAGCCACGAGCAGTACCCAATCTCTCAGACATCTTATACCAATCTCTACGTACATCTGGAAGACCCCGCTCTCGCTTTCGGTTTCCATGTTGTTCAGAAAATTATTTATTGTTGTTATTTCGCATCAACTCAAGGGCTTCTTAAATGTACAAAGTTCAACTAATTTGATCTGGTTCTGTGTTCTTCAAAGGAGTTGTCAAGTTCTGCACATTTCGACATCCAAACTCGTCACGTTATGCATAGATCCATATCCAAACTCGTCACGTAATGCATAGATCCACATCCAAATTCGTCCCGTCCTATATATATCCACATCCAAACTCGTCACGTTATGCATAGATCCAGATCCAAACTCGTCACGCCCTGCATATATCCACATCCAAACTCGTCACGTTATGCATAGATCCAGATCCAAACTCGTCACGCCCTGCATATATCCACATCCAAACTCGTCATGTTATGCATACATCCAGATCCAAACTCGTCACGCCCTGCATATATCCACATCCCAACTCGTCCCGTCCTATTTACATCCACACCCCAACGCATAGATCCACACGACTTCTCATCAAGGCCTGCATACATCGACTTCTCATCTGTCCCACTCAACCATCTACATGCTAATGAGTCCTTCCTAATATATTTTTCTTCTTATTCACTGCTCGTCTGCCCCTGGGGGAAGGGGGGGATTGGAGGTTCAATTTGTATATTTTTGCAAACAGATAATTGGCTCATTGTGCAGGCCACTATTTGGTAAGAGTTGTGTTAGCTTTATAATTGTGAGATGGCGCCCTACTGGCTGCAGGTCTACATTGCTCTGGCGTTTTAGTTGATTATTGATGCCACCAGACCACGGATTTGCCCGGAATTTACACTAGTCGACGACTTACACTTGTGTTCAGGAAAATGTATCGTTGTTTTTTATTTGAACTGGTTATTTCGTTCGTTTTTGTGTGTTTTCTTCCAGCCGTTTATCCTGGCCTGGACATCGTCGATATGAATTAAGACTACGCTTAAATCTGTCTCGTATTTTCACGGTCTAGTTCACACGGCTGAACTTCAAGAGAATGGCGTCCTTCGCCTTAGCTGCAAACAGCTTCGGTTTTGGTGTGACTGTAAAATTTGGACACGACTATAATGGACTAGAACACGGCCTTAGAGAGATGCCCAACACATCACTTACACACTGATAGATGTCCCTACGACCTCTTGTGGTTATGGGAAAGGCACGAGACACAACGATATATGTCATCCCCCTTCGCTTCCTTGCGGGATAGCTGTTTACTGGAATGACCTCGGGAGTAAACCCTGTGGTAAAATCTGGATCATGTGCTATCTCCAGTCGTGTCGATAAATATCTTGCCACTGGCCAAGGGTAGTTCAGGACCAGAGAGTGAGGTTGACAAAATGCGCAGTTTCATTCTCACTTCAATTCATATCAACGCGCAATTCACCCATTTCAGCGGACACAGCAAGAGAAGAATGTCCAAACGGCTGAACAAAGAGAGTGGTCTTCATCAGATGTGATAAAGGAACATCATGCATTTTCAGCCACTAACGTCCTGCTCTTTTCGATTTTAAATTGTCAAGAATTCATTTACGTACACATCGTGTATACGGGATCTCAGAGTTTACCGTCTATCTCCGGTACGACTAGACGTCGATATGGCATCCATTGAAATCATGAAACGCTTGAAACTGTTGTGATTAGGACGCCTACTGTTTCTCGCTTTATTTCATTCGTTTCTTGTGAGGCGAGCACCTTATCTGTGAGAAATAGCGACGCCATATTAATGCCCCCAGTCAAAAAATCAGTTGGGTTAAGACAGAGGTCCATCTGCAATATGAGGTATTCAACATGTGACATCACAAAGCAAGTATACTGTTAGGCTCCAGGGGACCTGTTAGTTGGTCCATGGGAATTCATAAGGAATAGAAAAGGAAAGGGACCTGGGGGTTATAATAGATCTTACAGGTAAAGTGAGTGAGCAAGTCCAGGAAGCAGTGAAAAAAGCAAATGCAATGTTAGGTATGATAGAAATAAATATTAAACATAGGAGCAAGGACGTGATAGTCAAACTGTAAAAGGCATTAGTTAGACCTAGATTGGAGTACTGTGTACAGGTGTGGAGTCCCTATCAAAGAGGGGATATAAATATGCTGGAAAGAATACAAAAAAAAGCAACAAAGATGATAGTGGGATTCCAGAATTACAGTTATGAGGAAGGACTCAGAAAAACCGGCCTAGTGTCTAGAAGAGAGAAGAATTCGTGGTGACTTAATTCAGGTTTATAAGATGATCAAAGGAATGGATAAATTAGACTATAACAATTTTTTTAAAAATACAGTCACCCACAATAACAAGAGGGCTTAGCTACAAGTTGACTAAAGAGAGGTCCAGATTAGATATTAGGAAATATTTTTTTAGTCAGAGAGTGGTGAATGCTTGGAATGCATTGCCAGGGGAGGTAGTGGAGGCAGGGATAGTTAATGCATTTAAGAATAAATTCGATGCCCATAGCTTTTAGAGCAAGGTGATCTAAATTAAACTGGTTGTATACAGACTTTGCAGTCTTCTAAACCAGTATAAAGACGTTAAGTTAAGTTAATTAGTCAGATAATTCTAGTACCAGCATATTATCAGTTTCCAAGATTCGGAACATGTCTGTACTTTGGGGTCTTAGTTACATGTCTACCTTTAGAGACACGAACAGGCATGATAAACTCCTTATGTGTTCAGCCTTTTCATGGCAAAGGTACGTGGTTCAAACCCCAATAACGGCAGTTCTATTCAACCCAACTGTAAATGGGTACCTGACTTCCGATTAGGGAAGGAAAATGCAGCGAGGAAGGGAACTGGCCATCCCCACCTCACAGACTGAGGCTTAGTATACTGAAATATTTAATACTTCATTTCTGACCAGCGGCAAAGTCTGCTGAAGGGCCTTCTTTACCTTTTCACTCCTTAGCATCTGTTTTTGTCAGAACAGCTTCGCAGATACCATATGGTGGATTCAGTGTTACTTTCAATCCATTTCACACCAGTCGAACGCTTACAGCTGTGACTGTATTATCAGTTTGGCATTTATAAACGATAAACAGCCATAGGGGTGAACATGGCGGCTAACATGTTTGATCTCAACCGACCCTATTTTGTACTTGTCTACCAGCATAGCTAGTGTTAGCAGTTACAATACATGTGCGTCGTCGCTGATACTTTGAAGTTACATAGAGTTTACGAGCTAAATTTGTCTCACGTAGTTAACGATATTTTATTTTATTAGCTGTCCTCTGTAGCAGACTAGCGGGTGACCGAGTATTCACGAGGCATGTTCAAATGAAACCGGACCGAGTGGCTTTATTACAAAGATATAAACGTTTCATCATTTGGTGTGTCTGCAGTTGCCTCCTTGTATGTTGGTTATATTTATCTATTTCACCCCAACAGAACACATGTTTTACTGGGGATTCTTTCCGCTGCCTCCCACGTCAGCAGGCATATATTTTCGTCTTATTCTTCTTCGATTAAACAATGATTTCTTTTAGCCCAATGAGGAATACGGAGGAGATCGTATGCCTCAGGTCCTCGCCCCCTCCCCCACAGCTTCTCGTCTCTCCTCTAGGCCAGACCGCCCCACCCAATAATGTATAATGAAAGCAGGTATCGAAACCATTCGGTTCAAGTCACTTTCCTTATACATTGTAACCCTTACAGATTGCTATCTTGTTTGAGGTCACTGCTTCATGGTAGGAACGTTAAAAAGAAATTGATTCTATAATTACGTCTAGACTTAGACAAACCTATATTACACATCTGTCTAGACTGAGCCAATCCTATATTACATATCTGTCTAGACTGAGCCAATCCTATATTACACATCTTTCTAGACAAAATAAAATATATATTGCACATCTTTCTAGACCATACTAAACGTATATTACATCTGTCTAGACCAAACCAAACCTATATTACACCTATCTAGACCAAATTAAACCTATATTACACACCTGTCTAGACCAAAACAAACCTATATTACATACCAGTCTAGACCAAACCAAACCTGCATTACACACCTGTCCTGACCAAATCAAACCTATATTACACACCTGTCTAGACCAAACCAAACCTGTATTACTCATCTGTCTAGACCAAACCAAACCTATATTACACACCAGTCTTCGTCAAACAAAACTTATATTATACACCTGTCTAGGTCAAACCAAATCCAATATTTACTGATCGCCCTGTTCAGATTGCAACACAAGCATCCGTGCAGCAGGTGGTGTAAATTATTCGAGCTGACAGACAAGTAACGATAGACAGTGTAACAACTGAACAATGGTGTTTGCATGGTTTAGTCTTCATCATATTGCATGATTCCACCGGAGACACTTCGCGAATGATGAAGAGCTTTGAATACAAAGCGCTGCTGTGACGGATACAGCAGACTTCATATTTCCATGCTGCACCTTTTGGTGAATTGGTAAAGCGATAAGATAAGTGAATCAATGTTGGAGAAGTTTAGTTTGAGAAATACGGGACAATCTAAGTGCAATAAACAATTATTTTCAAGTTGGTATCTTATTTATTAAAAGAAAATAGCTTTGACCTACTTACTGACTTGGCCTAATAGAAGAATTTGGGTCGTTTTGTGAAAACAAAATAGAACAAACAAGAACATCTTGGAACAATTATTGGCGCAAACAGCACGGATGAACTAAATAACAGACAGCTAAGATGTTTGGGTCATTGAATTCTGAATTACCACCTGACCATTTGACTTATATCTTGCTACTGGCCAAGGTGGCTTGAGACCAGAGATTGACGTTGATAACCAGCGCAGCTTCTTTCTCACTTTAACCCAAATACAGCGCAAGTTACATCATCAAGACAAATCCGTCTGATGATGTTGCCATAACATTTTTGTTCTTAAACAATACTGGAAACAATAAACAATACTGGAAACAAAAGTGAAGGTAATAGGTGGCAGAGGTTGTTGTTGTTGTTGTTTTGCGAATGCCCACAATGAGTAGGTTACTCTTTTGAAAAGGACGTTAAGTTGCGGGTTGCAGTAGCTTTCCTCACATCTCGAGTTTTCTGATGAAGGTGGACCGGGGCCGTTCAGGCAGTTGTGCAATGCTTTGCTTCATCTGCGTGTCACTCACTAATACAGGGATCACGTCGAACCTCATCTTGTTAGCCAGACTGTTGTCCTCGACAACAGCCCGTTTCCAAGACGACCAACGAGGACAGGTCAGGTGAGCATCTGTGCCAGTATATTTCTCCCGAACCTGGCTAACATTGTCTGATCAGTGTGTTTTACCTGACCAGACGTTAGCCTCATCGTCACATGGGACAGATGTAAACAGAGCTATACGTGGAAGGAAAACATCAACAGATTAACGGGGACAAGCCTGGAAGGTTGTATAATGCGTGCAAGAGACAGATGACATTATAGCCTCCATGCAGCCAACTTTCGATGTGAAGGTGGCAATTGGACTGAGCTGAATATGAACTATTGCCAATAGCGATTTCTTAGAGGCACCGTTATTTAGTCTGTAATCTGTATACGGTGTTGAGGGAATGAAAGGAAGACAAAGAGCAATCAAGGGGGAGACGAAGGGGAAAACAAGGGAAGGGGTGAAGGGGAAGAAAAGGGGATGGCATGAGAAGACATGTGGAAGATATGAGAAAGATTAGAGAGAAACAAAAAACATTAGGGTCAGACAATAGAAAGACAAGGGGAAGACAAGAGGCAGAAAGGAGAAGACAAGACGGAGATATACGGGATACATAGGGAAGCAAAGAGAACGACACGGAAAGACAAGTGGAAGACAAGTGGAAAATATGGGGTTAATAATGGAGAGAAAAAAAGGAAAACAAGTGGCAGACAACAGAAAGACAAGGGAATGGCATTGGAAAACAAAGAGGAGACAATGAGAAGACAATGGGTAAACAAGAGAGCGAGAAAATAGGAAGATAAGTGGACAAATGGAGGACAGAAGGAAGACTAGGGGAAGACAAGAGTAAAACAACATGAAGACATGGGGACGCAAAAGGCATGACATGGGAAGACAAATGGAAAACAAAGGGAATACAAAAGGTGGACAAGAGGAAAACATGGGGAAGCTGATGGGATGGCATGGGAAGACACGTAGAAGACTAGAGAAAGACAATAGAAATAAAAAGACAAAGGGGAGACAGGTTGAAGACCATGGATAGATAATAGGAAGACAAGGGGAAGACAAATGGAAGTCAAGAGTGTGAGAAAAAGTAGACAAGAGGAAAACTACGAGAAGGCAGCAGGACGACAACGGCAAGATAAGGGTAAGGCAAGGGGAAGACAAAAGGCAGACAAAGGGGAGACTATGCACAAAGGAAGCAGATCTTCGTCTAGATGTAGTAGCATCCATGCTACCATAGCGTGTAGTAAAGGGCTTACTTTGTTTGTCTTATTGTTTACAGCTATGGTGTAAGGGTGGTGTGTGTAATTTATTTTGGGGGGGGGGTGAGGATGGCGGGGTTTTTCATTTATAGTCTTCCTTAGTCCCCCCTTACGACATGACTGGCTGGTCACAATTGTTTGCTTATCTTTCGAATCCTTGTAAGACGCAAGCAGGATGATCAAATATGATATGATATGATCAGGATGATAGAAAATAAAGTGGAGGTGGGGGGTGGGGGGTACAGGATGTCAGAAGAGTGAGATCAAAGTTGATTGGAAGAACCGACACAAGTACTTAAAGGATGCCAAAGAGAGAAGTTCATGATTATTTTAACACAATAGTATGCCCACGAGTAGTGGAGAGTGGGTGAATAAGACAAGGAAGATGAACAGCCGTGTTGAAGGCTGGGAGCGGAGGCCAGGATAACCGGAGTCATCATAGAATATGTGTCCTGTTGTAGGTACACTACAGTCGGGAAATGAGGTTGTTAGAGACTTCACTAAAAGATTGTCCCATATTAGTTACACTACAGTCGGGAAATGAGGTTGTTAGAGACTTCAATAAAGGCTTGTCCCATATTAGTTACACTACAGTCGGGAAATGAGGTTGTTAGAGACTTCAATAAAGGCTTGTCCCATATTAGTTACACTACAGTCGGGAAATGAGGTTGTTAGAGACTTCAATAAAGGCTTGTCCCATATTAGTTACACTACAGTCTGGAAATGAGGTTGTTAGAGACTTCAATAAAGGCTTGTCCCATATTAGTTACACTACAGTCGGGAAATGAGGTTGTTAGAGACTTCAATAAAGGCTTGTCCCATATTAGTTACACTACAGTCTGGAAATGAGGTTGTTAGAGACTTCAATAAAGGCTTGTCCCATATTAGTTACACTACAGTCGGGAAATGAGGTTGTTAGAGACTTCCATAAAGGCTTGTCCCATATTAGTTACACTACAGTCGGGAAATGAGGTTGTTAGAGACTTCAATAAAGGCTTGTCCCATATTAGTTACACTAGTGGTTAGCGCCCTGGCTTCGCATCTTGAGGCAGTAATGTTTTTTTCAGAACGCAATGGCTCCCGAGGCGACCCAACCTTAAATGGGTACTGGTTCAGTCCGGGAAGTATAAGCGGCGAGGGAGAGGAGATGGCTTCCGCCCTTATATAGCCGAGCCTTTGAAATGTGAGATCGCTAACACCTCACACCCCTACGGCAGTAATGCTATGCGTTACTTTACTTAACTTTGCAGTCGGGAAATTAGGTTGTTAGAGATTTCAATAAATGCTTGTCCTATAGTAGGAACACTACTGTCGGGGATTGATGTTGTTAGAGACTTCAATAAATGCTTGTCCTATAGTAGGAACACTACTGTCGGGGATTGATGTTGTTAGAGACTTCAATTAAGGCTTGTCCTATAGTAGGAACACTACTGTCGGGGATTGATGTTGTTAGAGATCAGTATACACAGTTGCATGAGGTAGTTTAAGCAGTTCCTTTCTTCGCTGCCAATTATTTCTGTAGTAAAAGCAAAGTAACGCAACCCATAGCATTACTGTCGTACGAAGGATGAATAACATGAATAATGTATTTTGGTGCAGGCTTCTTCCATCACAGAAAGAACCCACACAGTGCTTTGCCATAGTGGTGGCCTTAAGTTACGGACCAATCCTGATGACAGAGTGGTGGCCTTAAGTTACGGACCAATACTGGTCACACAGTGGTGGCCTTAAGTTACGGACCAATACTGGTCACATAGTGGGTGTCTTAAGTTACGGACCAATACTGGTCACATAGTGGTGGCCTTAAGTTACGGACCAATACTGGTCACAGAGTGGTGGCCTTAAGCTACGGACCAATAGTGGTCACAGAGTGGTGGCCTTAAGTTACGGACCAATACTGGTCCCATAGTGGTTGTCTTAAGTTACGGACCAATACTGGTCACATAGAGGATGCCTTAAGTTACGGACCAATACTGGTCACATAGTGGTGGCCTTAAGTTACGGACCAATACTGGTCACAGATGCAGCAGAATAAATTAGCTGACAGCATTCTGCAACTTATGGCTGACTGCTTATATCAAGCTGACCAAGACCCTATTCCGTCTGCTAGCGGCGGTCCTGGAAGCAGGCTGTACTCGTGTAGTCTGGCTAAGAGAATAATTGTATCGATTGGGGGAAGGAGAACCAGGTAATTAAACTGGCGAGCCAGATGTGTCGGTTCGAATAACGGATGTGTCGGTTCGAATCCCGGATGTGTCGGGCCGAAAGCCGCAGATGTAAACTTCGACACAACGTCCATTTTAGGACAAAGACTGAAGAAAATGTATAGGGAGTGATACGATACAAAAATGTATAGGGAGTGATTCGATACAAAAATGTATAGGGAGTGATACGATACAAAAATGTATAGGGAGTGATACGATACAAAAATGTAAAGGGAGTGATACGATACAAAAATGTAAAGGGAGTGATACGATACAAAAATGTATAGGGAGTGATACGATACAAAAATGTATAGGGAGTGATACGATACAAAAATGTATAGGGAGTGATACGATACAAAAATGTATAGGGAGTGATACGATACAAAAATGTATAGGGAGTGATACGATACAAAAGGACCACGTACGATCATGATGTTGTTAAGGTGATGACCTCCCACACTATTAGCCTTGGCACTTAAAATAGAACATCTCTTACCTGGGCAGAAGCGGTATTTAGGTTGCACGAATCAACACTCCCAAAGCTTCGCCATGATGTGGACGTCATCTCCATAGGCTGATGTTGGCACAGTGGGGACTGCTGCTGTTGAAAGTGCCCTTGTTGCATTTGGTGTCGAATGAAACTGTTGTGAGCAGACTGCGACGGACAGGTCGTGAGAGAAGAACGCTGAGGAAAGCTCTGAGTTAGCATTGGTTGCTGGCGGTGAGAGGTTGAGTTTGAATGAAGGCTGGATAATGACATGACAGATGGATTGCTAGGGTTTACTCCTATGCCTGATCGTGAATATCCTATAGAGAGATCCATTTCTAGCTGCTTTTGTTGCTTGTAGGCTAGTTCCGAGGAACTGTGAAATGCTGGGTAAATGTCTGATCTGCCCCTTTGTTTGTCCACATCCTCGGCTAAGGTTCTGTTTGCTATATTTACATCATTGAAGATTTCCTTAGCAGTGGATGAATGCGTGGGTGTGACAGGGGACGGCCCTCTCCACGACACTGGCGGATTCGATGCTAGAAAATCTACTCCAATCGGAGACTGTTCGTCTGTCCACACTATGGGACCAATATGTCCTGGAAACCGGGATGGCAGATCATCGGCTGGCTTGTGGTAGCTGTTACTCAATGCAGATTGGGTTAATAGTGTCATATGGGGCTCAAGCATATTGTTAGATTTGTACCTTTGTCGATGCTGTGTGACAGATGACATACTTGGACGTGTATGCTCTTTGAAGAAGCCGGGATCTTTCAAAGGTACGGGACGTGCTGGCTCTTTGGGTTGCAACCTGTGCTTGTTTGTAATGAAACCTCCAGGGCGAGATCTATCGTTGCTAAATCCGTTCAGTAAAGAGTTTGTTTTTTCTCGATCTGTTCTGAAGTCGTGAAAGAAAGTAGGCGACACATCCGCACCCACAATGTGCTTCTGTGTGCTACTGGGATACTGTTGAGCTGGGTCTAGTCTGGAATACAGCATGGGGTCCTCATGGGTACCATCAGAGACGGATGATTGACGAAGATGACATGGTTGATTAGGAAAATGTGAATTACTAATCTCAGAATTAACTGGCAAACCTTCGCTGGTTAAATCAACAATTTGATTATTTAAGGGCAAAGTATGGGCATCACATGTGCTCTTATTTTCTTCGTCCTCATTTAAATAGCTAGATTTGCCATTTGTTGCCCGCGTGTTCAGTAAAGGTTGTACTGGGTGTTGTAGTTGTAACTGCAGCTGCTGTCGCTGCGTGGGGACCTGTTTCTCCAAATTTGGCGGTGTTCTAGAATGTCGACTTGGTCCAGGAAAGATGAGCCTGTTGGACATGGGACTGAGCGATTGAAAGAGTTGTTGACCTTTCTCTACTTGATCGGATGATCTTGGGCCCGAGTCAACAACTAACTTAGCCCCAGTTGAACTTAAATCGGAGTCGTCCAGCGATTTCGCGTGGGATCTCACGTGTATCGACTGTCTCGCTGACAAATCAGATGTTAATTTATCATTGGGCTCTACTCCCTCACACATTTGTGATGGTCTATCTGAGTTCTTCGAGTCTACAAAGGTAACACCATCTCCAAGTGGTCGGGAGTTTGAGCTCCTGTAATTTAACTTGGGACCAGTAAAGGCTCCTGCACGCAACGTCATGGTACCAGTACCTGTATGGCTTACAGGTACTCTAGATAGGGGACCATGAGCTGAACTTTGTATTTCAGATAATGGAACTATGAGATTTCCTGCTGTCTGGAAAGGTCTTTGGCTGTGAGCTTTTTTGGGGGCTTCAGATTTAGGAATCTCCTTCCCCGCGTATGGGGGTTCGTGAACGGCTACATTTCTCCGACAATATGGTCCCTGCGCATACAATGTGTTCCGTGGGGACTGGTACGCTTTATCCAAGGGCAACGACATAGGCGGTGTTTGATGTGCAGCTGCTGGGGTCAATTGGGAATCTGTGAGTGACTGTGATTTAGGGAATGTATTTGTCGAAGAATCGTACTTTTTCCCGATTTCTGATTTAGGGTTCTGACGATCTGCGTTTTGGTTATCTCTAGATGTGTCCTTTATTTCTATAACCGTGGCAGAATTATCCACCCCAGAATCAGCCTTTCCATGCAATTTAGCAAAATAGCTCCCAGACCCAACACTACTGCCAGTATCCATAATTTCAGTCTTACATTCCATATTTGCTTTGGGAGAATCTTGAAATGTAAGATCTGTAGCTAAAATACCTTCGTTATCGTCTCGGTGTTCTGTTTTTATGTGAGTTGGCGTGAGCGGTATCGCTGGTTGAAGCTTAGCTATTATCACACTATCAACTGATTTCGTATCACGGGATGGTTGAGTGAAGTCTAAGGAAGAGTCTTTCTGCACGAAAGGCACGGATGCCGACTTCGCCACAGAAGAAGTGGACATTACGAAATCAGTTGCTGACGTGGTAGAGCTAAATGGTTTTGATGTCGGAGATGACCGCATTGAGAAAGAATGTGTGGCCGACAAGGCAGTTGTCGCGCATGTTTTCGAGTTGAAAATGTTTGATTTTGATGAATGTTCATAGTCTCTTGATTTTGAATTCATCTGCCCTACTCTGTCTAAGTCTCGCTTAGCTTTCTTCATCTCCATTATTCTTAGCATTTCTGCTTTTCTCTTGCGCATTATCGCCACTTGCATCTGTTCCTGTGCTTTGCGTTCTGCTAGTTTTTCTAAAGCCTTGAACTCGATTAGATGTTTCTGGAATTCTTGATCAAGTTCGGCATCTGTCATCGACTTTGCTGTCTGGTAGGAAGGGGCCAAGGATATTGGCATGTCGAGCAGTTCAGAAGTCAGACTAGCAGCTGCGTTACTGCTACTAGTTTCAGATAGACTGTCCGCCGAAGCATCCCCATCAGGGCCTGCCAACCGACTACTTAAATCCCTGTCCCTCTCTGTTTCCAGTTCGGCAGAAATTGATAGACCTATTGACACATTTTCGTCAATTTCTGATTTCTCAGGAGCCTTCTTGCTACAAATATGGCGTTGATGCGATGAGCTGTCCACTCGGTTATCAGAACCCGATGACTTTGTCAAACCGCAAGTTTTTATACAAAGGTCAAGTGTGTCTGTATGCAGAGGGTAGCATCGTTCAACCTTGAACTCTGACCCTAGTGAAGGCATCGATGTGATATGATGTGTTTTACTTATTATCGTATTCTCTGGTATTCCTGACGGAACAGAATCTGTTTAGAAGAAAGAATGAAACACATTAGTATGGTGTGTTTAGACTATAAGATCAGTCAGGTTATGAATGCTTGAGATCGATATCCTCAAACATAGACTGCGCGGGCATAATGACAAAAATCAATCCTGATCAGCAAATCGGCTTACATCACAATGCAATGAGAAACGAGATAATAAATATTTGTGAAAAGGTTTTTCAACTGCTATCAAACAAACTCAAACTCTGTATATATACGTATATATATATATATATATATATATATATATATATATATATATATATATATATATATATATATACGTATATATATATATGTATATATACATGTATGTATATATATATATATATATATATGTGCGTGTGCATGTGCGTGTGTGTGTGTGTGTGTGTGTGTGTGTGTGTGTATACAATAAATGAAAATGGTAATTTTGACAACCAAATACGTGATTGACATGTGGGAATAATGTAAAATGGAAAACAATTTCAAAAGGAGAATATTATATACATATGAATATTACAACGTATATTAAGACACGAGAAGAAATAATAAAGTGAGTGGTAAATACATGAGAATTATGTAGAACATGTAATACGACAAGTGAATAATTCCAATACATGAAGGATAATTACCTGAGAATTTTGTAGAAAATACATTACGACACGAGAAAAATTCCAAGCGGTGAGTAACAATTACAGGAGCGTAAAGTAAAATATTTATTAATTCACGTGAAGAATTCCATAAGGTGAGTAATAAATATATAAGACATGAATTGTAGTACATTAAAATTGTCGACTATCAATTTCATGCAACAATCCTAGAGTATTCATTAGAATGAAAAGTATTTAATATTTCAAAAATATCTACCGGATCAATTTTCACCACTCTAAATGCATCCATCATGCCGGTAAAAACTACTTTCTGATTGGTCGCACAGCAATAACAGTTGAAGGTTAAAGGGTTTTCTTTGACAAACATATTTATACAATGTTTTATACATGACTTAGCCACATCTTTAGTCGGTCCTCTTGTACCTTGGAGTGCAGATGTCTTTTAATTTTCTTGTGGATTTAGATTCTGCTGGATGGGACGATCTCTAACTAAACCTTCTTTAGCAGCCTTGTACAACATGCTGGAAGGTTACAGTGCTAGTATTCTATCCACCGGGTTGACTGGCAAAAGAAGGTGAAAGGTTACCACAACCAGATTCAAGTGTGACTAACGAAGAGTCCAAAAGGTCTATTTGGGCCATATAGATGGACATGCTGGTCAGGCAAGAAATGATGCGTATTAACAATTGAACAGAAGAGAGCAGGTGGTTGTCTTCAGACTCCGCACAGTCCACAACAGCCTGAAGTACCATCTATTCAATAGAAAAACTGAAAATAAGTACAACTGACATATGGTACTGGGAAAATGACTCCCAAACATCTGCAGCAAAATTGCCCGACATACGAGGACCAGAGAAAGCACATGTGGCCATCATCAGTGCCACCACTAGATAAGCAATACTGCAGTGTCGACATCCTCAGGATGACCGCTGCTTCTTTTGAACAAATTCAAGTCGACATCTGACAGTGCACGAGGAAGAAGAAGAAAACGAGAAGAAGAAGAAGAAGAGAAGAAGAAGATGAAGAGAAGACGAGAAGACGAAGAAGAAGACGAAAAGAAGAAGAAGAACAGAAGAAGAAGAGCAGAAGAAGAAGAAGAGAAGAAGAAGAAGAGAATAAGAACAAGAAGAAGAGAATAAAAACAATGAGAAGGGAAGAAGAAGAAGAGAAGAAGATAAGCAGAAGAAGGAGAAGAAGAGAATAATAATTTTAAGAAGAAGAGAGGAAGAGAAGAAGAAGAGAAGAAGAGAATAAGAAAAAGAAGAAGAAGAAGAAGAGAAGAAGAAGAAGAGAAGAACAACAAGAAGAAGAGAATAAGAAGAAGACGAAAAAGAGAAAAAGAGAAGAAGAGAAGGAGAAGAAGAAGAAGAGGGAAAGAAGAAGAAACAGAAACGAAGAAGAATAAGAAGAGGTGAAGAAGACGAAAAGAAAAGAAAAGAAGAAGAAGAAGAAGAAGAAGAAGAAGAAGAAGAAGAAGAAGAAGAAGAAGAAGAAAAAGAAGTAACCCAAGTAACGCACATGCGTAGTTATCATTGATCGTATCCAACATCGAAGGATATCAGATTCCAGAATGAAGATATACGGATTACACAGTCTTGATATCGGTGACAAAAAAGTGGCATGAAGAAGCTAACTGATTCAACAAACAAACAAAAAACAGCGAGGCACAGAATCTATTTGTTTTTAACACGAACAAAACTAAAATTATGACAAGAGACAAAGTAGTAAATAAATCAATAATTACAATCGATAATGTGGAAATAGAAAATGTAAAAGAAATTAAATATTTAGGATCCACAATAAAAATCATACTCTGGGACTGTTAAGTATAAATAAAACGAAGAATTGTAATCGCCACACAACAAACTAGAGCAAATAAAAACGAAGATCCAACATGTGTTTTACTTGTAGCCACATATCGATTTGAGAGATGAACATTAATTAATACCATTGCAAAAATGATTTGTCTCGAAATTGTTGTTGTTGTTTTGTTTTTTTGCCTTCGCCTTATTTTCTCTGTTCCCCAAGACGGCGAGTTGCACTTTCTTTTTAGTTTGCGCCTGTCCGTCCAGTTGCTTTTGAATCAAAAGCAGAGAGTGAGGTTGACAAAATGTGCAGTCTTCCTCACTTAAATCCAAATCACCACGCAGGTCACCCATTTCAGCGACACAACAAGAGAAACGACTGTCCACACGGCTGAAGAAAGTGAGTGGTCTTCATCACTTGTGATGGACGAACATCAGTAGTAGTAGTTGTAGTAGTAGTAACAGTAGTAACATTGCATAGTAGTAATAGTAAATGTTATTTTAGTCGCAGTGGTACTATTAATTGCAGTGGTAGTAGTAGTTGTAATAGTAGTAGTTGTAGTAGTAGTAGTGTAATAGTAGTAGTTGTAATAGTAGTAGTTGTAATAGTAGTAGTGTAATAGTAGTAGTTGTAATAGTAGTAGTTGTAATAGTAGTAGTTGTAATAGTAGTAGTTGTAATAGTAGTAGTTGTAATAGTAGTAGTTGTAATAGTGTAATAGTAGTAGTTGTAATAGTAGTAGTTGTAATAGTAGTAGTGTAATAATAGTAGTTGTAATAGTAGTAGTTGTAATAGTAGTAGTTGTAATAGTAGTAGTTGTAATAGTGTAATAGTAGTAGTTGTAATAGTAGTAATTGTAATAGTAGTAGTGTAATAATAGTAGTTGTAATAGTAGTAGTTGTAATAGTGTAATAGTAGTAGTTGTAATAGTAGTAGTTGTAATAGTAGTAGTTGTAATAGTAGTAGTTGTAATAGTAGTAGTTGTAATAGTGTAATAGTAGTAGTTGTAATAGTGTAATAGTAGTAGTTGTAATAGTGTAATAGTAGTAGTTGTAATAGTAGTAGTTGTAATAGTAGTAGTTGTAATTGTAGTAGTTGTAATAGTAGTAGTTGTAATAGTAGTAGTTGTAATAGTGTAATAGTAGTAGTTGTAATAGTAGTAGTTGTAATAGTAGTAGTTGTAATAGTAGTAGTGTAATAATAGTAGTTGTAATAGTGTAATAGTAGTAGTGTAATAATAGTAGTTGTAATAGTAGTAGTTGTAATAGTAGTAGTTGTAATAGTGTAATAGTAGTAGTTGTAATAATAGTAGTTGTAATTGTAGTAGTTGTAATAGTAGTAGTTGTAATAGTAGTAGTTGTAATAGTGTAATAGTAGTAATTGTAATAGTGTAATAGTAGTAGTTGTAATAGTAGTAGTTGTAATAGTAGTAGTTGTAATAGTGTAATAGTAGTAATTGTAATAGTAGTAGTGTAATAATAGTAGTTGTAATAGTAGTAGTTGTAATAGTAGTAGTTGGCTGCAAAGAAGACTAATGATACAGTCATTGGAGAGGCTCAAGCACAAAGACAATTAATGGCAAGGATCAGACAAAGGTAGCCATCCTGTTTCAGGCATGTTATGAGAAGAGGCGACTTGGAGCACGTCGTGACAACAGGAAGGGAGACAGGAAAGAAAGACAGAGGAAAGCCGAGAGAGACGATGATGGACAGCCTGAGAATGGCACTGGTGATAATCGTCAACAGAGTTGGTAAATGACTACACATGATAGAAGTGGATAGATGTCCATGATTGGCAAAGCGAGCCGGCAGGGCAACTGATGATGATGTGTAGCAGTAATAAAAAGCAGTCATTATCATTGTCCTCGTTGTTATAGTTGTGACAGTAGCACGTCTAGGTTAATTTGTAGTTGTGACAATAACTGAGGAAGGCATATACTAGAAGGTTAGTTAATTAGTTTTCTTTCCACTTGTGCTGTTAAGTCGTCTATTCTGCGTCAAGTGCGTTGCGTCGGTCAATGTGAGCCCTTGTTGCTACACAATACTCTAATGGCATCTACATCGCGGTCATCCCCTTGCCCTGTAGCCAGATCTACCAGCATTGTAAGCCATCAGTGGAAGTTGATGAGGGTGCATTCTCATGAGATGACCAAACCAACTTATTTTCTGCCTGGAAATTGTATTCGACACAAAACGTAGTGCCGACCATACTTCGAATGTTGTTGTTCCGTATTCTGTCTCTTCTGGTAACACCGATGACTTTCCTCAAACACGTCATTTCACAAGTAGAAATTCTGCTCTCGTGCGCCCTTGACAGAGACCATGTTTGGCTCTGGTAGCACAGAATCGACATAAATAAACTGTTTATCATCTGTTCCTTTCTTGTCAAACTAACGATCGGGTGTCTAAGCAATGGGCACAGCTGATAAGTCACCGCATATGCTTTCTGACACCTAGTCTCAATTTCCCTGTCGATCCTACCATCTGCTGGATAAATACTGCCCAAATAACTGAACTCATGGACCTGTTGAAGAGCAATATCATTTACACTTATCTTGAGTGGCCGAGGTGTTCTACTGATCATCATAGTTTATGTTTTGTTCTCGCCAATTCGCATATTGTAATTAGCATCCAAAAAAAGTACTAGACGGTACAATATTAAAAGAGCCTGACCGATTGGCTTGGACGGCAACTTAACTGTGAATGAAGACATGCAAACAAGATCTCATTAAGATATAATTTTTTTTCTATCGGTGGTGCAATAACAAAAAACAAGTTAATATTTGTGTGGCGACTGCACAAAGAACAATTTGTTTTTCACAGCCATTTAAATCTTTCAAGTCTATCATACCAAAGAGAATATACATTGTAGCCATAGTTAAAGAAACAGTTTTGAAGTATTCGTAGCAGTAATAGTTGTAGGAATAGTAGAAGCAGTAATACTAATAGTAGTAGTAGTAGTAGTAGTAGTAGTAGTAGTAGTCGTAGTAGTAGTAGTCGTAGTAGTAGTAGTAGTCGTAGTAGTAGTAGTAGTAGTAGTCGTAGTAGTAGTAGTCGTAGTAGTAGTAGTAGTAGTAGTAGTAGTAGTAGTAGTAGTGGTGGACTAGTAGTTGTAGTCATAGTTGTAGTTGTGGTGGTGGTGGTAGTAGTAGAAGTAGTTAGTAGTAGTAGTAGTAGTAGTAATAGCAATAGTACGAGAAGCAGAAATGGTATGATCATTAATTTTAGCAGTGAAAGTAGTAATAACAGTAGTTGTAGTAGTAGCAGCAGTATCAGCAGTAAAGGTATTTGTTGTAATATTATTATCAATAGTAGTAGTAGTAGGGGTAGTAGTGGTAGTAGTAGTAGACCTGAATGTAGTAGTGGACTAGTAGTTGTAGTGAAAGTAGTAGTAACAGTAGTTGTAGTAGTGGCAGCAGTATCAGCTGTAAAGGTACTTGTTGTAATAGTAGTAGTAGTAGTTGCAATAGTAGCAGTAGTAGTAATAGTAGCAATAATAGTAGCTCTAGTAGTAATGGTAGTGGTAGTAGCAGCAAAATATGATGTTGAAGTCGTAGGTCTTCACAAACACATTCCCCACCTAATTCTTCCGTCAACGCTAATCCATGAATGGTTGCCTTCCCTCCCGTCTTGACCTCACTAACAAGCTGGGATAGCATCACACTTCCTGCCTGGGAGGTTGACGTGCCTAGCTTGTGCTGAACCTGAGGTAGCACCATCTGAACGGGAGGGTTACCTTTCGTCCGACTGCCTGTCGTCGACAACGACTCTGTTAAATAGAATTGATAGTAAAAAAATGGAATGCTTATTGAAGAGAATTAATAAGGTTTGTATCAAACGGAACTGCTAACATTGATCTATGTGAAAACTCAGGCGGAGTGTTTATTTCAGCAGACGGGGAAGGATAGGACTACACTGACATACATATCAGTTATAGCCTTGTAGTAATATTAATAATTATAGCAGTATTGGTAGTAATAAGGAATACCTATAATGGGAGTAGTAGTAATGACGTAAGATGTTGTTGTTGTAGATGTATTGAATTTAGCAATAGGAAAAGTAATAGTAGTAGTAATAGTAGCAGTAGTAGTAGTAGTAGTAGTAGTAGTAGTAGTAGTAAGAGTAATAGTATTAGTGGTAGTAATAGTGATAGTAATGGTAGTAGTACTTGTAGTTGTAATAGTAGTAGCAGTGGTGGTAGAATTAGTAGCAATAGTAGTAGTCGTAGCAGTAGTAATAGCAGTAGCAGAAGATGTAGCAGTAGTAGTAATACTTTTTGTACTAGTGGAAGTTGTAGTATTATTATGCTTTTTAGTGGTAGTTGATGTTGTAGCTATAGTAGTTCTAATAGCTGTAGTTGTAACAGTAGTAGTAGTAGTAGTAGTAGTAGTAGTAGTAGTAGTAGTGGTAGTATTAGTTGTAGTATTCGCAATCATTGCAGTAGTAGTGGTAGCACTAGTAGAGTAGTATTTTAGTCGTTGTATTAGTAACAGCAACACCAGCAACATCACAGAACCAGCAGTCGTAGTAGTAGTAGTAATGGTAGTAGTAGCAGAAGTAACAGTAGTAGTAGTAGTAGTAGTAGTAGTAGTAGTAGTAGTAGTAATAGTAGGAGTAGTAGTAGTAGTAGCAAAAGTAGTAGTAGCAGTAGTACTAATAGCAGTGGTAGTAGTAACAATAGTAGTTGTAATGGTAGTAGTAGTAGCACTAGTAGTAATGAACACAGCAAGGTCCCCTGATAATTTGGAGTAAAGTTGGACCGCACGCTGGCCTATGCCGTAGAGACAAAAAATACACGCGAGACATAGTATCATATGAAAACTGACTGGCACATCATGGGGAGCAAAGCCAGATGTCATTAGATCATCAGAACTCGCTCTGTGTTTCTTTGTAGCTTAATACACCGCACCAGTCTGCACATGTTAAGCATATAGATACAAAAATAAATGAGACAGGCCGTATAGTTACTGGATGCCTAAAACCTACACCAACTGAAAAATATACCCCATAATCGGCATAGCGTCACCAGAGATACGAAGAATTATCGCGTCAAAGATAGAAAGAGAGCAACAGGTAAATGACCAAAGACACTCTTATGTTCGGACATCACGTGCAGCGCATAAAACGAAGTTTTTTACAGTTAACCCAGTCCCTGCAGATTAGTTCAGGAAAATGACGCAGTTGACACAGGTCCACTTGATCGAGTTACGGGAGGAACCTGCGCCTGGACATCTCCTGCCCTACGCAACATGGAAGTCACTTAATACACTTCGAACTGCTGTATCATGATGCAGGAAAAACCAGAAAAGATAAGGAAAAAGGGATGATGAAACATGTGAATGAGTAACACAAGACCAGGACCCTCTGATGATCTGCCCAAACCTCCCGGAGACTTGTAGCATGGATGACCTTCTGAGTGTCAGTGAAAGGGCAATCTATGTTGCTGAATACTGGATGAATGATTTGTGACGTAGTTCCTAGGACACGGAAAGTAAGTAAGTAGTAGTAAAAGTAGTAGTAGTAACAGTAGTAGTAGTAATAATAGCAGTAGATGTAGTAGTAGAACTAATGTTATATTGTTAAATCAATCTTAAAAAAGAGAGATTTGCTGTGCCAGCGTTCAAGTAGTTTACAAAAAAGTTGAATTAATAGATACTGTTAGCTCATTAAGAGCTCAAGGTGTACGCAATTTTACACCAATTTTTTTCAGTTTTTCATGTATAAAGTATCAACATGTAATTCCACCTCTGCAGTCTGTGGATTGCTGACTTATCCATCAAAATGTCATCATTTATTGGGAATTCGTTGATAGATGCTACTATTTTCGTACTTTTCATATCCAATGTATGACAGATGACAGTATGTCATCCTACCCCTTTCGAATGTCTGGAAGATGTCAATATGTCCCTTGTTATCCATTTTCAGCCTTTGATAAGTATCACTGTATTCCCATTCATAATCAATTTCTTAAATATATATATCACAATGTTCACCGTATCCATAACTAATGTTTGAAGGATGTCACTATATCTCCTCGTATCCATACTCCATGTTTTGTGGATGCTATGTCTACCTTATTCATATACAGGTTTAGTGGCCGCCACTACGTCTCCTTCGCCCAGAACTCAATGGGTAATGGGTGTAGCTATGACCTCTTCATCTATAATGAATTTTTGAAAGATGTGGTCACGCCTCTTTCGCTCATAACTCAATGGTCAATAGATGTCATTAAGTCTCTTCAATAATCACTGTTTAATGGATGCAACTATCCCTCCCCACGCTTCCCCCACCTTTTATCCATATTCAATTTTTGAAGGATGGAACGATGTCTCCTATCCATAACTAAAAATGGAATGCGTGCCATTAAGATTCTTTTATCCACAATCATAACTTGATGGATCTCATTAAGCCCACCCTCCCCCTTTTTTTTCTATCCTCAACGCTTGATAAATGTCATAATATCGCCATCGCTCATAAGTAATATACCCCCCAATGTAGCCCTCGAATAGACACAATAAGCTAGTTTCTTGAACTGATCTCTAGAATATTGATTACATTGTATCCAACAATGCATCTGACTGTTTGAGACCTTCATATCTGCTATCAAAGTATACCCCGAGGGTACTTGATGGATCTTCCAAAACAGGAGTACGACGAATCAGAACATTGGACAAGAAATTATCTCATAAATTGAAAAAATACGTTCTCTAATCAGTGGGCACGTTCAGGCAGTACAGAACAGTGTTATAAGAAGCAGTCATCGCTTTAAGTGTAGAAACGCAACAATAGATAGGAATGTAAAAGTACGTCAAGTTGTAGTACAGTGTCAAAAGATAAAAAAGCATGGGGAATTCAATGCAGCCAACTATCGATGTGGATAATGCAGTGCATTTGATGGGAATTTTCCATTAAAGATTACATAAAAGTAATCTTTTGTATAAAGATAGCATGAAAATGTTTTTTTGTAATACAGATAGCATTAAATGTTTTTTTGTTATAAAGATAGCATACACATTTAATTTTGCAATAACGAATCATGAAAATGTAATTTTGTAAGAAAGATATCATGACAAAGTAGTTTTGTTATAAAGATAACATGAAAAGGAAATGTAATTTTGATATAAAGATATCATGAAAATGTAATTTTGTTATAAAGATATCATGAAAATGTAATTTTTTAATAAAGATATTCATAAAAACGTAATTTTGTTATAACGATATCATAAAAATGTAATTTTGTTATAAAGATATTAAAATGTAATTTTGCAATAAACAAACAACATCAAGATGTGGACGGGACACAGCTTGACTGAGTGTACCAACGTGGCACTGGACAGAGACAGCGGAAGATCCATTACAGTCAATTTTCGATGTAGAGTCGGCACTTGATGCTGATAAAACGTATAGTTTTCTATTACAGAAATCATAAACATATTTTTCTCAATTAAAACAAAAATGCACATGTTTTCTTACCTGATTTTTTAAGACATAAATCTAGAGGGGTAACCACTTCATTTTCTGCTGTCGCTGTAATTCTCGAAGATGAGGTTGTCGTTGTTGAAGTTGATGCTGAAGCTGCAGTTGCAATAACTGAAGTTGTAGTTTTTGTGCCAGGGCTATGTAATGAAGGAAATCCAATATATTTGCCACCTCTTATCCATTTATCATTTGAAGGGTCTTCAGTATTGTTGCTTGTAACATTCTCATCAACCACCGCTGTTGGTTTTTCTGTATCATCTTGCGACTTTGAGGATGCTGTTAGTTGCACGTCCTCTTTTTTAATGTTAATTTGCGACAATGTTACTCTACTTTGTGTTGTCATAGTAACCACAGCTGTTACTGCCGTTGCTATTTGCGGTATAACACCAGGTGACTGGGACGTTGCTTCCGTTAAACTCGATTCAACAATAGTGTCTCCGGACATACGTCGGTCTTGGAATGTCTGAGCTGTATTGTCTTTCCCTGGGGACTTGGTTAAGTTCTGTGAGCCAGACGAAGACAGAGGTACAGTCTGCAGATGATGTGTATTTTTTGCAGAGATATCGATGTTCAAAGCCAATGGCAAAGTTGAAGTAACCCCAGTTGTGTGGTCTGGTATAATAGAGTTTTTGTTCTTGTCCAACCTGAGTGACAAAAAAAAGTGGTAAATTTATTTCATACCCCCTATTGTGGTAAATAAACAGCAATTAAAACAATATAAGCAAAGCAACAACATGAGACCGAAATTGCATATTATGGTGAAATTATTACAAAATGACAGTCTTATCACTTAAAGTCCTTGATAACTGCAGCAGAAATTCAAATAACAGATAAAAACACAGACAAGTTTCACTCTTAACAATGGTTGCGGTAGTGGTGAGCCAGAAAAATTCAAACCTAAAGAAACTAAAAGTGAGAACCTAAGATCGTTATCGCTGGTTCAAGACTGGCTAAGGAGAAGGGATCGAAGAGGGAATGCTAACCCGGTACTCAAAAAATGCATCTTGAAGTCGGATGTGTTGGACCGAAAGGTGCAAATATCGCAGCCAAGCTGTAAACTACGACACAACGCATTCCGTTCTCTGGACTACATTCTGCTACTTAAGCATTTTCAGGGTTTGGTAGTGGGTGATTGAGAACGAACGAAGAAGACGGTTCAAGACAGTTTTGGTATACTGTATTCCATCTCATTGCAATATTTTTGGCAATGGAATGACTAACAGTCAAGTGGACATGGAAAGCTACTTCAATTTGATGTAGTAATAACTGATGAAGAGGCTAAAAGGTTGACCAGGAGTAGGTACAGGGGGGACGCAGAACACATATCATGTAACAAATGACGTATTTTACTAGGTCAACAGAGGTAGTCGAAAGTAAAGATCCTGTCACGCTATGCGGGGAACAGGAAATATGGTGTTAGGCCAATACTATTTTGTAACCCACGGCAGTTAGTGGATGATGTGGCCAACATCACGCCGGAAGCCTTTACTTCACGGACTGAGCCGGTGCCCATTTAAGGTTGGGTCGACACAGGTGAGGAAGTGGTAATCTTTAGACTACGCACAGATCCCAACAGACTCAAAGATAATCTGCTAAACAAACTAAGAATAGGAGAAACAGATGAATGTGTCTGAGGTACAGACAAAATGACTGATGAGCATCTACCTGACATGTGTCCAACATAGAAGGAACAGAGGAATGTGTCTGCGGCACAGATACAATGACTGCTGGGCATCTGCACCACTTGTGTTCAACATAGGAGGAACAGAGGAATGTGTCTGCGGCACAGATACAATGACTGCTGGGCATCTGCACCACTTGTGTTCAACATAGGAGGAACAGAGGAATGTGTCTGCGGCACAGATACAATGACTGCTGGGCATCTGCCCCAAAGGTGTCCAACATAGGAGGAACAGAGGAATGTGTCTGCGGCACAGATAAAATGACTGCTGGGCATCTGCCCCAAAGGTGCCCAACACAGGGGGAACAGGGAATGCACGCGTGGCCATCACCGATACAATTCCTGGACAAGCGCAACGAGGATAACAATAGCTTGAAGCTGACCTCTGCTTTCTTGAGATATATTCATGTTGACGTCTGAAAGAGAACGAGGAACAAGAAGAAGAAGAAGATGATGACGACGAAGAAGAAGAAGAAAAAGAAGAAGAAGAAAGAAAAGAAGAAGAAAAAGGCTGAAGAAAACAAAAAATAATAATAATAATAATAAGAAGAAGAAGCGGAAGGAGAAATAGAAGAAGAAAACATTGGCATATATCAACATGTAGTTTTCCATTCGTGGTAACAGCTTTGAGTCAAGCTAGGCGGGAACAGACTAGGTTAACTGTACATTTCTAAATGGCGACCAAAACCTATTATGGGTGGGGATAGCAGCCTCATCATGTTAAGGAAGCTGCTACTATTCAAACTCATGAATGGTGGAACATGTAGCAGTAACACAGTTAATTTCTCGGCTCACAATCGAAGCTTGCGGATTCGCAATCTTGAAACAGGAAAATAAATTCGTGACTTTTGACTTATAATTTTTCTTTCTACAGAATAACGAGTTTCATTCTTATTTTCTCTGTGGCATGTAGTGGGATGTACATGTTCTTTTCAGTTGTTTTGGTGTTGGAGGTGGCTGGTAGTAGAGGTTGGTTCCGCAATCCACAAAATTTTGGGTAGTGCAGGATAGGGTATTTTACATTTTATTCTGTTCTGTCGCATTGCGTGCATTATGGCAGGGAGTCAGTGATTGAAGTATGGTGTAGGTAGGAGAGGGTCAGTGATTGAAGTATGGTGTAGGGAGGAGAGGGTCAGTGATTGAAGTATGGTGTAGGGAGGAGAGGGTCAGTGATTGAAGTATGGTGTAGGGAGGAGAGGGCCAGTGATTGAAGTATGGTGTAGGGAGGAGACGGTCAGTGATTGAAGTATGGTGTAGGGAGGAGACGGTCAGTGATTGAAGTATGGTGTAGGGAGGAGACGGTCAGTGATTGAAGTATGGTGTAGGGAGGAGACGGTCAGTGATTGAAGTATGGTGTAGGGAGGAGAGGGCCAGTGATTGAAGTATGGTGTAGGGAGGAGATGGCCAGTGATTGAAGTATGGTGTAGTCTGGGCTTGTAGTGTGGTATCTGCTTGTAGTGTGGTCTGTGCTTGTAGTGTGGTCTGTGCTTGTAGTGTGGTCTGTGCTTGTAGTGTAGTCTGTGCTTGTAGTGTGGTCTGGGCTTGTAGTGTAGTCTGGGCTTGTAGTTTGGTCTGGGCTTGTAGTGTGGTCTGTGCTTGTAGTGTAGTGTGGTCTTTGCTTGTAGTGTGGGGTGTGGGCTTGTAGTGCGGTCTGAGCTTGTAGTGTGGTCTCTGCTTGTAGTGTGGTGTGGTCTGTGCTTGTAGTGTGGTGCGGTCTGTGCTTGTAGTGTGGTGTGGTCTGTGCTTGTAGGGTGGTGTGGTCTGTGCTTGTAGTGTGGTGTGGTCTGTGCTTGTAGTGTGGTCTGTGCTTGTAGTGTGGTGTGGTCTGTGCTTGTAGTGTGGTGTGGTCTGTGCTTGTAGTGTGGTCTGTGCTTGTAGTGTAGTGGGGTCTGTGCTTGCAATGTGGTCTGTGCTTATAGTGTGGTCTGTTCTTGTAGTGTAGTGTGGTCTGTTCTTGTAGTGAAGTGTGGTCTGTGCTTGCAATGTGGTCTGTGCTTGTAGTGTGGTCTGTGCTTGTAGTGTAGTGTGGTCTGTTCTTGTGGTGTGGTCTGTGCTTGCAATGTGGTCTGTGCTTGTAGTGTGGTCTGTGCTTGTAGTGTGGTCTGTGCTTGTAGTGTGGTGTGGTCTGTGCTTGTAGTGTGGTGTGGTCTGTGCTTGTAGTGTGGTCTGTGCTTGTAGTGGGGTCTGTGCTTATAGTGTGGTCTGTGCTTGTAGTGTTGTTTGGTCTGTGCTTGTAGTGTGGTCTGTGCTTGTAGTGTGGTCTTTGCTTGTAGTGTAGTCTGTGCTTGTAGTGTGGTGTGGTCTGTGCTTGTGGTGTGGTCTGTGCTTGAAGTATGGTCTGTGCTTGTAGTGTGGTGTGGTCTGTGCTTGTAGTGTGGTCTGTGCTTGTAGTGTGGTCTGTGCTTGTAGTGCGGTCTGTGCTTGTAGTGTGGTCTGTACTTGTAGTGTGGTCTGTGCTTGTAGTGTTGTCTGTGCTTGTAGGGTTGTCTGTGCTTGCAGTGTGGTGTGGTCTGTGCTTGTAGTGTGGTCTGTGCTTGTAGTGTAGTCTGGGCTTGTAGTGTGGTGTGGTCTGTGCTTGTAGTGTGGTGTGGTCTGTGCTTGTAGTGTGGTGTGGTCTGTGCTTGTAGTGTGGTGTGGTTTGTGCTTGTAGTGTGGGGTGTGGGCTTGTAGTGTAGTCTGTGCTTGTAGTGTGGGGTGTGGGCTTGTAGTGTGGTCTGTGCATGTAGTGTGGGGTGTGGGCTTGTAGTGTAGTCTGTGCTTGTAGTGTGGGGTCTGGGCTTGTAGTGTAGTGTGGTCTATGCTTGTAGTGTGGGGTGTGGGCTTGTAGTGCGGTCTGAGCTTGTAGTGTGGTGTGGTCTGTGCTTGTAGTGTGGTGTGGTCTGTGATTGTAGGGTGGTGTGGTCTGTGCTTGTAGTGTGGTGTGGTCTGTGCTTGTAGTGTGGTCTGTGCTTGTATTGTAGTGTGGTCTGTTCTTGTAGTGTGGTGTGGTCTGTGCTTGTAGTGTAGTGTGGTCTGTGCTTGCAATGTGGTCTGTGCTTGTAGTGTGGTCTGTGCTTGTAGTGGGGTGTGGTCTGTGCTTGTAGTGTGGTCTGTGCTTGTAGTGTAGTGTGGTCTTTTCTTGTGGTGTGGTCTGTGCTTGCAATGTGGTCTGTGCTTGTAGTGTGGTCTGTGCTTGTAGTGTGGTCTGTGCTTGTAGTGTGGTGTGGTCTGTGCTTGTAGTGTGGTGTGGACTGTGCTTGTAGTGTGGTCTGTGCTTGTAGTAGGGTCTGTGCTTGTAGTGTGGTCTGTGCTTGTAGTGTGGTATTTGCTTGTAGTGTAGTCTGTGCTTGTAGTGTGGTGTGGTCTGTTCTTGTAGTGTGGTCTGTGCTTGTAGTGTGGTCTGTACTTGTAGTCCGGTCTGTGCTTGTAGTGTTGTTTGTGCTTGTAGTGTTTTCTGTGCTTGTAGTGTGGTGTGGTCTGTGCTTGTAGTGTGGTCTGTGCTTGTAGTGTAGTCTGTGCTTGTAGTGTGGTGTGGTGTGGTCTGTGCTTGTAGTGTGGTGTGGTCTGTGCTTGTAGTGTGGTGTGGTCTGTGCTTGTAGTGTAGTATGGTCTGTGCTTGTAGTGTGGTCTGTGCTTGTAGTGTGGTCTGTGCTTGTAGTGTGGTGTGGTCTGTGCTTGTAGTGTAGTGTGGTCTGTGCTTGTAGTGTGGTGTGGTCTGTGCTTGTAGTGTAGTGTGGTCTGTGCTTGTAGTGTGGTGTGATCTGTGCTTGTAGTGTTGTGTGGTCTGTGCTTGTAGTGTGGTGTGGTCTGTGCTTGTAGTGTAGTGTGGTCTGTGCTTGTAGTGTGGTGTGGTCTGTGCTTGTAGTATAGTGTGGTCTGTGCTTGTAGTGTGGTCTGTGCTTGTAGTGTACTGTGGTCTGTGCTTGTAGTGTGGTCTGTGCTTGTAGTGTGGTCTGTGCGTGTAGTGTGCTCTGTGCTTGTAGTGTGGTGTGGTCTGTTCTTGTAGTGTGGTCATTTCTTGTAGTGTGGTCTGTGCTTGTAGTGTGGTCTGTGCTTGTAGTGTGGTGTGCTCTGTGCTTGTTATGTGGTCTGTGCTTATAGTGTGGTCTGTGCTTGAAGTGTGCTCTGTACTTGTAGTGTGGTCTGTGCTTGTAGTGCGGTCTGTGCTTGTAGTGTGGTTTGGTCTGTGCTTGTAGTGTGGTGTGGTCTGTGCTTGTAGTGTGGTCTGTGCTTGTAGTGCGGTCTGTCCTTGTAGTGTGGTATGTGCTTGTAGTGTTGTGTGGTCTGTGCTTGTAGTGTGGTGTGGTCTGTGCTTGTAGTGTGGTCTGTGCTTGTAGTGTGGTCTGTCCTTGTAGTGTGGTCTGTGCTTGTAGTGTGGTCTGTGCTTGTAGAGTGGTCTGTGCTTGTAGTGTGGTGTGGTCTGTGCTTGTAGTGTGGTCTGTGCTTGTAGTGTGGTGTGGTCTGTGCTTGTAGTGTGGTGTGGTCTGTGCTTGTAGTGTGGTGTGGTCTGTGCTTGTAGTGTGGTCTGTGCTTGTAGTGTAGTGTGGTCTGTGCTTGCAATGTGTTCTGTGCTTGTAGTGTGGTCTGTTCTTGTAGTGTAGTGTGGTCTGTTCTTGTAGTGAAGTGTGGTCTGTGCTTGCAATGTGGTCTGTGCTTGTAGTGTGGTCTGTGCTTGTAGTGTGGTGTGGTCTGTGCTTGTAGTGTGGTCTGTGCTTGTAGTGTAGTGTGGTCTGTTCTTGTGGTGTGGTGTGTGCTTGCAATGTGGTCTGTGCTTGTAGTGTGGTCTGTGCTTGTAGTGTGGTCTGTGCTTGTAGTGTGGTGTGGTCTGTGCTTGTAGTGTGGTGTGGTCTGTGCTTGTAGTGTGGTCTGTGCTTGTAGTGGGGTCTATGCTTGTAGTGTGGTCTGTGCTTATAGTGTTGTGTGGTCTGTGCTTTTAGTGTGGTGTGGTCTGTGCTTGTAGTGTGGTGTGGTCTATGCTTGTAGTGTGGTCTGTGCTTGTAGTGTAGTGTGGTCTGTGCTTGCAATGTGTTCTGTGCTTGTAGTGTGGTCTGTGCTTGTAGTGTGGTCTTTGCTTGTAGTGTGGTGTGGTCTGTGCTTGTGGTGTGGTCTGTGCTTGAAGTATGGTCTGTGCTTGTAGTGTGGTGTGGTCTGTGCTTGTAGTGTGGTCTGTGCTTGTAGTGTGGTCTGTGCTTGTAGTGCGGTCTGTGCTTGTAGTGTGGTCTGTCCTTGTAGTGTGGTCTGTGCTTGTAGTGTAGTCTGTGCTTGTAGTGTGGTGTGGTCTGTGCTTGTAGTGGGGTGTGGTCTGTGCTTTTAGTGTGGTGTGGTCTGTGCTTGTAGTGTGGGGTGTGGGCTTGTAGTGTAGTCTGTACTTGTAGTGTGGGCTTTGGGTTTGTAGTGTGGTCTGTGCATGTAGTGTGGGGTGTGGGCTTGTAGTGTAGTCTGTGCTTGTAGTGTGGGGTCTGGGCTTGTAGTGTGGTCTGTTCTTGTAGTGTAGTGTGGTCTATGCTTGTAGTGTGGGGTGTGGGCTTGTAGTGCGGTCTGAGCTTGTAGTGTGGTGTGGTCTGTGCTTGTAGTGTGGGGTGGTCTGTGATTGTAGGGTGGTGTGGTCTGTGCTTGTAGTGTGGTGTGGTCTGTGCTTGTAGTGGGGTGTGGTCTGTGCTTGTAGTGTGGTGTGGTCTGTGCTTGTAGTGTGGTGTGGTCTGTGCTTGTAGTGTGGTCTGTGCTTGTAGTGTAGTGTGGTCTGTTCTTGTAGTGTGGTGTGGTCTGTGCTTGTAGTGTAGTGTGGTCTGTGCTTGCAATGGGGTCTGTGCTTGTAGTGTGGTCTGTGCTTGTAGTGTGGTGTGGTCTGTGCTTGTAGTGTGGTCTGTGCTTGTAGTGTAGTGTGGTCTGTTCTTGTGGTGTGATCATGCTTGCAATTTGGTCTGTGCTTGTAGTGGGGTCTGTGCTTGTAGTGTGGTCTGTGCTTGTAGTGTGATGTGGTCTGTGCTTGTAGTGTGGTGTGGTCTGTGCTTGTAGTGTGGTCTGTGCTTGTAGTGGGGTCTGTGCTTGTAGTGTGGTCTGTGCTTGTAGTGTGGTCTTTGCTTGTAGTGTAGTCTGTGCTTGTAGTGTGGTGTGGTCTGTGCTTGTGGTGTGGTCTGTGCTTGAAGTGTGGTCTGTGCTTGTAGTGTGGTGTGGTCTGTTCTTGTAGTGTGGTCTGTGCTTGTAGTGTGGTCTGTGCTTGTAGTGCGGTCTGTGCTTGTAGTGTGGTCTCTACTTGTAGTGTGGTCTGTGCTTGTAGTGTTGTCTGTGCTTGTAGTGTTCTCTGTGCTTGTAGTGTGGTGTGGTCTGTGCTTGTAGTGTGGTCTGTGCTTGTAGTGTAGTCTGTGCTTGTAGTGTGGTGTGGTCTGTGCTTGTAGTGTGGTGTGGTCTGTGCTTGTAGTGTGGTGTGGTCTGTGCTTGTAGTGTAGTATGGTCTGTGCTTGTAGTGTGGTCTGTGCTCGTAGTGTGGTCTGTGCTTGTAGTGTGGTGTGGTCTGTGCTTGTAGTGTAGTGTGGTCTGTGCTTGTAGTGTGGTGTGGTCTGTGCTTGTAGTGTAGTGTGGTCTGTGCTTGTAGTGTGGTGTGATCTGTGCTTGTAGTGTTGTGTGGTCTGTGCTTGTAGTGTGGTATGGTCTGTGCTTGTAGTGTGGTCTGTGCTTGTAGTGTAGTGTGGTCTGTTCTTGTAGTGTGGTGTGTACTGTGCTTGTAGTGTGGTCTGTGCTTGTACTGTAGTGTGGTCTGTGCTTGTAGTGTGGTCTGTGCTTGTAGTGTGGTCTGTGCTTGTAGTGTGGTCTGTGCTTGTAGTGTGGTCTGTGCTTGTATTGTGTTTTGGTCTGTGCTTGTGGTGTGGTCTGTGCTTGCAGTGTGTTCTGTGCTTGTAGTGCGGTCTGTGCTTGTATTGTGGTGTGGTCTGTGCTTGTAGTGTGGTCTGTGCTTGTAGTGTTGTGTGGTCTGTGCTTCTAGTGCGTTCTGTGCTTGTAGTGCGGTCTGTGCTTGTAGTGTGGTCTGTGCTTGTAGTGCGGTCTGTGCTTGTAGTGTGGTGTGGTCTGTGCTTGTAGTGTGATCTGTGGTTGTAGTGCGGTCTGTGCTTGTAGTGTAGTATGGTCTGTGCTTGTAGTGTGGTCAGTGCTGGTAGTGTGGTCTGTGCTTGTAGTGCGGTCTGTGCTTGTAGTTCTGTCTGTGCTTGTAGTGTGGTCTGTGCTTGTAGTGTGGTCTGTGCTTGTAGTGCGGTCTGTGCTTGTAGTGTGGTATGTGCTTGTAGTGTGGTGTGATCTGTGCTTGTAGTGTAGTGTGGTCTGTGCTTGTAGTGCGGTCTGTGCTTGTAGTGTGGTCTGTGCTTGTAGTGTGGTGTGGTCTGTGCTTCTAGTGTAGTGTGTTCTGTGCTTGTAGTGTGGTCTGTGTTTGTAGTGTAGTGTGGTCTGTGCTTGTGGTGTGGTCTGTGCTTGTAGTGTGGTCTGTGCTTGTAGTGTGGTGTGGTCTGTGCTTGTAGTGTGGTATGTGCTTGTAGTGTGGTCTGTGCTTGTAGTGCGGTCTGTGCTTGTAGTGTGGTCTATACTTGTAGTGTGGTGTGGTCTGTGCTTGTAGTGTGGTCTGTGCTTGTAGTGTGGTGTGGTCTGTGCTTGTAGTGTGGTCTGTGCTTGTAGTGTAGTATGTGCTTGTAGTGTGGTGTGGTCTGTGCTTGTAGTGTGGTGTGGTCTGTGCTTGTAGTGTGGTGTGGTCTGTGCTTGTAGTGTAGTATGGTCTGTGCTTGTAGTGTGGTCTGTGCTTGTAGTGTGGTGTGGTCTGTGCTTGTAGTGTAGTGTGGTCTGTGCTTGTAGTGTGGTGTGGTCTGTGCTTGTAGTGTAGTGTGGTCTGTGCTTGTAGTGTGATGTGATCTGTGCTTGTAGTGTTGTGTGGTCTGTGCTTGTAGTGTGGTGTGGTCTGTGCTTGTAGTGTAGTGTGGTCTGTGCTTGTAGTGTGGTGTGGTCTGTGCTTGTAGTATAATGTGGTCTGTGCTTGTAGTGTGGTTTGTGCTTGTAGTGTAGTGTGGTCTGTCCTTGTAGTGTGGTCTGTGCTTGTAGTGTGGTCTGTGCTTGTAGTGTGGTCTGTGCTTGTAGTGTGGTGTGGTCTGTGCTTGTAGTGTGGTCTGTGCTTGTAGTGTGGTCTGTGATTGTAGTGTTGTGTGGTCTGTGCTTGTAGTGGGGTGTGGTCTGTGCTTGTAGTGTGGTCTGTGCTTGTAGTGTGGTCTGTCCTTGTAGTGTGGTCTGTGCTTGTAGTGTGGTCTGTTCTTGTAGTGTGGTCTGTGCTTGTAGTGTGGTGTGGTCTGTGCTTGTAGTGTAGTCTGTGCTTGTAGTGTGGTGTGGTCTGTGCTTGTAGTGTAGTGTGGTCTGTGCTTGTATTGTTGTGTGGTCTGTGCTTGTAGTGTGGTGTGGTCTGTGCTTGTAGTGCGGTCTGTGCTTGTAGTGTGATCTTTCCTTGTAGTGTGGTCTGTGCTTGTAGTGTGGTCTGTGCTTGTAGTGTGGTCTGTTCTTGTAGTGTGGTGTGGTCTGTGCTTGTAGTGTAGTCTGTGCTTGTAGTGTGGTGTGGTCTGTGCTTGTAGTGTAGTGTGGTCTGTGCAAATATTATTGAGTGGTCAGTGCTTGTAGTGTGGTGTGGTCTGTGCTTGTAGTGTGGCCTGTGCTTGTAGTGTGCTCTGTACTTGTAGTGTGGTCTGTGCTTGTAGTGTGGTCTGTGCTTGTAGTGTGGTCTGTGCTTGTAGTGTTCTCTGTGCTTGTAATGTGGTGTGGTCTGTGCTTGTAGTGTAGGGTGGTCTGTGCTTGTATTGTTGTGTGGTTTGTGCTTGTAGTGTGGTCTGTGCTTGTAGTGTGGTCTGTGCTTGTAGAGTGGTCTGTGCTTGTAGTGTGGTCTGTGCTTGTAGTGTGGTCTGTGCTTGTAGTGTGGTCTGTGCTTGTAGTGTGGTGTGGTCTGTGCTTGTAGTGTAGTCTGTGCTTGTAGTGTAGTGTGGTCTGTGCTTGTAGTGTAGTGTGGTCTGTGCTTGTATTGTTGTGTGGTCGGTGCTTGAAGTGTGGTGTGGTCTGTGCTTGTAGTGCGGTCTGTGCTTGTAGTGTGGTCTGTCCTTGTAGTGTGGTCTGTGCTTGTAGTGTGGTCTGTGCTTGTAGTGTGGTCTGTGCTTGTATTGTGGTGTGGTCTGGGCTTGTAGTGTGGTCTGTGCTTGTAGTGTAGTGTGGTCTGTGCTTGTAGTGTGGTGTGGTCTGTGCTTGTAGTGTAGTGTGGTCTGTGCTCATATTATTGAGTGGTCAGTGCTTGTAGTGTGGTGTGGTCTGTGCTTGTAGTGTGGTCTGTGCTTGTAGTGTGGTCTGTACTTGTAGTGTGGTCTGTGCTTGTAGTGTGGTCTGTGCTTGTAGTGTGGTCTGTGCTTGTAGTGTGGTGTGGTTTGTGCTTGTAGTGTGCTTTGTGCTTGTAGTGTGGTGTGGTCTGTGCTTGTAGTGTAGGGTGGTCTGTGCTTGTATTGTTGTGTGGTTTGTGCTTGTAGTGTGGTCTGTGCTTGTAGTGTGGTCTGTGCTTGTAGAGTGGTCTGTGCTTGTGGTGTGGTCTTTGCTTGTAGTGTGGTCTGTGCTTGTAGTGTGGTCTGGTCTGTGCTTGTAGTGCGGTCTGTGCTTGTAGTGCGGTCTGTGCTTGCAGTGTGTTCTGTGCTTGTAGTGCGGTCTGTGCTTGTAGTGTGGTGTGGTCTGTGCTTCTAGTGCGGTCTGTGCTTGTAGTGCGGTCTGTGCTTGCAGTGTGTTCTGTGCTTGTAGTGCGGTCTGTGCTTGTATTGTGGTGTGGTCTGTGCTTGTAGTGTGGTCTGTGCTTGTAGTGTTGTGTGGTCTGTGCTTCTAGTGCGGTCTGTGCTTGTAGTGCGGTCTGTGCTTGTAGTGTGGTCTGTGCTTGTAGTGCGGTCTGTGCTTGTAGTGTGGTGTGGTCTGTGCTTGTAGTGTGATCTGTGGTTGTAGTGCGGTCTGTGCTTGTAGTGTAGTATGGTCTGTGCTTGTAGTGTGGTCAGTGCTGGTAGTGTGGTCTGTGCTTGTAGTGCGGTCTGTGCTTGTAGTTCTGTCTGTGCTTGTAGTGTGGTCTGTGCTTGTAGTGTGGTCTGTGCTTGTAGTGCGGTCTGTGCTTGTAGTGTGGTATGTGCTTGTAGTGTGGTGTGATCTGTGCTTGTAGTGTAGTGTGGTCTGTGCTTGTAGTGCGGTCTGTGCTTGTAGTGTGGTCTGTGCTTGTAGTGTGGTGTGGTCTGTGCTTCTAGTGTAGTGTGTTCTGTGCTTGTAGTGTGGTCTGTGCTTGTAGTGTAGTGTGGTCTGTGCTTGTGGTGTGGTCTGTGCTTGTAGTGTGGTCTGTGCTTGTAGTGTGGTGTGGTCTGTGCTTGTAGTGTGGTATGTGCTTGTAGTGTGGTCTGTGCTTGTAGTGCGGTCTGTGCTTGTAGTGTGGTCTATACTTGTAGTGTGGTGTGGTCTGTGCTTGTAGTGTGGTCTGTGCTTGTAGTGTGGTGTGGTCTGTGCTTGTAGTGTGGTCTGTGCTTGTAGTGTAGTATGTGCTTGTAGTGTGGTGTGGTCTGTGCTTGTAGTGTGGTGTGGTCTGTGCTTGTAGTGTGGTGTGGTCTGTGCTTGTAGTGTAGTATGGTCTGTGCTTGTAGTGTGGTCTGTGCTTGTAGTGTGGTGTGGTCTGTGCTTGTAGTGTAGTGTGGTCTGTGCTTGTAGTGTGGTGTGGTCTGTGCTTGAAGTGTAGTGTGGTCTGTGCTTGTAGTGTGATGTGATCTGTGCTTGTAGTGTTGTGTGGTCTGTGCTTGTAGTGTGGTGTGGTCTGTGCTTGTAGTGTAGTGTGGTCTGTGCTTGTAGTGTGGTGTGGTCTGTGCTTGTAGTATAGTGTGGTCTGTGCTTGTAGTGTGGTTTGTGCTTGTAGTGTAGTGTGGTCTGTCCTTGTAGTGTGGTCTGTGCTTGTAGTGTGGTCTGTGCTTGTAGTGTGGTCTGTGCTTGTAGTGTGGTGTGGTCTGTGCTTGTAGTGTGGTCTGTGCTTGTAGTGTGGTCTGTGATTGTAGTGTTGTGTGGTCTGTGCTTGTAGTGGGGTGTGGTCTGTGCTTGTAGTGTGGTCTGTGCTTGTAGTGTGGTCTGTCCTTGTAGTGTGGTCTGTGCTTGTAGTGTGGTCTGTTCTTGTAGTGTGGTCTGTGCTTGTAGTGTGGTGTGGTCTGTGCTTGTAGTGTAGTCTGTGCTTGTAGTGTGGTGTGGTCTGTGCTTGTAGTGTAGTGTGGTCTGTGCTTGTATTGTTGTGTGGTCTGTGCTTGTAGTGTGGTGGGGTCTGTGCTTGTAGTGCGGTCTGTGCTTGTAGTGTGGTCTTTCCTTGTAGTGTGGTCTGTGCTTGTAGTGTGGTCTGTGCTTGTAGTGTGGTCTGTTCTTGTAGTGTGGTGTGGTCTGTGCTTGTAGTGTAGTCTGTGCTTGTAGTGTGGTGTGGTCTGTGCTTGTAGTGTAGTGTGGTCTGTGCAAATATTATTGAGTGGTCAGTGCTTGTAGTGTGGTGTGGTCTGTGCTTGTAGTGTGGTCTGTGCTTGTAGTGTGGTCTGTACTTGTAGTGTGGTCTGTGCTTGTAGTGTGGTCTGTGCTTGTAGTGTGGTCTGTGCTTGTAGTGTGGTGTGGTCTGTGCTTGTAGTGTTCTCTGTGCTTGTAATGTGGTGTGGTCTGTGCTTGTAGTGTAGGGTGGTCTGTGCTTGTATTGTTGTGTGGTTTGTGCTTGTAGTGTGGTCTGTGCTTGTAGTGTGGTCTGTGCTTGTAGAGTGGTCTGTGCTTGTAGTGTGGTCTGTGCTTGTAGTGTGGTCTGTGCTTGTAGTGTGGTCTGTGCTTGTAGTGTGGTGTGGTCTGTGCTTGTAGTGTAGTCTGTGCTTGTAGTGTGGTGTGGTCTGTGCTTGTAGTGTAGTGTGGTCTGTGCTTGTATTGTTGTGTGGTCGGTGCTTGAAGTGTGGTGTGGTCTGTGCTTGTAGTGCGGTCTGTGCTTGTAGTGTGGTCTGTCCTTGTAGTGTGGTCTGTGCTTGTAGTGTGGTCTGTGCTTGTAGTGTGGTCTGTGCTTGTATTGTGGTGTGGTCTGGGCTTGTAGTGTGGTCTGTGCTTGTAGTGTAGTGTGGTCTGTGCTTGTAGTGTGGTGTGGTCTGTGCTTGTAGTGTAGTGTGGTCTGTGCTCATATTATTGAGTGGTCAGTGCTTGTAGTGTGGTGTGGTCTGTGCTTGTAGTGTGGTCTGTGCTTGTAGTGTGGTCTGTACTTGTAGTGTGGTCTGTGCTTGTAGTGTGGTCTGTGCTTGTAGTGTGGTCTGTGCTTGTAGTGTGGTGTGGTTTGTGCTTGTAGTGTGCTTTGTGCTTGTAGTGTGGTGTTGTCTGTGCTTGTAGTGTAGGGTGGTCTGTGCTTGTATTGTTGTGTGGTTTGTGCTTGTAGTGTGGTCTGTGCTTGTAGTGTGGTCTGTGCTTGTAGAGTGGTCTGTGCTTGTGGTGTGGTCTTTGCTTGTAGTGTGGTCTGTGCTTGTAGTGTGGTCTGGTCTGTGCTTGTAGTGCGGTCTGTGCTTGTAGTGCGGTCTGTGCTTGCAGTGTGTTCTGTGCTTGTAGTGCGGTCTGTGCTTGTAGTGTGGTGTGGTCTGTGCTTGTAGTGTGGTCTGTGCTTGTAGTGTGGTGTGGTCTGTGCTTCTAGTGCGGTCTGTGCTTTTAGTGCGGTCTGTGCTTGTAGTGTGGTCTGTGCTTGTAGTGCGGTCTGTGCTTGTAGTGTGGTGTGGTCTGTGCTTGTAGTGTGGTGTGGTCTGTGCTTGTAGTGTTGTGTGGTCTGTGCTTGTATTGTTGTGTGGTCTGTGCTTGTAGCTTGGTCTGTGCTTGTAGTGTGGTCTGTGCTTGTAGTGTAGTGTGGTCTGTGCTTGTAGTGCGGTCTGTGCTTGTAGTGCGGTCTGTGCTTGCAGTGTGTTCTGTGCTTGTAGTGCGGTCTGTGCTTGTAGTGTGGTGTGGTCTGTGGTTGTAGTGCGGTCTGTGCTTGTAGTGAAGTATGGTCTGTGCTTGTAGTGTGGTGTATGTTCTGAGTTTAGCAACCAAGATAGCAAGGTAACAGAATGCGAGTCCCCATTGCTCTGCAGTTTTAGTACATTATGGATACCGCCAGACCACGGATTTGCCTGGTATTCACATTAGTCGACGACTTACACTTGTGTTCACGGAAATGTGTTGTTGTTTTCCATTTGGACTGGTTAATTCGTTCTTTATTTTGTGGTTTCTGACGTCCGATTATCTTCGTCTGAACATCCGCTATGTATGTAGCACTACGCTTAAATCTGTGTCATATTTTACAGTCTAGTTTCCACCTGCCGAACTTTAGGTGATTGGCGATATTCGTCTTATCTGCAAACAGTGTAACTTTTGGTTGTCTGAAATAGGGACGCTGCAAACAGTGTAAATTTTGGTTGTGTGAAATCTGGACACTGGAAACAGTGTAACTTTTGGTTGTGTGAAATCTGGACACTGCAAACAGTGTAACTTTTGATTGTGTGAAATCTGGACACTGCAAACAGTGTAACTTTTGGTTGTGTGAAATCTGGCCACTGGAAACAGTGTAACTTTTGGTTGTGTGAAATCTGAACGCTACAAACAGTGTAACTTTTGGTTGTGTGAAATATGGACACTGCAAACAGTGTAACTTATGGTTGTGTGAAATCTGGACGCTGCAAACAGTGTAACTTTTGGTTGTGTGAAATCTGGACGCTGCAAACAGTGTAACTTTTGGTTGTGTTAAATCTGGACACTGCAAACAGTGTAACTTTTAGTTGTGTGAAATCTGGACACTGCAAACAGTGTAACGTTTGGTTGTGTGAAATCTGGACACTGCAAACAGTGTAACTTTTGGTTGTGTGAAATCTGGACACTGCAAACAGTGTAAATTGTGGTTGTGTGAAATCTGGATACTGCAAACAGTGTAAATTTTGGTTGTGTGAAATCTGGACACTGCAAACAGTGTAACTTTTGGTTGTGTGAAATCTGGACACTGCAAACAGTGTAAATTTTGGTTTTGTGAAATCTGGCCACTGGAAACAGTGTAACATTTGGTTGTGTGAAATCTGGACACTGCAAACAGTGTAACTTTTGGTTGTGTGAAATCTGGACACTGCAAACAGTGTAAATTTTGGTTGTGTGAAATCTGGATACTGCAAACAGTGTAAATTTTAGTTGTGTGAAATCTGGACACGACTATAATGGGTTGAACACAGCCTGGCGAGAGACGTCAAACTTACTCTTACCCTGAGATATGTCTCTACGACCTCTTGTGATTATGATGAATGCAAGACAGACAACGGAAAAGACTGCTGAACAAAGAGAGTGGTCTTCATCACTTGTGATGGACTGACATCATCATCTAACATCATGGTCTGTGTTTGTAGTATGGTGTATGGTCTGTGTTTGTAGTATGGTGTAAGGTCTGTGTTTGTAGTATGGTGTATGGTCTGTGTTTGTAGTATGGTCTGTGTTTGTAATATGGTTATGGTCTGTGTTTGAAGTATGGTCTGTGTTTGTAGTATAGTCTGTGTTTGTAGTATGGTTATGGTCTGTGTTTGTAGTATGGTCTGTGTTTGTAGTATGGTCTGTATTTGTAGTATGGTTATGGTCTGTGTTTGTAGTATGGTTATGGTCTGTGTTTGTAGTATGGTTATGGTCTGTGTTTGTAGTATGGTTATGATCTGTGTTTGTAGTATGGTTTGTGTTTGTAGTATGGTTATGGTCTGTGTTTGTAGTATGGTCTGTGTTTGTAGTATGCTGTATGGTCTGTGTTTGTAGTATGCTGTATGGTCTGTCCTTGCATTATGATCTGTGTTTGTCGTATGCTGTATGGTCTGTGTTTGTAGTATGGTTATGGTCTGTGTTTGTAGTATGGTCTGTGTTTGTAGTATGGTCTGTGTTTGTAGTATGGTCTGTGTTTGTAGTATGGTGTATAGTATATGCCTCGAGCATGGTGTATGGTATGTGTTTGTAGTACCGCGTATGGTCTGTGTTTGTAGTATGGTGTATGGTATATGCCTCGAGTATGGTGTATGGTATGTGTTTGTAGTACCGTGTATGGTCTGTGTTTGTAGTACCGTGTATGGTATGTGCTTGAAGTATGGTGTATGGTCTGTGTTTGTAGAATGGCGTATGGTATGTGTTTGTAGCACCGTGTATGGTCTGTTTTTGTAGTATGGTGTATGGTATGTGTTTGTAGTACCGTGTATGGTCTGTGTTTGTAGTATGGTTATGGTCTGTGTTTGTAGTATGATCTGTGTTTGTAGTATGGCGTATGGTCTGTGGCCACTCTGTGTATGTATTTGCTTAATAGCACATGTGTCGATCGAAACGGGGTAAATTGTACTCTAGTCTCTTCGGCTCAAATTGTTTATACTGTCTTTATGATGATAGTGGTGTTCTTTAGGAATATGGTTGGAGAAAAGTCTGCATACTCAGCACTTGTAATCACACGAGTAATCGTCGGTGCATCCCATTGCTGTTTTTCGTTATTGTAGATTACATTACCTGTAGTTCTTTTTCTGGTTGTAAAATTGGGCTGTGAGTTGGTTGATACTGCTTTTCCCCTTTATCAACACATTCATTGCCTCGTTTGCTTGTGCAAGTTAGTTTCCAATGTAGGTTTAAACGGATGTCATATTATATATTCACATTTTTAAGAACAAGCAAATAATCAATACATGTTGATTCCACATGCAATTTTTGCAGTGAAATAAATTGCAAAACACAGTACATTGAAAGTTCTTTAACAAAGCGAACGCAAAGGAAAAACAAACCCTTACCAATCCTCCCAACAGACTGCATCTGATGGCGGACGGCGTGGGCTAATGGTTAAGTGACACGGCTCATAATCCAAAGGTGCTGGGTTTAATCTCCAACACAGCACCGGCCGTTACCCCGAGGAAGCAAACCCTTAGAAATTGCAGGAGGAAGCAGACCCTTACATAAAATGCATGCCGAAGTCGGATACACTGGGCTGACCGGCACAAAATAAAAACATAGTGCAACGCACACCGCCTTGGGGAATAAAGAAATAAGGCGAAGGCAAACAAACAAACACAATAATCCATTTTGTATCCACATGCAATGGTCGCAGTGAAATAAGTCGCAAAAAACAGTGCACTGAAAATCCTTTAAAAAGGCGAACGCAAAGGAAAAACAAACGCTTACCAGTCCTCCTCGCAGACTGTCTCTGCAGTGGCACTATCAGCATACAGGGAGTCTGTAGGAGCACAATTGGTTACCAGATCAACAACATCATTAGAAGTCAGATCTGGATCGTCTGTCTCGGTGAGGTCAATTGTGAGGTTGTGTTCATCATTTCCATCATCTACAGGAAGGAAAGAGATGATAACTATATTATATAATTATGTAATAATGATAAAAATAACAACAATAATAATATTATTAATAATAGCCGTTCATGGAAAGCGATGAGGACCGCAGCAAACAGACATGCTGTGTTGCACCTCATAGGTGAGTCTGGAGGTGGCTGTATAGTCCAATTCTGGCACGAAAATCCCTTCCACATACGTAGCATTTAAGGTCAGAATTGGACATGTGCTTGTCAGTTGTTTTGTCTTCTCGCAAAGTGCGTTTTTTTGTGTGTGCTTCGGAGGACCGGCGTTTCTCAGCAATGGAGATGCCTCTGACGGCGGTCCCACGCCATGCGTTGCGGTCCTGTGCGAAGCATTTCCGTTGCATTGATGTTAAAGCGTGTTAGATATACTTTGAGAGAGTTTTTAAAGCGCTCCTTTTGGCGACCGATCATACGCAGACCTTCTTTCAGCTCACCATACGGGATCAAGATGCTGAGCAGCGCATGAGCTGCTGAGATTAGCGACTCATAGCTGACTGCTAGTGTCAGGGCCAGCGAACCAAAGCTGCCAAGACCCTTCTACACCTCTACGTGGTGATCCTGGATAACAGGCTGCAGCAGGGCAGACTGGCTAAGGAGAATGGATCGAAGAGGGAATGCTAACTCGGTACTCAAAAAATGATTGCTGAAGTCGGATGTGTTGGACCGAAAGGTGCAAACATCGCAGTCAAGCTGTGAACTACGACACAACGCATTCCGTTCTCTGGACTACATTCCGCTACTTAAGCCCTTTCAGTGTTTGGTAGCGGGAGATTGAGAACGAACGAAGCCAAGCCAGCTCACCATACATCAGTTGTTTGGGGATGCGGTTGTCTGACATACGCACGACGTGGCCGGTTCACATAATCTGGGTCTTCTGCACCATTGTGTGGATGCTCGGTATTTTTGCTCTGATGACGATCTCGGTGTCTGATGCCCTATCCTGTCACTGTATTTTGAACAATCTCCGAATGCAGCTTTTATGGAAGTGATTTATTTTCCTAGCATGCCTGCTGCACACAGTCCACGTTTCACTGGCATACAAATTATACTAGTTATATAACCGCCTGATAGCTCCATTTGCTATGGATAGGTCTAACACTGCAGTTAGCTCTCCTAAGCACCATGCATTTTTTGTCACACGCCATAACGAAATTGCTACATACACTTGATACAGTGAGAGAATAATTGGCCAAATCGAGTAAAAATATCAATAGGAAGAAAACTAAGCTCCTTAGCCTTAAACTCTATTAACAAACACCAATCCCGGAACGGCAGACCCTGCCACATTTGGAGTATACATGTCGGGAGTCGGCTTTGGAGGGGCAGTGCGTTTTTTGGAGTAGCACGCTTTCGTTGAGCCTCTGCTATGGCTATAGACTGCGATCTGAGCACCTTCGGTAATACTAGCGCCCCAGGTGTTATGGTCTTATGTAAGTATCACCCAGGAGGGGACATCAATATTGAAGCTTTTCATAAACACTTGCAAGGAGTCTGTGTAGTATTCGTATGCCACTTCCGCCATTTGGTAGGCGTCTACCTGTGTAACAGCTGCTTGAGGATGCGCTTATCTGGCATACGAACAACATGTCCCGTCCATCCTAGCTGAGCCAATCTCAGGAGTGTATGGATGCTCAATATATATATTTTAATACGAATTATATGCAGATAACTCATGTGGAAACGATTGAGCTGTCTTGCATGTCTGAATATACGCTGTCCATGTCTCAATGGCATACTTCAGAGTGGATAACACTACAGCACTATAAACTTATATCTTGGTGGTGACACTAATGTCGTGTCCGTTCCAGATATATGCTTGCAGCCTCACAATCGCAGAGCTTGCCTTAGCAATTCTGTTAATGTCGATATTCGCCTCTCTAGTTAGGATCTTGTAGATTTCACCATTAATGTTTCCGTCTAATGTATGCATGTATCTCTGCCTCTTATCTAGAGTGCATGTGCTGGACTTACACGGAAAAGGTGTGCATCTTACCTGGGAAACGAATGATACATTCACCTGTGAAAGATATACTGAGCTTACCTAGGGGAAAACTGCGCTGATCTAGGAAAGACATGTTGAACGCATCTGAGAAAGATTTGCTGAACTTAACTGGGATAGGAAAGCTGAGCTTATCAGGGAATGGCGCGCTGAACGTGCCCGACGAAGTTGTACTAAGCTAACATAGGGACATAAATTGTTTTTTCTCACCTGGGAAAGTTGTGCTGATCTTACATGGAGAAGGTAATCGGAGCTTACCTGAGTAAGGTGTGCTAAACTTACACGGATAATGTATTCGGAGCTTACCTGGGTAAAGTGTGCTGATATTACCTGGGGAGGTATTAGGAGATTACCTGAGGAAGGTATGCGAATCTTACATGGAGAAGGTAGTCCGAGCTTACCTGTGAAATGTGTGCTAATCTTACCTGTAGAAGGTATTCGGAGTTTACCTAGGGAATGTGTGCTGATCTAGCCTGGAGAAGGTATGCGAATCTTACACGGAGAAGGTATACAGAGCTTACCGGGGGAATGTGTGCTGATTTACCTGGAAAAGGTATTCGGTGTTTACCTGGGAAATGTGTGCTGATCTTACCTGGAAAAGGTATTCGGAGTTTACCTGGAGAATGTGTGCTGATCTTACCTGAAAAAGGTATTCGGAGCTTACCTGGGAAAGATATGCTGATCTTACCTGGAAATGGTATTCGGAGCTTAACTGGGAAAGGTGTGCTGATCTTACATGAAGAGGGTATTCGGAACTTACCTGGAGAAGGTATGCTGAGCTTTAATCCCTCCAACTCGTCGTCGTCTCCCAGACCAGAGATTGCCAGTTTTAAAGAGGGCGCTGACTCGTCATCAGTTTTTGCAGTTAACCTGGGAAAAATGTGGGCGTTAAATCCAAGTTATTGCGGGTACCATTATATATTGTGCAGTTTGTTTCAACGGAATAGGCTTTAACGTCAGTATGAAACTCTCTATCTCTATATAGACAGACATACACACATCAAACAGACACATTGGTACAGATGGAACAACATACATACAGACTGACTATCATATATAGATAGATTCATGGATAGACAGACATATAGACAGACACATATATAGATAGATAGATAGATAGATAGATAGATAGATAGATAGATAGATATATAGATAGATATATAGATAGATAGATTGACAGATAGATAGATAGATAGATAGATAGATAGATAGATAGATAGATAGATAGATATATAGATAGATAGATAGATAGATAGATAGATAGATAGATAGATAGATAGATAGATAGATAGATAGATAGATAGATAGATAGATGGAAAGATGGATGGATGGATGGATGGAGGAAATGGATGGATGGATGGATATATAGATAGATATGTAGGTAGTGGGAAGGGGGTAGGTAGGTGGCTTTTGGTGGGTGAATGTTTAGGTGGGAAGACAGACATACAGACACGCAGACAGATAGATAGATAGATAGATAGATAGATAGATAGATAGATAGATAGATAGATAGATAGATAGATAGATAGATAGATGGAAAGATGGATGGATGGATGGATGAAATGGATGGATGGATGGATATATAGATAGATATGTAGGTAGTGGGAAGGGGGTAGGTAGGTGGGTTTTGGTGGGTGAATGTTTAGGTGGGAAGACAGACATACAGACACGCAGACAGATAGATTGACAGATAGATAGATAGATAGATAGATATACATATTGATAGATAGATAGATAGATAGATAGATCGATAGATAGATAGATAGATAGATAGTTAGATAGATAGATAGATAGATAGATAGATAGATAGATAGATAGATAGATAGATAGATAGATAGATAGATAGATCGATTGATCGATAGATAGATATATAGATATAATTATAGGTAGCTGGTAAATATGTATGTGCGTGCGTGTTTGTTTGCATGTATGCATGAATGTCTCAAGCCTCTTGACTTGAATACATTACACGTTACCATAGCTTCTCTTCTTATCTAGATCTTTTCCCTTCCATTCCTCTTTGTATTTAAATAGGCATGGGTGGTCCACTGTGGTCTTTGTGTATGGCAAGAACAAAGACAGCACCACTGCCTCACAAAGAGCCGCATGCCGTTAATGGCGACGATATGTGTGATATGGCATATCACCGGCCATTATTAGCTGGTTTGGTAAGATCAGCATAGATGACGCCTACCACGCTAGGTTATCTGATTTGCTCTAGTGTATTAAAATGGACTCACACATCGGATAGCCACCTTCATCGGCACCTGCCCTAACGCAGTGGAGTAATAAGCTGCTCGAGCCTAGTCAGCTAAGCAGGAAATCCTCATCCTGACTACATCCAGCTCACGCAAGAGTTGAGACCTGCACATATATCTCTTTTTTCCCAATTATTTTATGTACACACATTTTTATTATTTGTTTGTCTCTTGATATGTTTGTTTTAGGGGTTTGTTTGTTGTTCCTTTTTTGTTATTTGCTCATATTTTGCCAGTTGTCGAATGTGTGCAAACATTTTCCTCATTTCTTGTTTGGTTCACTATTTGTCATAACTGACATCTCCTAGTATCACACTGTCCTGCCCCACCTGGGCAATGACGGCCAACTTAAATCGCTCATGCTACGAGTACATTGATTGGCATCCTGTCATTCTGGAGAGACAATGGACATCACGCTAGAGAGGGGACAGTCAGCTGTTTCCATAACTGTCAACGTGACCTCTTGTAGGCTTCTTTACTATGGGTTAAGTTCTGACGTGACCATTCACTAGTGCCTGCCTGGGCATATTGATGCGAGGACCGCTTTTCCCAGTCAGCAGATTCTCCCTCTCCACGCAGCCTGGTGTGTCCAAGGAAACAACAAGTCGATACTACTTGGCACCTGAGGCGTCGCAGGAGTTGTCAGACTGGCATTAAGTACTGTGCCTGACTGCCTAAGGGACTCCGGCTCTTGATTTTATCTTTGGGTTAATTCCCAAAGCCTTTTCCACAATTGGATATAACTGCAAGGCAGGGGAGGCTAGCGTCTGAAGTTGTTGGAAGCACGAACAGAGATAACGCAGCAGATTGTTAATGACCTTAACAGCGCAAGTCGGCGGTCATTTCATTATCGCAGACCAAGACACTCACTTTGACGCTAAGTCGAACAGATGTGCCTTTTTCCTGTACTACTAGTGTGACACCGTCAGCTCGTCCATACATCAATCTTTCACAACAATCTTGTCGTTTACTACGTACGTGAATCCTACATTGCCTACAAGTTATTTTCGTCGGTCTTTTGTCCTTAGCGAAAACCTTGTGGCCGTAACGTACATATCGTTTTGTTTTTGTCCTGATGCGGTTATTGAGCCGTTTTCTATGTGTTTTTATCAATTTAGGCATTCGGTAGTTTAAGATGGAGTTTATGCAAAATAAATATGGAAATGAAGCAATAAAAGAATTGAATGTGGAATTGTAGGTATTCACAAATATTTAGAATCCTTACTTTAGATTCCCAGACAGAAGGTCATCATCAGCATACTTCATAACAGAAGTTAACTCCGGCATGCTTAAGCTTGACAAAGTCACGTCTTTCTGTGGCATGTTTACAGAGATTGGTTGTCTTATACTGTCAATTTTCGAATCTGCATCACGAATCAGTTTGGGCTTACTGCCTTCTCTACTCATAAGTAGAGCTTCCTCTGGACCAGCTGGTTTTGGTCTGGGATTCACATCGGGGGAACTGGGACTCTTGTTGGCGTGTCCTCTGCTGCTCTGAGACTGCGGTGAGGAGGAACTGCCAGATCCTGGGCTTTGATTGTAAGCCGATCTTTGCAATATCTTCTGTTCTAGCCAATTGTAACGGGGTAGCTCTTGAAGGATTCGGGCTGCGCTGTTCTGCTGAAGCTGCTCCACAATAGGATCTGGGAAAAAATAAAGAAAACATTGAGCACAACTTGGACACACTCATTTCTTGCTCTTCAACTTGTTCTTCTTCTTCGTCTTCTTCTTCTTCCTCTTATTCTTCTGCTTCTTTTTCTTCTTCTTCTTCTTCTTCTTCTTCATCTTCTTCTTCTGCTTCTACTAATACATCTTTTTCTGGGAGAGGAGACTAACATCTCGTCAGACAAAACATACTGATCAGACATGTTAATAAGATTCACACAACATATACTGGCGCTCACTTCATTGAGCGGAACATAATCACTGAGGCGCACAGAAAGAGCAGTGTCCGGAAACATATAGTGTGCAACAGCCCAACTTTTTAAATTCGCCCATGTGTTGGCTCATGCGCAGTAGGGTGTGTACAGTAGGACGTGTGCGCAGTAGGGTGTGTACAGTAGGACGTGTGCGCAGTAGGGTGTGTACAATAGGACGTGTGCACAGTAGGATGTGCGCAGTAGGGTGTGTGTGCTTAGTATGGTGTGTCTCTCCAGGATATGTCTTTATAGCTATATGTGATCACACACAATACAAATCTGATGCTGTTGTAAAATTTGCTTACAAAAATAATGTCCTGTAGCAGAAACTGCCGTATAGGATCAAGGGATAGCGACTTCATTGTACTAAGCCACAGTGTGTGTGAGGTGGAGTGCTAGTTCACTTCCTTGCTGCCTTTACTTCCATACCCGTAGGTCTAATTCTCATTTATAAGTGAACCCTATAAACAGCTTGGTCGACTGAAGCGTACGAGTTATTGCAGTTGAACCCAGAAACTAATCCTTGAAAAGCGAGTCCTCTGCCAACACACTAATCAGACCCCTCGTGGTAGTGGTTCTGTTCTACTCTCTATGATAATAGCTGTCCTTCGAAAATGGCGATAGTTTCAAATATGTGTAGTCAGATGTTTCCCCATATGTACAGTCCGATCTGAGCTGGAAAGATTTACCACACGTCGGACACACATTGGCGGCGTTCGGTAATACGGCTGGCTCTGTGACAGACAACACACACTGGGAAAATACTTGAGAAAAGAGATTATAATTTACACAAAGAAGATATATTTCTAGAGCGCACTTTAATGCTTTGATGCAGGAGATTGTAAAGGGGAAAAGTTGCAACGGTTCCAATGAAGAGAAGAAGATACAAGCAAAAATGATACTGAAACAATGGTCTCGTCTGGTAGATTTTTCATTTCCCTGTGCGCATGTTGTTGGTTAATGCCCACAATGTGAGGGTTACTCTTTTGGGTGCCCTAAAAAGGACGTTAAGTGGCAGGTTGTCGTAGCTTTCCTCACATCGTGAGCGTACTGATGAAAGTGAACCGGGGTCCTCCAGGCGGCTGTGCTATGACTGGCTTCATCTGCGTGTCGCTAACTACAACAGAGATCATGTTGATCCCTCACCTTGTTAGCCAATCTGTCATGAAAACATACTGTTTTCATGAAGGGCTAAGAGGAAGCCAAAGTGAGGGTCTTGTGCAGTATGGTTTGCCGGAACCTGACTAACATGTCTGATTAGTATATTTTGCCTGACCAGACGCTAGTCTTCCTTACCCTGTGAGGATAAATGGACTTAATATAAGGTAGGGAGAGGTGGATTGAGAAAATAGAACCAATGAATCTTACCACACACACCGTAAAATGCCGTTAAATAGTTCGTGCATGATGCTAGCACCATCTTTATTTCAAAGGAGTTGCTAAATTAAACCAACAAACATTGTAGAGGCAACAATCAAACAATCGATTCTATTTTAATCACTCGTAAGAAATGCGCAATCCTGATCCAAATTACGGACTGTATGTGACAGATGTGCCGTGCTACAAAGAACGATACGAGTTAATGGATCAAGCAACTAGACACTACAAAAAGACGCGATTCATTTAACCTAGGTCATGCAGGCCTAGTGAAGAATGTATTGCGAGATTGAACGCACGGGTAAAGCAAGGGGAGGTGGGAGGGGGCAGTAATAACCGTTGTGATACAAAGAAGGTGAAGATGAATGCTGAGTCGAAGACGGTGACAGACGACAGGAAGAAATGGAAAGACATAATCTTAAGTTGGCAAATAAGTTCCAGGACTGAACTGAATGACTTAACGATGATGATCACCAGCCAATCTGTGTTGACTAAAGGATATAAACCCAGATTGATCCATACACATTAAAATGCAGAGCAGCTCTTGTGTTGCAGCGGTCAGCGACTCATAGCTAACCGCTAGCATCAGGGCCAGCAAACCAGAGCTCACTGCTAGCGTCAGGGCCAGCGACCCAAAGCTAACCGCTAGCGTCAGGACCAGCGAACCAGAGCTGCCAAGACCCTTCTACACTTCCACGCGGTGATCCTGGATAAAATACTGCAAAAGAGCAGACCGGCTAAGGAGAAGGAATAGAAGAGGGAAGGCTAACTTGGTACTCAAAAAAATGCCTGCTGCTGAAGACGGAAATATCGAAGTCAAGCTATAAACTAGAGACACATCGCATTCCGTCTCCCGGACTACATCCTGCTACTTGTAAAGCCCTGTTCAGGGCTTGGTAGTGGAAGATTGATTACGAACGCATAGAAAGAACAAGTAATTACGCATGTACGTGTTTTGACACTGGTCTTTTGTAAGAAGCCAGTATCGGTAGTCGATTATATATGCGTTGTCAGCAGTAATACAATAATCTTTTCTGTTACTCACACTCCAGGTAGATCCATAGGTGCTTAGTCCGTCTCATCAAACTGTGAAGAGCGTAGATACTGATGGTTGCTATAGCTCACTGGCTGAACACACACGTATTCCATCTTCTCAGACGCCCATCTCTGCTAGATCCGTGAATGATTTCAAAATCCTACAATCTGTGCATTGGTAGTTCATTGACTACAGTGTCTTCATCCGAAAAGTGGCTGCTGATCAACTTCAAACTGTCACCTCCATCCACTGATATTGTCTCCATTGTGGGTGTCTTCGAGGCCAGGATGTTAGCTTTTTCTTTCCGGTAAACCCCAGCATGGCCTGGACATTAGATCCACACACGTTCCAGGAGGTGCAAAACCTCTATGTCTGCTATCCATTTATGCCACAACCAGTTAGCAAGGATTGAGAGTCAGGAACAATTACAGCCCTCATTAAAGAGGTTCCAGCTAGCCACCTCAAAGCCAATGTCACTGCCTGGATCTCCATTCTGATACTGGACGATGTTGTCACGTTTGCACGTCTCGTCTCAGCTACACCTCTGCCTCAAACTCTGACTCAAAGTCCAAAAAATAAAACAAAGAATATAATAGTAATAGCTAGAGCAAGTGCGACATTTGGCAATTCTTCGATGTAGGATGTAGGATGTAGGATGTAGGATGTGGGATGTAGGATGTAGGATGTGGGATGTGGAATGTGGGATGTAGGATGTGGGATGTGGGATGTAGGATGTGGGATGTAGGATGTGGGATGTAGGATGTGGGATGTAGGATGTGAGATGTAGGATGTAGGATGTAGGATGTGGGATGTAGGATGTGGGATGTAGGATGTGGGATGTAGGATGTGGGATGTGGGATGTAGGATGTGGGAAGTAGATTGTAGGATGTGGGATGTAGGATGTGGGATGTAGGATGTAGGATGTGGGATGTAGGATGTAGGATGTAGGATGTGGGATGTAGGATGTGGGATGGGCGAGGGATTGGGACAAACAAAACATGAAGGTCTGCGCTGCAGTTGTTCTATCTTCCCTTTTAATGCGTCTGATACCTGGATCGAGTAAAATCGTCATTTTTGGAAATTAAACCACTTCACGTGTACTGTCCGCGGAAACTACTGAGGATTAGATGGCAGGAGATTGAGATGTGTTAGCGCGAGCAGGCATGTCTAGTTTACTCACCATGATAGGCACAGCACGTCTGGTACACATGTCGGATCGACTCAACACAAAGAGCTGCTCTATGATGAACTACAGGATAAAAGCTAACGGTCAAGAACTCGAAGTGGTTGACCGTTTTAAATATCTGGGATCGATTGTCAGTGATTATGGATTAAAATGTGAGGTGTTGGCCAGAATAGCATAGACAATAGCGGCGCTTGCACGGCTTAACAGAATCTGGCAAGATAAACGGTTAGCACTATGCACGAAAATCAGATTAATGCGTACACTGGTCCTGCCAATATTCCTCTATGCATGTGAGACATGGACAGTTATAGCTGACCTTCAGCGAAGGTTACAGGCCTTGGAGATGAGATGTTTCCGAAGACTTTTAAACGTCCCGCATAACGATCGAGTTACAAATGAGGAAATACGAGATATCATTACAACAGCAATAGGGCCTTTTGAAGACCTCTTGGCAACTTTCAAAAGAAGGAAACTCCCTTGGTACGTTCACATATCGAGATCAAATGGTCTTGCAAATACGATCCTGTATGAAAATGTGCAAGGCAGACGACGAAGAGACCGTTCCAAAAAGAGGTGGGAGGACAACATAAAATAATGGACCAACCTCCGACCAGAAGAGGCACAGGCATCGGCCGCTGACAGAGAAGGGTGGAGTGAGGTTGTAAGGATGTCTATATGTGTGCCCCAACGACCTCGCTGGTTACGGGATGACCTGACCTGACCTGGTGGTGAGCTGCTAAAATGGAAAGAGAGCTAGGGGTGGTCAGCTGAAACAGTACAAGGACACGCTTAAGATATGACTGATCCAGTTCAGTATTAACCATGATGACTTGGAAAGAATCGTCACAAATCGCAGAGAATAGCGCAGAACTATTGCTGATGGTGTTCATAGGGCATCAGGTATACATGAAGGTGTCCAAAGATAATCGCTCCGCAAGTCAGCTCACATAAATCCTTATTCAACCCCACTGATAGGGGGTGTCCTATTTCCTTGTACTAAGTGCCACGGACAATTCAGGGGCTCGACTGGCGTATTTAGCCATCTCGAACATGTGAACAGTGACTGTTGACAAAGTGCCATTCATCGATTGCAATGGACGAACAACAATAGTAAAAAAAAATTATAGTAATAGTTGCCCATCGCAAATAAAGATGGCGATATCATCTTTGACATGTCATCACATATGGCTGTAGAGCCCAATCCTGGCAAGGCAGAACTCTAAAACACTGAGGAACACTTGAAAGGGACGGTTCTGAGACTCGTCGCGCAAAAAGTGTTTTGCAAAGGACAGAGAAAGAAAAGACAGAAAGACAGGGCGAGTCACAGTACTATCCACTTTTTAACTGGTGGGGTTGGCAAACATCGCGCCTTTATTGGAATTACCAATAAACCTAGATTTAATCATCAAACAGTAAATGACTCAGTTAACTTTGTTGACCCTACCACAGTAGCGCATACTCAATTCATCAAACCTTCTTTTTAAAAACTACAAAGGAGAGAAACAAGCGCCAATGGCACACACAGGCATATGCTTGATTCGTACATATGCGAGTTCACATGGCGTCAACGCAACAAAGTAAATGGTTTTGACGTTTTCACCTTCATTCTTGCCAGCATTGTTCAATTCTGGCCACCTCAATATTCAAAATTGTAGTGTTTGGTCGTCTAATTATTTTAATCTATCTGCCAGACAAAACACAATGTGAACATACATTTACAGTAGATGGCGAGGAACTAGATCAGGTCACGCATTTTGAATATCTGGGCTCCAGAATTGACAAGAATGGCGACTGCTCGGAACAAATCAGAGTAAGATTAACCATGACAATGCAGAGACTGAAAAGTCTGAAGAAATTATGGCACCAACAAAACGACAAAAGTAAAAAGTCTTAAGAGATTGTGTTTTTCCTGTGGCAGCTTATGGCTGCTAATCATGGACGATTAACACAACTTCTAGACAAGGAATCGAATCCTTCGAGTCAAAATGTTACAGAAAGATCCTCAGATTAACCTGGACGGAGAAAACGACAAATATAGACATCCGGCAAGAGTTGAGCATAGAGGTGAACTGGTTTATCAATTCCATTATGACCAGAAAATGTAAATACTTTGGTCACATCAAGAGACACAACGGTCTTGAGAGTTCAGTTATGGAAGGTATGGTGTCATGCAAAAGAGACAGGCAATAGACAAAGAAGATGATAGTACCAAGATATCTAGGAATGCCTGGGTATGACTGTGGTGGAGGCTAGACTTTTTGCAAGGGAAAGAGTTTCTTTCAGATGGACTGCGATAGGAGCGACGTTCTATAAAGGACATGCTACATGATGATCTGCCAGGAAATTTCCATTTGGTCCTTTTTAAGGATCTCACAATTGAATATAGCGTTTTTTTTACACATCTATCTTTACTAAATTTGTATTTATTTATTTAAAATAAAATTATGTCTACCTGTCCTCACTTAAATCCTAACCCATAGCTGACTGCTAGCGGCAGGGCCAGCGAATCAGAGCTGCCAAGACCCTTCTACACCTCTACGCGGTGATCCTGGATAACAGGCTGCAGCAGGGCAGATTGGCTAATGAGAAGGGGTCGAAGAGGGAATATGCTAACCCGGTACAAAAAAATGCTTGCTGAAGTCGGATGTGTTGGACCGAAAGGTACAAATATTGCAGTCAAGCCGTAAACTACGAAACAACGCATTCCGTTCTCTGGGCTACATTCTGCTACTTAAGCTCTTTCAAGGTTTGGTAGCGGGAGATTGAGTACGAACGAAGCCAAGCCAATTAACATTAACTCTACATATATATATATATATTCGCAACGAAGAGGTGTATGCTAAAACACACCCAATTCTGTAACGTTTTGAACGCTGTCGAATCTCCTTGTTGGGTTATGTCGTGTATCGGAACCAGGAAAATCCGGTCGCTCACAAGAAAATTCACAAATCGTTCCTCAGAGCCAAACAGCTTTCCTCCAAGAACTTCAGGTGCAGAAGACGTCTTTCCCGACAGTGTGTCTCCGGCAGACATCAACCTATCGCTCCGCTCTGGACGAGGCCTGCAACCCTGCCAAAGCAGTGGTCCATGTATGTGTTTGAACAACGCAACGTGTTTTAGACGCCTAAGATATCGGAAATACGATATGCTGACGACACAGTTTTTCCCTCGAACAGCGCCAAGGGCCTAGAACAAATATTTACATCAGTCCAGATACACAGTGAAGACCAGAATCTCTACCTGAATACAAAGAAAACAAAGATAATGACAACTGATAAGACAAAACTCCAACCTAAAATCGAGATAGCTGGCGAAGAGATTGAAAATGTTGCATATTTTGGATATCTGGGATCAATACTGAACAACAATGGAGACTGCAGAAAAAGAAATAAGAAGATGACTGACAATACCAATGCAGAAGATAAGGAGTATGCAGAACCTATGGCATAATACAAACAAAGAACTAAAATTAAAGATCCTAATGGATGTGAAACATGGACGATTACAAAAGCAATAAGAGCGAAGATTCGTGCTTTTAAAACACAATACTACAGAAGAGTTCCTGTGGACAAAGAAAGAAAGAAACAAATACATCCGGCAAGACTTGAACGTAGAGGAGAATTGGATCATAAATCACGTAATGACCCGAAAACTCAGGTTTTTGGGACACGTCTAACGACACAACGGGCTAAAGTGAGTGGTTATGGAAGGCATGGTCACTGGGAAAAAAGGCATGGACCGACCGAGAAGACGATGGGCCAAGGACATCAAGGAGACGCTGGATTTGACCTTGGAGCAGGCCGGAAGACTGGAGAAAAAGAGAGTTTCTTACAGACAGGCTGTCATAAGCGCGACGTTCTGCAAAGGACATGCTTCACGATGATGATGAACGTGTTTTAGTCACCTAAGCAAACTTACTTACTCACTATACATTTTACAAAATTACTAGTAAGTAAAGATTCCGATACTGATCATTCTTCTTCTTCTTCTTCTTCTTCTTCTTCTTCTTTTTCTTCTTCTTCTTCTTCTTCTTCTTCTTATTCTTCTTCTTATTCTTCTTCGTTCGTTCTCAATTTCCCACTACCAAACCCTGAAAGGGTAAGTAGCAGAATGTAGTCCAGAGAACGGAATGCGTTGTGTCATAGTTTACAGCTTGGCTGAGATATTTGCACCTTTCGGTCCAACATATCAGGCTTCAGCAAGCATTTTTTGAGTACCGGGTTAGCATTCCCTCTTCGATCCCTTCTCCTAAGCCAGTCTGCCCTGCTGCAGCCTGTTATCCAGGATCACCGCGTGGAGGTGTATAAGGGTCTTGGCAGCTATGGTTCGATGGCCCTGACACTAGCAGTCAGCTATGGGTGGCTGACCACTGCAGCTCATGCGCTGCTCAGCATCTTGATCCCGATCATTATTCAACGAATGATCATTATTATTATTAATTTTATTATTATTAAATTGATTATTATTATTATTATTATTAATTGAAAACAAGGTGCACACATGTTTATTTTTTTAAACTTGAAATACTTGGAATCAGATTACTTGAACCAGTGAATTCCTGCTGTCAGGCCGGCAAAGATTATCCACAGTACGTTAATTGTTTTTACTGCAATATTTACTTCATGTGGCTTGGTGGGCCTGAGGAAAGGTAGGTTGTGTATTTGAAAGGAATTTCATTACATTTAGGATGTTGTTGGACAGTGATTAATAGCCTAATCGTATCGATTTGTAACTGCCATGGGCTATTTTACAAGTGCATGGATCTCCAAGTGTATTCGCCAATCTCCAAAATGACTAAACGCTGATCCAACCTCCTTTGAGACAAAAGACGCTTGAGACTTATGGACTTCGAAATTCCACCATTTGGTGTTTTGTTCCTTGATAGTCAAGTGTTTTGTTCCTTGATAGTCAAGTGTTTTGTTCCTTGATAGTCAAGTGTTTTGTTCCTTGATAGTCAAGTGTTTTGTTCCATGAAAATCAAGTGTTTTGTTCCTTGATAGTCAAGTGTTTTTTCCTTGATAGTCAAGTGTTTTGTTCCTTGATAGTCGAGTGTTTTGTTCCTTTTATAGTCAAGTGTTTTTTCCTTGCAGCTATAGCGAGTCCCCGTGTATTAATGAATCAAATATATGGGGTAATGATTTAAGAACTTTTTATCAGGCCTACCAGGCAATTTTTCATTCGGGAGGTTTCATCCCTGTGTGCATGACCAGGCGGGAAATGCCATGAGACTGACGGTCACACAAGTAGAGCGGTTAGGACATATTTTATATAATCTTTTACGTGCGCGACTTGGCTTGTGCGCGACTAGTTTATGTATTACATAGAATCAAGAGCGGTTAGATCGCACTGTTAATAATTTTTTACGTGCTCAGCGTGACAGGAGACCATACTAGTCTTTGAAGTACACATAATCTAAAAGGTGTTATATCACACTATTAATCGCATTTCACATGTTCAACGTGGCAGGGGTCCTGTTTTTTGTCCATGTAACATCAGTACCATCACATACACCTCACGCCAGAAATGAACATATGTTTCCTTGTTAACGAATGCAATAGTGCATGCAGGTCTTATTCATCCTCATAATCTTTTATTTCAACGCACGATACAGCATGTATTTTTAAGGGTCTACTGTCTTTTATTACATAAATAATTATTTATGACGGCAGACCAGCATGTACAGACAGATACATTGTATATTTCACAGATATCCATGACAGCTAGACTAGATATAGTCGCAGATGACACACACTCGTTATGATAATTATATAGTCGCAGATGATACAAACTCATTATGAAGCACGGTTTTTGTATCCATTGACAGAAACGAGGCTTGATTTGCGCGCCGTTTTACGTTCAAACTTCTTACCAAAGTCTACCAAAAATTGGCCGCCTTACGCCATGTTGTATAATTACTCAAGATAGTATGAGTAGCTTCTTCTTCTTCCTTTTTTCTTCTTTTTTCTTCTTCTTCTTCTTCGATCAATTGATATTAGGATCACGAAGGAGACTGCGTTAAGGCCTTCGCCGGTCCCCCTACATATTTTCGAGCATGGTCGCTCCCCTAGGCCAGACTACATCTGTTTGACATGCATGGGTGGGTTAGTCCTGCAGAATATGTTCTGGTGTTTGCTCGGGTGCTCCGCAATTGCACATGACGGTGTCTATGAGACCAATTCTGTGGAGGTAGGCCTAGAGTCTGCAATGTGCCGTTCTGAGTATGAAGATCTTTACCTGCCCATCTCTGCCAAGTTTGTCTATGCTGTCATTTTCTGGCTTGTATTCTTTGTGCTGGTCTCTCCTTTCTGTTCTAATGGATCGTTTGATGAGTGTCTTTGCTTGGATATAGCTCTGTGAATGGGAAGTTTGCGTGACACCACTTCCGGTTTTTACAAGCTCATCTGCTTTCTCGTTTCTAGGGATCACACAGTGGGCCAGAATCCACTGTAGTACTAAATCTGTTTTTTTGGGACAGCAATCATATGTTGTATTTTATTTCATGTGAGACTATATCTTGTTTGCGGCTTGAGACGGCTTGGAGTACATTCCTGGGGTCTATCTTGTTTGCGGCTTGAGACGGCTTGGAGTACATTCCTGGGGTCTATCTTGTTTGCGGCTTGAGACGGCTTGGAGTACATTCCTGGGGTCTATCTTGTTTGCGGCTTGAGACGGTTTGGAGTACATTCCTGGGGTCTATCTTGTTTGCGGATTGAGACGGCTTGGAGTACATTCCTGGGGTCTATCTTGTTTGCGGCTTGAGACGGTTTGGAGTACATTCCTGGGGTCTATCTTGTTTGCGGATTGAGACGGCTTGGAGTACATTCCTGGGGTCTATCTTGTTTGCGGCTTGAGACGGCTTGGAGTACATTCCTGGGGTCTATCTTGTTTGCGGCTTGAGACGGCTTGGAGTACATTCCTGGGGTCTATCTTGTTTGCGGCTTGAGACGGCTTGGAGTACATTCCTGGGGTCTATCTTGTTTGCGGCTTGAGACGGTTTGGAGTACATTCCTGGGGTCTATCTTGTTTGCGGATTGAAACGGTTTGGAGTACATTCCTGGGGTCTATCTTGTTTGCGGATTGAAACGGTTTGGAGTACATTCCTGGGGTCTATCTTGTTTGCGGATTGAAACGGCTTGGAGTACATTCCTGGCGTCTGTTATAATGACCATGTTCCTTGTAGTAATGTTTTGGTCTGGTCCCCCAAAACTTTTCGTGCATGGTCGCGTGGTCTTTCAGGGTATCTTCTGGTATTAGCGTGTTTGCTTCGCGATCTCATGTAGTGAGAACTATAAGACAACCTGTGAAGGTGGGTCTTGAGTCTGCAATGTCCCGTTCTGAGAGGAACAGTGCGAACTTTTTAACATTTGCAGACGACATTTTGACACGCAGAACTGACTCAGACAGGCATGAATTGGTCAAATACATCCAGGAAACCTTGCCGGCTATCTCACAGTATTGTAATGACTTAGCTTGCCGATTAATGCAAGCCAGGCCTGTATGATGTGGTGCTTTGTAAACAACTCTATAGTAACGGCTGAACTTTCGGGCATCAAATTTGAAGGGTGCATTAGCGACAGGTTGAAATACCTCAGAGTAACGTTTGATTACATATAATTGCCATGTTGACCAGACTGTGCAAATATATAAGCGAGTGCTAGGAGCACTGTCAACTGCAATTGCGTACCTGACTGTTAAAAACTAAAAAAACAGCATAGATAGGTAATGGTTACCCTATGGCGAACAAATCTGAGGCTCACCGTAGAAAGTCTGTAGCGCTTCATTCTTGACATAAATATTAAACAAGCGAACGTAAAGTAGTGAACTGTATCAAAATAATAATACAAACGGCGAAATCCTTCCTCGCTATTGGGAGTTTTCGGAAATCGAGAGAAATATTTTGAACAAACTGAAAAAAATACGTCAACTACAAAGTGGTACCCATATCTTTGTATTGATGTGAAACATGGAAAACAACAAAAGCAGCAACGAAACACGCTGCATACTTTCATATAGTTTGTGTCTCTGCAGGATAGATATATTCAAATGGTATAAACAAACCATTGGTGTGGAATTGCTAGAGAGAGTCAGACATATGTCACCGAAGCACGGCGGAAGGTAGAAGGAACTGGCGTTGGATAGTATATATGTTATAGAAACCAGTTCATAATACTACAAAATAGTTTCTGTTCTGGAATACCCAAGCTAAAATAAATAGAGGCCGACCGAGACACATCGAGAGGAGAGCTCCTGACGAAGGTAAAGAATACAGGAAACCCCCGGAGAGAGCAAGAGTGAATGACCACCAACTGGTGGATTTGGCACATATTTGTTGAGGACCTATACTTCACTGACAGATGACGCGTGTTGATTACATCCGATTAATTACAGATTTCACACCTTAGACATTGTGCACTGTATCGTTCTTACTTTCATCTGTATTATTCTTTGTCATCATGAAAGACGTTTTAGGGCGTTAAAAAAATACGAGTAGATTAAAACAAGATTGTATCCATGAACAAAGTGATTATTACTCAATGACTAACATTATTATTAACTTTGAGCTTCAACTACTAGTTTCTGTAATCTGAGCTGGAGTTCTTCTCGTTTCTGTAATCTGAGTTGAGTTATGCTCGTTTTTTGTAATCAGAGTTGAGTTCTACTAGTTTCTGTAATCTGAGCTTCAGTTTTGCTAGTTTCTATAATCTGATCTTCAGTTCTGCTACATTTTCATTGCCAAACCTGTCTTAGTCACCTATTTCGACACTCTTGACAGGTTACAGTGTTACTATTCTTAGCTCCCTGAGCGGATCTCGGCAGCATCCACAGCAGCATAAACGAATACGATGTTGATGACAGCATTTGCAACATTCCGATCACTCTAAAGGGTCTTGACTTCTCGATCTAATCATAATTTAGAGTTCATTGGGACATTCACATTATGCCAAGTGTTCCATTACAACAAACAGTTTGAGATCCGCTGTGTCAGAGTGTTGATGTTGTTGTTGTAATTCTTCTTCTTCTTCGTATGCTGTCAGACGTCAACCTGTATTTTTTCGAAAAAAGCGGTCATCCTGAAGCTGTCGACACTGCCACAGAGGTTGTCTAGTGTTGCCACTGGTGATGGCCACATCTGCTTTCTCTGATCCTCGTGTGTCGGGCAGTTTTGCAGCAAATGTTCAGCGGCCATTTTCCCGGTACCACACGAGCATTCGTCAGTGTCACCTATCTTCAATTTATGGTGGCCTGTGCGAAGTCTGAAGACCACGACCTGCTCTCTTCTGTTCAACTGGTAATAGGCATCGTTTTTTTGTGTAGCCAGTATGTTCTGTTGTAATTCAAAACTACTCGAGCTGGACTGTTCACTCTAGGAGATGAATGAATTGGCTTTAGTATTATACAAGAGCGTACCAGAAAAGATCGATCTGGGATCGCCTGGATAAATAGCAATGCTTGTCTCTCACTTATTTGGGAGGCAAAATTATTCAAGATGGAGTATCATCTAAGGAAATCTTCCCTTGCATTGCTATAATCTTGTGTGCCTTTACCCAACTAATGAACATCCGGAAATCAAAATCATTGAGTCCGTACACCAAGCTCAGATTGTTTAAATCCAATGTATTACCAAATACGTCACATTTGGATGCGAATGCTGGAAAATAACAAAGACATTGGAAAAGATAATAAACGAATTCGAAATTAAGTGTCTCAGAAAACTGTTCGACATTGACTGGGAGAAATTCATAACCAACAAATACATTAGAGAAGTCACCAATCAACAATATGTTTCATCACTCATTAGGAAAAAACATCGGCCATGTTCTTAGAATGGACAACAACATACTCTTTCTGCAGGTATTTATGTGGTCATCATCTTGCAGCAGAAAAAAAGGAAGACCGAACCTCTCCGTAAAATAATCATCAGAGACGTCTCCAGTATGGGCTTGAGCAACATTCGTGAACTGAAAAGAGTAGCGTCGAACAGGTCAGACAGGAGAGCCAGAAAAATACAGAACTTAATGATTTAAGAGCAGTACTCTATCAACTATGCCAACAGTCCACGCCCAAAAGAGTAGTGGTGCAGTGGGTTCCATCCCACTGTAACATTCAAGGCAACGAGGAGGCAGACATACTGGCAAAAGAAGGTGCAATGTTACCACAACCAGATTCTAGTGTGACCTACGAAGAGTCCAAAAGGCTTATTAGAGCCAGATATATGGCCAATTGGGAAATAGAGCATACTGACTACACAAAAAATGATGCCTATTACCAGTTGAACAGAAGAGAGTAGGTCGTGGTCTTCAGACTCCGCACAGGCTACAACAGACTGAGGTACCATCTATTCAATAATCTGAAGATAGGTGCTACGGACGAATGCACTTGTGGTACAGGGAAAATGACCGCTGAACATCTGTTGAAAAATTGCTCGACATAAGAGGATCAGAGAACGCACATGTGGCCATCACCAGTGGCAACACTAGACAAGCTCTATGGCAATGTCGACAGCCCTAGGATGACAGCTGCTTTCTTTTAAAAAATTCAAGTTGACGTCTGACAGGGTACGAAGAAGAAGAAGACGAAGAAGAAGAAGAAGAAGAAGAAGAAGAAGAAGAAGAAGACAGGAGAGCACAAGTCTCTTCCAAATGTGGCGTGTTTGGCACTTGAAGAACAATGTTTGATTGTCTCTCTTCAGATTCGCCAGAACAGGCATCTCTCTGTACGTTTACCAAATTTCCGTTCGCGCAATCAATCAGATTCTTGTTAGCTTCCCGTTTAGCATAGATCATCAACAAATTCATACCAAATCATCAAATTTCGACATGTTCATATCTGTTGAACAATGTTACTACAATGAAATGTGCATGTTTGTTCATTTGATACTTGTCATCTGTTGAAGGTTAGGCTTTTTGTCTCTTTTAGACGACGCAGTCTTTTCAATGAAGCGCAACGGAAGGTCATGCACATTTGCTTTTGTAATCTTTCTTTCCCGATGTCACAATATGTTCGAGTTATACTGCGAAGTATCAGTCCCATGAATTGTGCATGAATTGCTTTATTGCAACCAGAACTGACCATTAATCTTTCAATGTTGTGTTCTTTGAATCCATCCGACGTGATTTCCTAGTCTGCCATGGCTTGTGTACCACTCTCACTCTGGTACCCCACTCCACTTACTACAATACATATATCTGATTGTTTATATTTGTTCTTTCTTTAAATATTTATCTGCTTTCGTAGACACTATCTTTTCAATCACGAATGTAGACTTGTGTGGTTAAATCAGTACGTGTTTATCGTTTTAATTGTATGCTGCCGCTGGGGTTTAGCTAGCCCTGGTCGTCTGATTCTCATGAATTATTTTGTTCGTGTCTGTCTGATCTACGCTCGGTCTGGTGTACTGTTTGCTTTAAGTAAATCTATTTATTTATTTATATATAGATAAGTCTGAAGGAACGAGTTCCTAATCAGATATGGAAAAAAAAAACAAAAAACTAATGGGACAAGACACGTATCCCACTCCAACAGTTATGTCGTGTTGAAACAAAATAATGCCTGATAAATATTTATACATGTCTGCTTGCAGTAACGGTACACTCTTGGAAAACTCGAACGTCGGAACGCCATTATAATACATAATATTTATGTAGCTTGTTTTTCATTTACTTGACTCAGCAATGTGCTTTAATCCAGGCAAGACACGTGACCTTATATTGATGTGGGTACCAGGTGTATACACGCGCTTCTCACACCTAGGTCAGTTTATTAAACGGGAATAACCAATACAGAGTTTCTCAACATGAACATCCTAAAGCAATGCTTCCCAAAGTGGCAGGCAGTAAGCTCTCAGTTGCTGGTCCGCAAAAGGAGGCATGAGACTGGAATTAACTAGAGTGGCGAGACGTTACAAAAGACAGGATACACTGAGCTATCCATAACGGTTTGAAGAATTAGATAATATCATAATTGCATAAAACAGATGTGAAATAAATTGGAAATTTAAATTGCAATGGTCATTTTTTGTTTAAGCGTAGTGATATGTTAGCAAACGCGCGAAGCGGGAAAGTGAATTCATCAGTTACTATAGGGAAGGTAAGCTGATTGCGTCCAGCCTAACACAGCGCAGGAATCAGGTCAATCGGTAGCTAGGGGACGGTTAATACGGCGCTACGTTTTGTTGTAACCGACTAGGGACAAATTAAGTCTGCCTTTCCTGACTGTGAAGCCGTGGTTGCAGAGTAGCGCAGTGGTTAGCGCACTTACTTCGCATCTGAGTGGTCCTGGGTTCATTCCCCAGTTGAGGCGGAATGTTTTTATCAGACCGCAATGGCTCCCGGGTCGACCCAGCCTTTAATTGGTACCGTTTCAGTCCAGGAAGTAAAAGCGGCGAGGGAAAGGAGATGGCTACCGTCCTCATATAGCCGAGCAGTTGAAATGTGAGATCGCTAACGCCTCACACCCCTATGGCAGTAAAGATTACTTTTACCTGACTGAGAGTATTTAATTCCAAGCTCTGAAAGTGTGTTTCAAATATTTTTTTTCAGTGACGTTTTGTTTAGCGATTTGAATTTTATTATGGTAATGAGTTACGTGAAATTCTTTAGTCCATCACAGTTCAATTACAGTAACGATTATCCAACTTTTTACGAAGTTTCTTTTGTTCAATACATAAAACCATGCAAATTTCTGAAGTTGAAAAAATCTTTTCCTGACCAGTCAATTTAAAAAACTCAAAAACACATACCTTAATGAGTTTAACATGATATCACTACAAAAAAGAACTGGTAAATATCTACAGTTCAAAAGACAAAGCCAAACCTTGTACTGAATTAATGGGTTTCATTATAGATAACGGCCTCCAAACAGTGTATGAACAGACGGGCATGCTGCTACAACTTATTCTCAGTATTACAACAACCCCGGCTACTACATAACGTTCAACAAGCATATTGCAAAGAATTAACACACACCTGTGTTATTCTATGACCAATAATAGACTATCCAATCTGGCATTTCATTTAATAGTAAAGGATAAGTCTTCTGAGTGCACATAAGATAAAATGTTAAAGGAGAGAATGATTTATACTTTTTTCAGAAATGAAAGAAATAATTTGTGAACTTCGCTACTGTATTTGTACACATTTTCTCGATTGAGTCTCAATTTCGAAATATCTGTAAAGAATAACATTGTATCTCAATCAAACATTATATCAGCCATATGTTTCATATAGAAATTGGTGGAACTCATTCCAAACATGATGATGATGTTGAATGACCCCACTCCCCACTGTAACATCCAAGGCAACGAGGAGGCAGACAGACTGGCAAAAGAAGGTGCAAGACTACCACAACCAGATTCTAGTGTGACCAACGAAGAGTCCAAAAGGCTTATTAGGGCTAGATACATGGCATAATGGGAAACACAACATACTGGCTACACAAAAAATGATGCCTATTACCAGTTGAACAGAAGAGAGCAGGTCGTGGTCTTAAGACTTCGCACAGGCCACAACAGACTGAGGTACCACCTATTCAATAAACTGAAGATAAGTGGCACTGACGAATGCACTTGTGGTACAGGGAAAATGACCGCTGAACATCTGGTGCAAAACTGCCAGACACACAAGGACCAGAGAAAGCACATGTGGCCATCACCAGTGGCAACATTAGACAAGCTCTATGGCAGTGTCGACAGCCTCAAGATGACCGCTGGTTTCTTCGAAAAAATACAGGTTGACTTCTGACAGCGTACGAAGAAGAAAAAGAAGAAGAAGAAGAAGAATGACCCCACTGAATAAGATTACTCGTTTGTGTGCCCTGAAAAGGACGTTGAGTGGTTGGTCGAAACAGTTTTCCTCACATCTCCAGCATGCTGATGAAGGTGGACTCGGGTACCCCAAGCGGTTGTGCTATGCTTCGTGTCATCTGCGTGTCACTCACTACTACAGGAATCACATCGATATTCTACCTAGTTAGTTAGGCTCCGGTGAAAACAGCCTATTTTAGGTAGAACTGCGTAGAAGACAGGTCTTGGCTAGTATATTTTACCTGACATTGACTAACATGTGCGATCAGTATATTTTATCTGGCATTGACTAACATGTTCGATCAGTATATTTTACCTGACATTGACTAACATGTTCGATCAGTATATTTTATCTGGCATTGACTAACATGTTCGATCAGTATATTTTATCTGGCATTGACTAACATGTTCGATCAGTATATTTTATCTGGCATTGACTAACATGTTTGATCAGTATATTTTATCTGGCATTAACCAACATGTTTGATCAGTATATTTTAGCTGGCATTGACTAACATGTTTGATCAGTATATTTTATCTGGCTTTGACTAACATGTGCGATCAGTATATTTTTTCTGGCGTTGACTAACATGTTCGATCAGTATATTTTATTTGGTATTGACTAACATGTTCGATCAGTATATTTTGACGGACCCTGATTCTGACTAACATGCCCGATCAGTATGTTTTACCTGATCCTCAATAGCATTGTCCAATCAGTTTATTTCATCTGACCTTAATTAACATTGTCCGAACAGTAAATATTACAATACCATGACTCCGGACATTCTGCTACAAGCAAATCCTTTTTATGAGCTTGAGAAAGAACGAAGAAGAAACATTCAAAATATATAGTATAACATAGACAAGGATGGCTTAGCTACAACGCTTGTTCTCACATAATATGTTGTTTGTCTTCGATGAACTCCGTGTGGTTGTAATCTATCTATCTATCTATCTATCTATCTATCTATCTATCTATCTATCTATCTATCTATCTATCTATCTATCTATCTATCTATCTATCTATCTATCTATCTATCTATCTATCTATCTATCTATCTATCTATCTATCTATCTATCTATCTATCTATCTATCTATCTATCTATCTATCTATCTATCTATCTATCTATCTATCTATCTATCTATCTATCTATCTATCTATCTATCTATCTATCTATCTATCTATCTATCTATCTATCTATCTATCTATCTATCTATCTATCTATCTATCTATCTATCTATCTATCTATCTATCTATCTATCTATCTATCTATCTATCTATCTATCTATCTATCTATCTATCTATCTATCTATCTATCTATCTATCTATCTATCTATCTATCTATCTATCTATCTATCTATCTATCTATCTATCTATCTATCTATCTATCTATCTATCTATCTATCTATCTATCTATCTATCTATCTATCTATCTATCTATCTATCTATCTATCTATCTATCTATCTATCTATCTATCTATCTATCTATCTATCTATCTATCTATCTATCTATCTATCTATCTATCTATCTATCTATCTATCTATCTATCTATCTATCTATCTATCTATCTATCTATCTATCTATCTATCTATCTATATATGTATCTGTCTATCTTCTCTGCTCGCCAAATACCGTGCATACAGCAGAAACAAATGATCTCCAGTTGGAACGGTTTGACGCCACTGTATTTAGGTCTTGTATGGTGCTGAGGCCCATAGATAAGTCCTTTCGGATGATTGTTCTAATGAGTGTTTCCTTGGGTCTCCATCTTTTCCGAACGCCCCTTAGTGTCCATTCTAGTACTTGCAATGGAAGACGGTTGTTGTTCATTTTAAGGACAACTTCCGATGTATGTCCATCGTTTTTTCCGGATGATGGTCGACACGTATAGTTGGTTTGTCTCTATTTTTATTGAGTCATTCGTTATGAACTGGTACCAGCGTATATTCAATAATTTTCTTAAACATTTATTTTAAAACATATTGAGTTTGTTGTTCAGTTCTTTTGTTGTCTTCCAGCTTTCACATCCACATGTCAGGACTGATATTACGACTGAGTTGAATAGTCTGAGCTTGGTATCTTTGCTCAGAGTCGTTGATTTCCAGATGTTGGTGAGCTGATTAAAGGCGCATGAGGCCAACAAATTATAGTGAAAATTTATTTCGTTTGGTTGTAATTTAGGCTTAAATTCATATACTTATTCTGACGCGTATCCTGATCCATGCTATTAGTCAGGACCGAGGTCTCTTGAAAGGCGAAATTAGTTCGCGGCATTTCTAAACGTTTACTTAGCGTAGTAGTAAAGAGCTCACTATTTACGAAAATGCTACGAGATTCATCTCCGTTACTGACATGCTCTAGTGCATCCAGCTGTAAATACGCACATAGCTTATTTATGGGAAGAAAGAGCAGTAATGAAAGAAAAAGGCGTGCCCAGATCGTAACAATATGTTACCTAATGTAACGACGGTTCTAAGACCTAATACCCACACAACATTGTCTGAAAGAGGATTACCTATATTGTATTTTCCATTCGTACTGCTTAAACTGAAATTGTTGCAGCAGATATGTTAATAACATTGAAATTACATGTTTTTTTATATGCTTATAAAGAATTTAAATCAGATTAAAGAATATTACTACAAGATAACTACTTTGACAATTTAGCAATCCATACAAAGCACCTTGATCTGTAGATTGGATCACTTATTTAAAGGGGTTTTACGAGAGCTAAAACATATTGTTTCCTTCAGTGTAACAAGATGAGAGGCTGATTTAGTATATTTTTATTGTGCCCAATCAAGTGTACTAAATTATATAGATTTAGTTTATTATTATTGTGCCCAATCAAGTGTACTAAATTATATAGATTTAGTTTATTATTATTGTGCCCAGTCGAGTGTACTAAATTATGTAGATTTAGTATATTATTATTGTGTCCAATCAAGTGCGCTAGCTTTATATCTTTTTTAGCTTGCAAATGTTAAACGTCACAAATTGAAATACGCGTATCTGGAAAATGTAGTTGGTAGTTTCTGAAGGTGTCATTAGGTGGCACAGTAACACCCAGCTTTGTGATTACTGAATGTAGCAGATTCTAGGTGTCGCATGCACGTGCACATGAAGAGTCAAAGTGACTTCCGTTCTCACAGAGTGAACAATAAGAACACAGCGTGATGTTGCGCGATGTTTTTGTTGAAAAAAGGAATTTCTGCAAAAAAGAAATTCATAATGAAATGTATCCTGCAAAGTTATGTTGATGTTTCGGGGTGAAATTCGAAAACAAGTCTAGAAAACCCACTGACAAGACGACTGCTGTTTCATTCCGGCAAGGCCAGACCACATACTGATCGATTAACGAAAGATACAACTTACTAACTAGGGTGTCAACTTTTATTTAACATCCATCTTACAGCCCCGACCGAACCTCGAGCGATTTCATCATGTTTGACGGGAGACGCTTTACGAACAACGAGGTTTAACGTGAATCTTACATACGAAACATCACATAACGAAATGTTGCAACGAGGTTTAACGTGAATCTTACATTGGAAACATCACATAACGAAATGTTGCAACGAGGTTTAACGTGAATCTTACATACGAAACATCACATAACGAAATGTTGCAACGAGGTTTAACGTGAATCTTACATACGAAACATCACATAACGAAATGTTGCAACGAGGTTTAACGTGAATCTTACATACGAAACATCACATAACGAAATGTTGCAACGAGGTTTAACGTGAATCTTACATACGAAACATCACATAACGAAATGTTGCAGGTTTTGGTGCACTGATAAAGCAAAGTGATACGTGTTTCAATTTTATTTGACATTATACTAAGATATAAGGGCAGTGTAAGTGCAATAATAATTTGTTTTTAATTTCGTATCACATTTAGCTGATTTTTTAAATAGCCATTTGTGACCTATTTACTGACCTGCCCTCATGTTTTTGAGTTCATATATATATATATATGTATATATATATATATATATATATATATATATATATATATATATATTAAAGATGGCCTGGTGCGGGCACGTCACGAGGTCCAACGAAATTACCAGCTCGATACTCTTTGGTTCCGTACCGGGACAGAGAGGGCGAGGACGTCCAAGGAAGAGGTGAGTGGGCAGCATCACTGAGTGGTCAAGCCTTCGTCCCGGTGAGATACTACAGGCGGCAGCAGACAGATAACAATAGTGTGGGATTTTGGGAGTGTCTTCATGTGTGCCCCAACGACCTGATGGGTTACAGGATGAACTGAACTGAACTAATAAATAGGGAATAGAGATGCTAGTCCTGTGAGACATGCATAACATACTGACTAGGAAGTAGCCTGGGGATCAGAAACAATATCCTACCAAGACCACTATCAATCTTCTATGTAGCGTTCCCTACAAACTAGCTGTTTTCAAGGAAGTCTGGCTAAAGACCGATGTTCTACCCGTAGAAGTGAGAGTCACGCAGATGAGGTCAAGCACATCACAACCACCTGAAGGACTGCAGTTTACCTACTTCTTTCATGTTTTCTAAGTGTACCTGGATCCTCTTCAACTCCTCTTTTGGCTCCATAAAAAATACTGATAGGTAACGCTATTTAATGTTCTCTTTAATATGTACAAGCCGCTTTCACCTCCTACGCATTATATATCCTGCCAGACTGCCGATTGAAATGTTCATCCCAGAAACTCTACATATTTAACCGTGGCATATCAACAGTCGAAAGAATTCTATTACAAACAATTATTAATGAAAGACTGATACTCTTCAGTGTTCTTATTATATCTACTTTAGTGTCTTAATATTAGATCTAGTTTAGTGTGGTAATAGAACATCGAATTTAGTGTACTTGCAAAGCTGCTGATATAGCTTATAGTCTCGCAACGCGTGTTTGGGAAACCCAAGTCTATGGCGCACAATGCATATATCGTTCTCGCGCTTCTATCGAAATCATCAATTGTAGATTTGATGGCATCCTTTATTAGATAAAAAGTATTCTTCTTCTTCTTCTTCTTCTTCTTCGTACGCTGCCAAATGTCAACCTGTATTTTTTCAAAAAAAGCAGCGGTCATCCTGAGGCTGTCGACACTGCCATAGAGCTTGTCTAGTGTTGCCACTGGTGATGGCCACGTGCGCTTTTTCTGATCCTCGTATGTCGGCCAGTTTTGCAGCAAATGTTCAGCGGTCATTTTCCCGGTAACACACGGGCATTCGTCAGTGCCACCTATCTTCAGTTTATTGAATAGTTGGTACCTCAGTCTGTTGTGGCCTGTGCGAAGTCTGAAGACCACGACCTGCTCTCTTCCGTTCAACTGGTAATAGGCATCATTTTTTGTGTAGCCAGTATGTTCTGTTTCCCATTTGGCCATGTATCTAGCTCTAATAAGCCGTTTGGACTCTTCGTAGGTCACAATAGAGTCTGGTTGTGGTAGTCTTGCACCTTCTTTTGCCAGTCTGTCTGCCTCCTCGTTGCCTTGGATGTTACAGTGGGAGGGAACCCACTGTACCACTACTCTTTTTGGTGCGGACTGCTGGCATAGTTGACAGAGTACTGCTCTTAAATCCTTAAGTTCATTATTTTTCTAGCTTTTTAGTGCTGTGACTACGGCTAGGGCATCTGTAAACAGGACTATCTGGATTTCATTGCTTTCGCCTGTCAGCATTGCTTCTACTGCAGCCCTCCGTGCATCTGCCTCCGCTCTGAAATTGCTTGAGAATTTTCAAGTTGCCACTGACAGTGTTATTTTTCTACCATTTAATAGGCTCATAAATACCCCTGCCCCTCCGTTCTGTGTTGTGTTTGTTACAGAACCGTCGGTGTATGCATGGGTCCAGTCCATGCTTGGGTAGTTTTCCGTTATGTACCTCAGGGTTATGTCTCTTTTTTCTTTTTCAGTCTGGCTGTTCTTGTTTCCAATACCTGGTACATGTTCTACAACCCCTGGAATGATATGCTGCTTCCAGGTAGGTTTGCGTGCAGTAGGGATGGGCTTTGGTATTGTTAATGTGTTCATAGGGTCTTCGCTCATCTTTGCTTTGGTTATTTCTGCAAAGTTTCTCCGCTTTAGTTTCCCATTTCCAAATCTATTTAGTCTCTGATGTATTGGATGGTCTGCCAGTCTTCTGAGTTTCTCTGCTTGCTGCTGGGCTCTGCAGTCTCTTCTTTCGGTCATGGATTGCAGATTTGTAATCTTTTCAAGTTCTATAATTGGCGTTGACTTCATGCCTCCTGTTATAACTCTCATGGCTTGGTTTTGAAGTTTGCTAATTTTATCAAAGTTCGCCTTTGCTGCTGTTGTCCATGCGCAATGCCATACTCGAGAACTGGTCTCACTCTACCAGTTTACAGTTTCTTTAGTATACTTTCGTCTGCTCCCCAGTTTGTGCCAGCAAGTTTCCTCATGATTGCCATTCTTTGTCTGGCTCTCATTTGGTTTCTCTGGATCTGACTTTTCCATGTCATGCGCCAATCAAATGTGACTCCCAGGTAGTTTGGATTGTCGTTTGGCCGCAGATATTTGCCGTTAAGACTTTTTTTTTGAGATCTGGGGTTTATTTGAAAGCGAGAATATCGTACATGTTGTTTTTTCCTCATTTATTTTGTCCAGCCATGAGTTCGCCCACTCCTCCAACGATGTTAGGGCCTGCTGCATCCGATTACTTGCTGTGGTGAGATTTTTTTGAGGTACACTTAGCCAGATCGTCTGCAAATATGGAGCTGTGGACTCTTCTTGGTATATTCTCTGTGATGCTGTTTATATACACCAGGAAAAGTGTGGGTGAAAGTACTCCCCTTTCGGGTACTCCCTGCTCAAGTGTCACCTTTTTGCCTATCTGCCCTTGTACTTGAACTCTGGCTGTTCTATTTTCGAGCTAGTGGCTGATCCATCTGTACATTTTCCCACAAACTTCACTTCTTCGTAGCTTGACTTTAAGTGTTTCTTTCCACACCTTGTCAAATGCCTTCTCTAAATCCACCCAAACTGCTACTGTGTGTTTTTTCTCCCGGTAAGCATCCTCCATTTCCTGGGCTATGAGAGTGATCTGGTCCTCAGTGGATCTGTGCTGTCTAAAACCTGCTTGCTGTGGAATTAGTATGTGTTTTTCTTCCAGATGCCAAATCAGTCTGGTGTTCATCATACGCTCCGTCAGTTTTCCTACACAGCTCAGTAGACTGATAGTCCTGTATCCATTTGGATCTGTTCTATCTTTTTCTTTCTTTTGTACTGGTATAAGTACAGCGTCTTTCCATGCCTACGGTACAATTCCCCTTTTCCAGCTTTGGTTCAGGACTGATAGTAACTTCCTCTTTGCTGTTTGGCCCAACGCCATCAGCCTTTCGTTTGTTACCCCATCTTTTCCGGGCGATTTCTTTTTCTTTAAAGTTCTCATGGCCTCTTCCATGTCATTCATTGTTAGTTTTGCCATCATGTGCTCCTCTGGTGCCATATTGATGTTGTCGTGGCTCTTTTGTGCTTCACTAATGTCTGTATGCCTGTCTGTAGGGACATCAATGTGGTGTGCTCTGGCATAATGTTCAATAAAGGCGTTTGCTGCTTTTTTTTCAGTTAGCATGTTGTCGTCCTGCTTGATGGTAATGTGTTTATTTGATGGTGTTTCGTCATTCATGGCTCTGACTAACTTCCATAGTTTGTTCCCTTCTTTATCTAAATTGAGGCTTTCTGTTTTGTTTTTCCAGCTGTCTCTTGTTATTTGGTTTATTTTTCTTTTGTATTTCGCCGTGATGGCTTTGAGGCCGATATTTGCCTCCATAGATTGTTCTCTCTCTGCCATGTTCCTAGCATTTGAGACTTCGTCTTCCGCTTTCTGCAATTCATCATTCCAATATGGCTTGTAGTTTTTCCTTGCCCCTCTTGGAATGGTTTCGGTGGCTGCTTGCATTATTGCTTTGCTTAGGCTTTCCACCATAGGTTTCATATTGTTATTCCGTGTGTTGATGGTTTCACACAGCCCATCTGTCAGCATTGCAAATCTGTCCCAGACGGCTCGTTTATAGTTCCAACGTGGGAGCGGTTTTATTTCCTGTGGGCCCACTTCCATATCAATTTCTAGCCTAATTGGCCTGTGGTCGCTACCTGCCAATTGGTTGAGCACCTGGCGGTCTATTCTGTGGTGAATATCCACTGTAGATAAGGCCAAGTCTAGAGTAAAGGTTGTATGCCAAGTTCTAGAATAGAAGCTAGGAATGTCCTCCGGCCTATTGATAAGTAAAAAAGTATTCTTTGTACGTGGGACGTTCATGTCAAATCGGAACTTTTTTGTTAGAAAAAGAAATGGTTTTTTTAAGCAGTCAAAATGTCATTTATTTTTTTCAACGTTCATGTACTGATCCCAGCGTATACGTAATGCTTGAAAAGCTTCAGCGTAGAAATATTTGTCAATATTTCTGAACCAATCCAGATAGGCTGTTTCATTTCGTCATCAATGCTGAAATGCTGACCACCCACGAATTCTTTTAGGGGTTGAATGTTGGATGTTGGCAGTGCATTCGATGGTCGCATATTGGATGTATGCAGCACAATCGATGATAGTATGTTGAATGCTGACAGTGTAATTGATGGTCGTATGTTGGATGTTAGCAGTGTAATTGATGGTCGTATGTTGGATGTTAGCAGTGTAATTGATGGTCGTATGTTTGATGTTAGCAGTGTAATTGATGGTCGTATGTTGGATGTTAGCAGTGTAATTGATGGTCGTATGTTGGATGTTAGCAGTGTAATTGATGGTCGTATGCTGGATGTTGACAGTGGAATTGATGGTTGCATGTTGTATGTTGACAATGCAATCGTTGTATTCATGATTCGCAGACTGCCAGAGTTTGGCAGATTAGGAGCGACAACAAACCAAACGTCTAATATTCGTAATAATGACGACCCTATTTAATTTGAGTGTAAGTAGGGTCCAAATGGGAGCATAAAGAATACCGTAACCTACCCGGCACATCTTAAAAGGCAACTAATGTGTGTGTGGGGGGAGGTGGGTGGGGGAGGGGCGGGATGGAGCTGCAAGAATTGTAATCTTCAAAACTTCCACTGAAATAGACATATCAACATTTAATGTTGTAGCATGTATTTGTCGAGAAGATGCATGCTCCACAGGGAACTGAAATGTTTAGATTGGTTGATTGATAACGTTTGGCATCGATTGATCTAGATTGGACATAAATTAATCTACCCGGAGTGCAGTGATGTTTTATATCTAAACATAACAAAAATATCATGTAAATACGTGATGTTGTATTTATAAACACAACAAAGATACAATGTAAATACGTGACGTTGTATATCTAAACATAACACATATATACGTGATGTTGTATATCTAAACATAACTAAGATGTCATGTAAATACCTGATGTTTTATATCTAAACATAACAAAGATATCATATAAATACGTGATGTTGTATATCTAAACATAACAAAGATATAATGTGAATACTACTTCGATGTTTATTCCTTTTGCTAGTGTCCACCTGCTTTTGATGACATATCAATAAAGTATGTTATCTTTATAGTCGCCCCGCAGTGTAATGGATAGTTTTATGTGATTCCTTCAGATAAAAACATATTATTCTTTCGAAGGTTTTGAACCTATGTCCTTGTTTTTGTCAATATCCATAACGTAACATAACATATCATAACGTAACATTTAACATCATAACATTACATAATATATCGTAACATCACATACCATACACATAGCACATATCACAACATAACATAACATAACTTTACATAACATTACATAATGTATCGTAACATCACATTTTACCATAGCAAAAAAAAAAAACATAACATAACTTTACATAACATATCATGCCGTAAGATAACATAATACTTTTGGTTTAGAATGTAAATACTGTATGGGTATTAGGGTGTATATATATATATATAAATATATATATATATATATATATATATATATATATATATATATACATATATATATATATATATATATATATATATATATATGTGTATGTGTGTGCGTGCGTGTGTATAATATACAGTGTTATACTTTTTATGTACGGTTTACAGTAATGTTATACTGTTGTAATATCTAGTCCCGAGCCAGATCAGAATTCTAAGATTTAATATCAATATATCAATGATGACGATCTCCTTGTACTTGCAATGATAAGAGGATTGTCAGTGTTCTTTATGACAGCAAGGAAAATTAACAGCTAATAAGAGATTGGATCGGCCAAACACGGTCAAGGTAGACAGTCCCATATAATAAGTTGTTGTGATGGATGAAGTGTTTCGGGTCTGAATTGTATCTTCTTCTTCTTCTGCGTACACAGTCAGACAGTAACCATTATTTTTTCGAAAAAAGCGGCGGTCATCCTGAGACTCTCGCCACTACCATAGAGCTTGTCTTGCAGTTCCACTGGCAATGGCCACATCTGCTCTCTCTGATCCTCGTATGTCGGGCAGTTATGCAGCAGATGTTCAGTGGTCATTTTACCAGTACCGCACGGGCATTCGTCGGTACACCCTATCTTCAATTTGTTGAATAGGTGGTACCTCAGTCTGTTGTGGCCAGTGCGAAGTCTGAAGACAACGACCTGCTCTCTTCGGTTCAACTGGTAATAGGCATCGTTTTTGGTGTAACCAGTATGTTCGGTTTCCCATTTGGTCATGTACCTGGCTTTGAAAAGCCGTTTTGACTCTTCGTACGTGATACTGGTATCTGTTTGCGGTAGCCTTGCACCTTCTTTTGCCAGTCTGTCTGCCTCCTCGTTGCCTTGGATGTTGCAGTGTGACGGAACCCACTGTACCACTACCCTTTTTGGTGCGGACTGCTGGCACAGTTTGCAGAGTGCTGCTCTTAAGTCATTAAGCTCAGTGTTTTTCTGGCTTTTTAGCGCTGTGACTACGGCGAGAGCATCTGTCAGCAGGACTATATGGCTCTCATTTTCACTGTGTGTTACCATTTCTTCCACTGCCGCCCTCAGTGCCTCTGCCTCCGCTCTGAAATTGCTTGTGTACTTACCAGTAGCGAATGACAGAGTTATTTTTCTGCCATTTGGTAGGTTCAGGAATGCTCCTGCCCCTCCGTTCTGTGTAGTGTTTGTTACAGAACCGTCGGTGTATGCATGGGTCCAGTCCATGCTTGGGTAGCTTTTCGTTATGAAGCTTAGGGTAGTGTCTCTCCTTTCTTTTTCAGTCTGGCAGTTTTTGTTTGCAATACCTGGTATATTTTCTACCACCTCTGGAAATATATCCTGCCTCCAAGTAGGTTTTCGTACAGTAGTGATGGGTTTTGGTGTTGTTAGTGCGTTTATGGGATCTTCGTGCATCTTTGCTTTGGCTATTTCTGCAAAGTTTCTCCGCTTTAGTTTCCCAGTTCCCAAATTGTTTAGTCTCTGGTACATTGGGTGGTCCGTCAGTCTTCGGAGTTTCTCTGACTGCAGCTGGGCTCTGCAGTCTCTTCTGTCGGTCATGGATTGCAGTTTTGTAATCTTTTCAAGTTCTACAATTGGCGTTGACTTCATGCCACCTGTTATAATTCTCATGGCTTGGTTTTGAAGTTTGTTAACTTTATCGAAGTTCGCCTTCACTGCTGTTGTCCATGCCGCAATGCCATACTCGAGAACTGGTCTCACTCTTCCAGTGTACAGTTTCTTTAGTATGCCTTCGTCTGCTCCCCAGCTTGTGCCAGCAAGTTTCCTCATGATCGCCATTCTTTCTCTGGCTTTCATTCGGTTTCTCTCAATCTGACTTTTCCATGTCATGCGCCGATCAAATGTGACGCCCAGATAGGCTGGGTTGTCGTTTGGCTGCAGGATTTTGCCATTTAGGCTTAATTTGGTACTTTGGGGTTTTAATGAGAGCGAGAATATTGTGCACGTGGTTTTCTCCTCGTTTATTTTGACCAGCCATGAGTTCGCCCACTCTTCCAGCGATGTTAGGGCCGTCTGCATCCGATTTCTTGCTATGGTGAGATTCTTTTCAGAGGTCCACATAGCCAGATCGTCTGCAAACATTGAGCTATGGACTCTTCTTCGTATATTCTCTGTAATATCGTTTATATATACCAGGAAGAGTGTGGGTAACAATACTCCCCCTTGGGGTACTCCCTGCTCGAGTGTCACCTTTTTGCTCATCTGCCCTTGTACTTGGACTCTGGCCGTTCTTTGTTTGAGGTAGTGGTTGATCCACTTGTACATCTTCCCACAGACATCACTTCTTCTTAGCTTGACTCTAAGTCCATCCTTCCAGACTTTGTCAAATGCCTTTTCCAGATCCACCCAAACAGCTACTGTGTGTTTCTGTGCCTGGTAGGCATCTTCTATCTCCTGGGCTATGAGGATGACCTGGTCCTCAGTGGATCTGTGCTGTCTAAAGCCGGCTTGCTGTGGAATTAGTATTCGTTTTTCTTCCAGATGCCACATCAGTCTGGTGTTTATCATCCGTTCCATCAGCTTGCCGACACAGCTCAGTAGGCTTATGGGCCTGTATCCATTTGGATCTGTTTTGTCCTTTCCTGTTTTTGGTACTGGTACCAGTATTGCATCTTTCCATGCCTGGGGTACAATACCCCTTTTCCAGCTTTGGTTCAGGACTGATAGTAGTTTTTTCTTCGCTGTTTGGCCCAGCCCCATCAGCATTTCGTTTGTTATCCCGTCTTTTCCGGGAGATTTCCTTTTCTTTAGTGTTCTCATAGCCTCTTCCATTTCGCGCATTGTTAGTTTGGCCATCATGTGCTCTTCAGGAGCCGTATTTATGTTTTCGTGTCCCTTTAGCTCTTCGCTAATGTCTGTATGCTTATCTGCAGGGACCTCGATGTGGTTTGCTCTGGCATAGTGATCGACAAAGGCGTTTGCGGCTTTCTTACCTGTGATCAAGTTCTCGTCCTGCTTGATAGTAATTTGTTTATTTGACGGGGTTTCGTCATTCATGGCTCTGACTAGCTTCCATAGCTTGTTCCCTTCTTTGTCCAGGTTTAAACTTTCCGTTTTATTTTTCCAACTTTCTCTTGCTGTTTGCTTGAGAGTGTGTTTCTACTTCGCCGCGGCGGCTTTGAGGGCGATGTTTGCCTCCATGGATTTTTCTCGTTCTGCCATGTTCCTAGCATTTGTTACTGCATCTTCCACTTCCTGTAACTCATCATTCCAGTAGGGCTTATAGTTTTTCCTAGCTCCTCTTGGGATGGTTTCAGTGGCGGCTTGCATTATTGCCTTGCTTAGGCTCTCTACCATGGGCTTCATTTTGGTGTTTCGTGTGTTGATGGTTTCACACAGCCCATCTGTCAGGATTGCAAATCTGTCCCAGTCAGCTCGTTTGTAATTCCAACGTGGGAGCGGTTTTGTTTCCTGTGGGCCTACTTCCATGTCAATGGTTAGCCTGATCGGCCTGTGGTCGCTACCTGCCAGTTGGTTTAGCACCTGGCGGTCTATTTTATAGTGTATGTCCTGTGTGGAGAAGGCCAAATCTGGAGTCGAGGTGGTATGCCATGTTCTTGAATAGAAGCTAGGGCTATCCTCCGGCCTATTGATTAGGGAGAGATTTGCATCTATCTCCCAATCTTCCACTTCGTCACCTCTGCTGTCTGTGTCAGAGTATCCCCATCTCTCCGAGTGGCTGTTGAAATCTCCAACTACTATGCAGTTGGAGTTTCTGACCTCCATACTCGAGAGCGATAGGTCTCTGTTAGGTGGTCCGTACAGATTGAAAATGCGGAGCTTCGTCTCTTGAGCCATTATGTCAACTCCTACAATTTCTGCTTGTCCGGTGTGATTGACAGGTACCGCGCTACTCGGTATGCTGTTTCTGGTCAGTATCAGGACCCCTCCTTTGTGGCCTTCTCTATCTAGACGGAAGGTCTGGTATCCTCTGATTGAGAATTTATGGTTATTGTTGAGGTGCGTTTCCTGGATACATGCCACGTCAATCTTACCTTCATGCAGGTGATGTGTTAGGGAAAGTTTTTTGTTAATGACTCCCTCCGCATTCCACTGTAGTATTTTGAGGGTCTTGAGGTTTTGGCCAATAGACGTTGCCCCATAGCCATGTGCCTTGACTCCACGACACATGGGTGGGTGACCACCAGTAGTCAAGGGTAGGCACCTTCGAGGCGTGGGGCCCGGCGCTATCGCTGCCTGGCGGGACTCCTCAGGATGAGCGCCATACGTTTTTCTAATAGGTTGTACTGCCATCATACTGTGATTTACGTTGCACTGTTTTGTTAGGCTTGCGGCCCCGTGCATCCGATTTCAACAGGCGTTTCTGTAGGGATGCCCTCCTTAGCCTTTGGCTGTCCCCAGCCTATCTGCAAGGCAGCAGTTGTTTAAGATCAGAGTTTTCTCTCTTATGGAAGTTGTCTTACCAGACTATCGAGTCTTCACTACTCGTGTCTATAGGGTGCAATGATGATATGTGATGATATATGAGATGGACTGGTTTACCCGGAAGAGAGGCAGTCCAGTGTGTCTGTATCCCAGGATCGTCACGTCCTGCCAGAAACGTAGCATTTGCATGTGAGTGGGGTATCTCTTTTTCCCTTTATTTTCTTGGCTTCTATGCGGGGATGGTACGCCTAGCATTCCCCGCCACCTGGGGTGTTGACACAGTGGGGCAGGTGTGCAATGTCCGCTGGTCTGCATCTCTTCTGCGTCCAGCATGATAGTTATGGCTGATAACGTACAGAGGTAGATATCGTAGCCGGAGTGCATTCAGCCAGAGGACAAGCCTGGTAATGTCACAGAGATGTTGATCGCCTGGTGTGCGGACAACTCTCATGGTCAGTGGTTTAGTCTTGACAGTTCACAGTGAGGTGGCTGCTCTACTGTTTTCGACACCCCGACCAGGTTCTAAG